>OX377203.1:19596119-19869119 GCA_947396885.1 Heligmosomoides polygyrus polygyrus
TGGATCTCTCAGACATGCATTTCCGAATGCCATGAGCCGAACTGGTCCTTCAATCTCGCGCACCTATACTAAAGTAAAAAACGAATGCTTTGCAAAAGTCGCAGAGTCCATATACCTTGGTTCAACAATAAAAGGGCGTGAATGTGCCAGACGAGATGCGACCTCCAGGGCAGGATGGCGACAAACAGCTCGGTTTCTCTCTACCACGAATGTACGAGGAAGGTCTATAAATTCGTTGTCCGTTTGGTTGCCTTGTGTTGTTTCAAGTGCCGGCCTGTCACCACAAAAAATGAGCGGACTTTCAACGTGTGCTCGTGGAGGTAAACTATAATAGCTTTTGGTGGTCCGTGTTTGGGTCTTCTTTTTTCTAGGATGGCTAGTTTGTTCCTCACCAGTTTAACCAGTTCCTCCCTCTTTTCCACCATACTGTTCCTTCAGATCTTCCGATGGTGGATCTTTTCGTTGAACCACGGTGCGTTTCCCGTGCTACTGCTGCGAATATTTACACCTAATCTATATTGTGCTGTCCTTCTCGCGCTCTTTTCCCTTCCTAGAGCCAGATTCATCAACGTCTTAGAGATTTAACGGAGAAATCACAGCCGAAATTCATGATAACGTCAACATTTCACCACATTATCGCCTGTTGGTAAGCCGCGTTAATTCGCGTTTTTCAGGAATTTTGGCTGTAATTTCTCCATGAAGTCTCTGTAAGTCGTTGATGAATTCGGCCCCTGGTTTCTGCAACTTTGGTTGGCTTTCCTATTGTATTAATTTTACAATACATCTAGCATTTGCATTTCCCGTCACGTCCAACATCAACAGGAGTTCGGGCTAGTTTGCATCATGAACTCCATTTTTATTCTTCTCCTTCATGTCAGTGAAGAGCACAGGGAGAGTATACTTCGACTCTTTGTTTCCGTCTGTGGAAAACAAGAACCGAACTAATTCTTCCTTTTAAATTCTTTCACACTTAAAGCTATTAACCAATGGTGCCTTACTTCTTTATAAATTATAACTGTAACTCCTTATTCAATGAATCTGCTTACGTGAACTTGGCTTTCGAGACACAACCACATCATAAATACTGACATTCAAAAGTGCACAGAAAAGAACTGTACTAGAGGAAAATGTAAGAGTGCAAATGCGTTGGCTTAGACGAGCTACGAAGCAGCTCATACTCTGAAGCATTCGCGGTGTTGAACCCTGCCCACCTAGTGGGCAGCCTTAGAACCTATTCGGAATCCCGGTGTATCATCATCGTTATACCGTCATCTATCGTTGCGTCATCGAGGTATATCAAGAAGTCATTAGAAACGCATTCCCTTTCCTAGTGCGGGACTAGCACCAAGAACGAAGAACGTCTACTACATTTTATTTACCTTGCCTGTTTCCTTCAAACATCTGTACCCACCATATTATCATAGCATGGAGTGGCTGCTGACAAGCTAAAGGGATTTGAAATATGTTGTTCAGCAGTGGGCCATTTATTTTTTTTCTTGTCAAAATTGATGTGTTGAGAAGTATTTTAGGATGCATTTTTCGTTTCGTAGTCTTTTTCAGAAACACGCGCTCGATGCGGAGTCGTCAAGAAGCTTGGAAAGCATAAAGTTTGATCCCAAGCACAACGAGCTCGTCGTCATTGGTTCAGCGGTAGAGCAGATAGAGGTTCGTTCACATTTTCTAGGTGCGCTACCTCCATACTTAAACCCTTAGAAAATAAGTACTCTATAGGGTAGATGAAGAGCATGGATCGCAACTTAACTGTAGCAACTTCTGTGGACAGATTTTCTTTTTAAGGGTACTTCATGTAAGCCTGGTAGAAGGTCAATCCATTACCTGGTGTCTCTAAAAATGTGTGCACTGTTTGAAAGGTTATATCTTCACTCATAGTAAAGGTACTGATAATGTTAAAAACTCATATGAAGGCTTGAGAAAATAAAATTTTTCGAAGTATGAGCGGTGTGGATTGCGCCATGCACTTGTCTGAATTCTTACAATTCACACAGTCGATTGATTGTTTGAATACTTGTGACAATTTCTTCAAAAGTGGCCATGTCGATTTATTTGTGCTTCTTTTAAGGTTTAAAACTTAAAAACACTTTACGGCTTGCGAAAAATGCAGGGTATCCTAAAAAAGCATGTACTGTTTGAAAAGTTCTGACATTGCTAATAGTGAAGCTTCTTAAGATGTTAAAACTCATATCAAAGCACAGGGTAACGAGATTCCTGTAGGGTGCAATCAATCAAGATTGCGCCATGCTCCTAACTGAAACCTTGCCTTTCAGGCTCAAATGATTGTACATTGACTGAATGCTTGTTACAACCTTGTTACCATGTGCTGTGCACCTTTTACCGTTTAGAGCTTTAAAGTTAGATAAGATACGTAACACGTGAGTTTGTTGATTGCACAATTTATTGCTCTCGTTATCGCGCTAATTACGCTCTCTAAATATCTGAGCCGATAGCAAGAGTCACGCCCAGCTCTAGGCTCTCCTTCAACAAAAATAAGTTGATCTAGAAGTTCTAAACGTTAAAATAAGCACAATACGGATTAATGTGGCCAAGTAGTAACAAGACTGTAACAAGCATTCAGTCCATGCACAATCAATCGAGTCTGAAGTTCAAGGTTTCGGAGGGAGCATGGAGCAGCAATCTTGACCATTTGCGTGCCACAGAAATTTCGCTATTCTGTGCCTCCGTCTACATAGGAAAGAGGTGCTCAAAACTGGATTTAATTACCCAAGTTTGAGTATCTGCTTCCCCACGTAGACGACCTCAAGTAACAATGTCTATGCAACAATCGCCACGATTCTCCGTCTACTTCGGGAACCTTCCGTAAGAAACCATCGAAGACGCCATCGGAAAGCTATTCAGCCAAGTTGGACAATTCACCAACGTCAAAATCGTCTCCGACCGCGAAACAGGCCGCCCTAAAGGCTTCGAATTTTGCGTGTTCGCTGAGAGGCCGGCGCGCAGAAGCTGTCAACACGTTCACTGGTGTTGGGGCTTCAATGGGCGATCGCTTCGTGTAAACGACGCCAGCAAAAACTAGTCTCTCCTCACTCGTCCGCCTTGTAAATAGTACTTACCGTTCTTATATAGGTGATCTTTTCAGTGTTGCTCTGTCGAGAGGGCAACTAAAATGTACGCAATATGAATCTTAAGCATCTTCAAATGCTTCACTAGTAGCTATGTTAATTTCTTTCAAACAGTACCAGCTCTTTTAGGATAACCTGCATTTTTCGCAAGCCATAGTGTGTTTTTAAGTTTTTAACTCTAAAAGAAACACAAATCAATCGACACGAACACTTCTCCAAGTATTCAAGCGAAAACAATCAACCGAGTGTAAAATGCAAGAATTCAGATGAGTGCATGGCGTGATCCATACTGCTCATTTTTCGCAAAATTTCCATCAAGCTTTCATATGAGTGAGTTCTAAACTGTTTTAGTACCTTTACTGCCAGCAAAGTTGTCACCATTCAAAAGTGTGTACATTTTTTCAGACACACTGTATGTGTACCCTACCTAGTAAATGAGCACACAGCGAGTTATGCGCTCATCACCACGAAGCAACATCAAACATCAGGCGATCGGGGATTTAGGCCGGCAGAGATTTCGGTAGGACTCAACATCAACAAGAAGAAGTCTAGAAAACTTGCGCGTAATATAAGCAGCTTGGACGCCATCAACCACTTCCAAAAGTACCGACTTCGGGTTTCAGTAAGCCACCAAAAAGAGAGTGAGAAGGGACGTCTTGTTCACCTCGAATAAATCAGCTCCCAGTTTGCATTTCTTGTGGTGGAGCGTTCAGCGTATTGTCGAAGTGCTGCAAACAAAGACCTCACAGCTACCGACTTTTTTGAGGACAAATTGCTGCTGAATTTGCGAATAACAGTAGAGTTGAAAATTATAAAATACCTCACGGCTCCATTTGTGAGGGCTGCCTATCTTGTTTATACTGATACGAGAGTTTATGTTGTAGAAAGAACATGTATTGATCAGCTGTCGACTAAGGTTGATTTCTACTTTTATTGAGGCTGACATCTTAGCATACTCACCTTCAGAGTCTGGAAAAGTCGAAATTGTATAAGATACGACTCCCCAATCACGGTTTCATCTTGCAGGATATTTTCTGGTGGTATACGATACAAAACACGAACTGAGGGTAAAAAGAAGAACTAGCCTTACAGATGGTTGCCGAGGTGGATACCCAATCACTCGTAGTTGAAAGCAAAGTGGATGATTGAGCCTCAACATTGCCCGTCTTAGGTACTCTAGTCTACATTCATCATGCTAACTATGTATAAGGTCCACTGATCGCCGATCATGGACAGAACTGGCGTGGTTTTGAGGGAAATACGTATTGCACTCAATCTCGCCAGACCTAGTGTAAGCCCGACGGCTGAGGTCGGGTTTATCAACGACTTACAGCAAATTAACAGAGAAAATACAGCCGAAATTCTAGAACATTTCAGCATGTCGTTCGTTGATATGCCCCGCTATGAGGAGTTTCGGCTGTGTTTTCCCGGGTAAATTGCTGTAAGTCGTTGATGAATTCAACCCCTGGAGCAATGTATAGCATAGAATCTTGTAAGTCTTCTAGCAAAGCTTGTATAGCTTGACGATGGCTCTCTTAAGAGAAAATTAGAATATCGAAGCCGACTACCTGCGCCCTACAGTAGACGCTGAAAAGATCACCTTCCGACTGGTAGCCTGCATCCGTGGCAAAGGAGGTCAGTTTGAACAATCAAAACAACAGCCTCAGCTATTCACTATAATTTTGTGGTTTAATTCAAAATTTATTTTTAAAATATATCATAACAATCACTTGTTATGACAAGACGTCCACCGGAACATGCTTTCCATCAATCCTGCGATCTGAAAAATATTCATTGTGTAACCATGTGTTGCCTTAAAATTCCGATCTCTTTTGATCCATCCATCCGAACTCTGCTTTCAAATGTTTGCTAAACGAGAAATCTCCGGAAACTGCAACTTTTTCAGGTTCCCGACGATAACGATGAAGCAGTAAGTATCAATTACAGTTAGAGCATTGGCGGTTGTGACGGATAAGGATACCAGGATGCGGTGTGGACGGCTTTTAAGCAACTAGAGGTCAACTGCAGGTGAACGCGACGTGATGATGACACGAAGAACTCTTTGACTGAGCAGCCTGTGCAAAGCGTGAGAATCGATTAATGCTCAGCGACGGGTTCGTATTTTAGGAGTCTCATGTGATAAAGCTATTAGGTTGGAAAAATAAGTCTTTTCATTTTTTCAAAGATTTATTACTTCACAACTGCAAAGTCAAATCAACTGAGATAAACTCTAATTTGTTCCACTACACTTCTCCAAAGACTGGGTGATTTTCCAATTCCTCTCGCTTAAAAGACTGCAGTTCTGAAGTCGAACCATTGATGAATCCAATTTTTGAGGTCTTCATCCGTTCCAAAATATTTCTCTCCAATTTCTTGCTTGAGAGCACGGAAGAGAGGGTAGTCGGCACGAACGAGGTTAGGGCTATATGTACGCTGGATGTGGCATTGCTTCCCAGCCCATCTCCTTTATTGTTTCTCTTGTGAGTCTTGCAACATGTGGTTTTGCATTGTCATGCAGGATCACCACCTTCGACTTCTCCGGCCTGTTTTCTTAGAGTTGCGACGACTTTGTGGAGTTGGCCGCAGTATGTGACAGCAGTAAGTGTCTCTCCACTTCTGAAGAGTTTGTCGATAAATCACTTCTCTGATATCCCACCAAACACTCAAGAGAATCCTGCTTTCGTGAACATTGGGCTTGAGATCAGACTTAGGGCTCTCTCCCTTTTGTACCCATTGCCTTTTCCTCGGAAGTTGGCACACAGAACCCAGGACTCTTCGCCTGTCACAATCCGCGGAAGAAACGATTTTCTTCCTTATCTGGACAGAAGAGAAGCAGCGATGGGAGCCGTCGACCGTTCTGAGTGTCTGACAGGGCATGTGGAATCCAAGCTCCAAATTTCCATGAAAGCCAAGATTCTTCAGATGGATTCCTACTATCCTATGAGACACTTCGAGCTTCTCTGCCAGCTGACGTGTCGTCTGCCAACTATCGGTACGAAGAAGATGGTGTAGTTCACTGTCGTCCAATCCAGTTGGCCTTCCTGTCCATGCTTTGCCCTCAGTGAATAATCTCCCTTTAAAGACTTTCCGAACCACTCATAACAGGCGATGAGTAGTAGATCCCAAGCCATATATATGGTTAATTTGGTCGGCTGTCTTGCGTGCTGTGGATTCTTTAATGAATTCATGAAGAATGCCGTGCTGAAAGCGGCCATGAGGTAGATCTGGCATTGAGTCCGGAAGTTTGGATAGATAACGAAGCAGAAGAAGGGTCTTAACCTGTGTCCGCGTGCGAATGGTAGACAAGTGTGATAGGATTACGAAATCAGCAATCAACATTGGCTAGTGCGTTTACAAGGGGAAGGGTAAAAAAAAATTCGAAGTGTGAAGAGACTTTTTTTCCAACCTAATAGCATGACTGCTCGTCTCCGATTGCAGTAGAGGGATTGGTTACTGTCACCTGCGGCTTATTAGCTCCAAACTGACTAACTTGTGCCTTGAAACCTTCAGAATAAGCCAATTGCGCCTCAATTTTCGCGTTTAGTAATTTACAAGTTGCCTTCTAGCATAGCGCGAGTTGCTTGTATCTAACCGCAGTGGAAGATAACGGAAAACCTCCGTGCAGGTTTGGCGAAAGTTCAGTGGGCTTATTTAACTAACTTGCGTCACTTCTGTAGCCAGCGTAAGTTACTTACCACAGCACCTGGTAGCCTTATCCACACTAGCGACTAATGATAAGTTCCTTTCCTTGTTTTTCACTGATTTCCAAAACGTTTCCCGCTCAGGAAGTGAGAGAAAGCACGAGAGGAGTGGTTTCCTCGGAGAGCGCAGCCAATTCAAAGGATGCGATAAAACGTGCGACTACGCTTATGACGCCCAAATCGGCCGTACCAGAGTCCGGCTCGAAGTCTGCGCCTCAGTCCAGGAGCTCAGTGAGTTCGAAGGCCAAACCTTCGATGGTAAGGAGCCGCCAGCGGTCACCTCCCGCAATGGCAAGGAGCCCAGACGAAGTACCAAAGGCCCATCGGAGCGACCGCAGTGGCTCGGTAAGATCGGAGTCCAAAAGTGGAAGCCGAGGATCTCTCAGCGCATCGCTGTCGGTACGCAGAAAGTCCTCGGAGAGCTCCAGATCCGTTAGGTCGCAACCGTCGGCTAGCAGCCTTCGGGGTATGCCAAGGCAACTGTCGTTCACGAAAGGATCCTCTCTATCGAAGGGAGCGGATAACAAGAGAGGAATTGATGACATTTTCCACACCGATTCATCGAGTGACGACAACGACGCTGCAGGGCACCAGCAAAAGTCGAACGAAAGAGGGCGGTCGTTCAGCGCTGAGCACAGATCGGTGTCTGGCAAGTCCTCGCGACCGACCGAGTCCCGATCGCCTCGTGCTCCAGATGAACGGTCGCAGTCGCCGCCGTCATTACGCCAAGAGGATCCTTCATGGGAGCGCATTCAGAGAAGCTCGATGGCGCCAACGCAGCATCCTTCGTCCAGAAGCAGCACTCCGCCTCCATCGGGTGTCGCACCTCCGCCTCCAACATCGCAATCTGCTCGGGCGCCAGCGCCATTCTGGCCTTACTATCATCAAGGTGCTGCTTCTGGACGCCGATCTTCTACTGCTCCAAGCGCGCCGTCGTCTGTCCAGTCGTCTTCTTCTCTGCCGTCGAATGAAGCCCCACGACAACGACACAGACGTCGCCAGCAGTAGACTTCATCTGGACGTAGATGCGCTGGCCTCCTTAGAAACATAGAATTCGTAAGCTACTCTCTTTTTGTGTTTGATTTTATTTTCGAGTTGAATAAATGTTGGAAATATGTACTTTTCGGTAATTTTTCGCATTTTTGAATGATTCGTATGGTGTAACGCTAGGTGAATTTACCTCCAATTTCGGAAATGTTGAAAAAGACTGTTGCTGTAATTTCAGGAAGCGAAGCTGTATATTAACTCTATTTCGCTGGAAATATTGAAGCGTTGACTTCATCATCGATGAGCTTTGTTAAGCCTCTAAGCAGCTGAAGAGCTGAAGCCTACTGCTAGAGTTCGTCCCACCAATTGACAATAACGAACACTGTCGATATATTGTAAAAGCTACTCATCAGCCAACCCGCAATTTTCACCTCGAATGGTCAACGTGAACAAAAGTTGAAAATCTGACGTTAACGTTGACGTGACGTTGTTTGTGGATCGGAATTGTTTACTTGATATGTGGTTTGTCCACCATTCAAGAAAAAATATGCGACGATTCACCTATAACAATCACCTCTTTACAGAAGAATCACAGTAAACAATAGCTGTCGGATCGGTGATGGTTCTTCGTGGTGAATTCTGATGATCAGCCATTATATTCGTGTGATTCCGTGCTCGAACTGTTGTAGTATGTAGTGATGAACAATGCACATCCAGGGGTCGGATTCATCAACGATTTGACGGGTATCTGGAGTATACGGGTTAGACATACCCAGGATGAAGCAATCATTTCTACCCTTATCTCTACACCTTGTACCTCGCATTCACGCTGGTTTACTTTTTGATGAATCTGGACCCAGGTGTAAAGCTCTTCCTCCAAATATTGTACTGCTGAAGCGACAGACAGACAGACAGACGGACGGACAACACAGAGAGCGAGCAGACTAGCGAATGCATTTGTAGATAGATAGATAGATAGATAGATAGATAGATAGATAGATAGATAGATAGATAGATAGATAGATAGATAGATAGATAGATAGATAGATAGATAGATAGATAGATAGATAGATAGATAGATAGATAGATAGATAGATAGATAGATAGATAGATAGATAGATAGATAGATAGATAGATAGATAGATAGATAGATAGATAGATAGATAGATAGATAGATAGATAGATAGATAGATAGATAGATAGATAGATAGATAGATAGATAGATAGATAGATAGATAGATAGATAGATAGATAGATATTATCAGAATGCCAGTCGGCGGGGGCGATGTCCGTTCCTCCACGTGGTGCCACTGGAAACTGTTCGCTATGCGAGCTAAGCTAAGCACGGACACTCGATTGCAGGCGACAGGCCCTTGTGACAGGCCGGCCTATGGAGATCCCATGTCACATCACATGGTTGATGGCGTTAACTGTTTGTCGAGATAATGCTACGGCGTCCGCGGGAGCCGACGCGCACTCGCAAAGCCCGGCGAGTGTGAGAAGTATGCGAGGGTCCCTGATGCGAGGACGGCATCGGGGGGCAACTGAGCAAGTCCAAAAGTCCCGTAACGTAAGCAGGACCCGCGTTGCTACGCTGAATGTGGGTACGTTGACGGGCCGCTCGTGCGAGTTGGTAGAAGCACTGGAGCGAAGACGAATCGACTTATGTGCGGTACAGGAGACGAGGTGGTCCTGTTGTAAGTCGAGGGACATAGGCCGAGGCTTTAAGGCCATTCTGTGCGGCAGTCCCAGGACCACCAGCGGTGTTGGTGTGGTCGTCTCCGAACGTTTCCGAGATGCGATTGCAAGCGTGGAACGTTTCAGTGACCGCTTGATGAAGGTCGTTGTTGCTGCTGAACAGCGTATGTATCATTTCTTCTCTGCATACGCTCCGCAGACAGGCTGCTCCGAGCGAGCGAAATACGAGTTTTGGACCCTGCTTGATGAGAAGACAGCAGAGGTGCCGCCAGAAGACGCTGTCGTTGTCGCAGGTGATCTCAACGGCCACGCTGGGACTGCGAAAGATGGTTACAGCTGTCATGGCGGTTTCGGTTATGGAGCACGTAACGCTGATGGTGAGCGAATTCTTGAGTATGCGGACTCGCATAATCTCACCATCGCGAACACAATGTTTCGAAAGCGTGACTCCCATCTCGTGTCTTTCTATAGCGGGAATACCAAGACACAGATTGACTTTATCCTTATCAAGCATCGCGATCGAAGGCTGGTCACAGATGCGAAGGTTGTGCTATACGAGACTGTCGCCACGCAGCACCGTCCGCTGATCTGCACACTTAAGATCGCCCCTCCGAGGCTGAGGCAGGTCGAGCGATGCGGACCATCAAGGATCAAGTGGTGGCGGATGAAAGAGAAGGACGCAGCTGTTGTTGCTCGTATTCGGTTGCCGACGGTTACCAATGTTGAGGAGACATGGAAACGTGCAACCGATTCGATACTACAAGCTGCACGTTCCGAACTGGGCATGACGAAGCCTGGACGGCGTAAGATTGAGAAGCAGACTTGGCTGTGGACTGACGACGTCAAGGAAAAAGTCAAAGAGAAGAAGAGACTATATCACGCTTTTCTCAGCGACAAGACAGCCGACAATTGGCGTATGTACCAAGAAGCGAAGAGGGCGGCTAAGAAGGCTGTTGCCGTTGCAAAAGCTTCTCATTATGAGTATGTCAACGAGAAACTCGAGACGCGCGATGGTGAACGACAACTTTATCGGCTTGTCAAAGCACGCCATCGCCAGAGCGAGGACATCGAAAAGTTCTTTGGCATCAACGATGAGAATGGCCATCTGCTGATGAACCGCAAAAGGGCTATGGAACGATGGCATGACTACTTCGAGAGAATTTCAACAGTAGAGTTTGCCCATCCGCCTATCCCTTGCGTCCCTCCTACGCACGGTCCTGTGCAGAAAATCACTGTGGAGGAGACGGAAGCAGCTTTGAAGAAGATGAAGCCAGGCAAAGCAACGGGCCCTGACGACATAGCGGCCGAACTATGGAACTCGAGGTGCTGGAATCCTGCTGAATGGCTAACGAAGTTTTTCAACCAAGTTGTTGCGGAGAAGAAGGTTCCTGGTAGTTGGCAGCAAAGCACGACGATCCCGATCTGGAAGAAGAAGGGCAGTCCCGCGGACTGCACAAGTTACCGTCCAATCCGATTGCTCTCGCACAGTATGAAAATATTTGAGCGAATTGTGGATGGACGTATTCGCGAGATCGTCCGGCTTTCCACCAACCAGTGTGGCTTCGTAGCCGGCTGTGGCACCATCGACGCCATTCATGCTGTTCGTCTTCTTGTGGAAAGACATCGCGAGAAACAAAAACCGCTGCATCTTGCTTTCCTCGACCTGGAGAAAGCATTTGATCGTGTACCGCGTGAGGTCATATGGTATGCCTTACGACAGCACGGTGTCCCTGAAGAACTGATAGAGTGGGTGCGCATTCTTTACTCTTGTCCTAAGAGTCAAGTGCGAGCGCCGGCCGGCACATCCACGGAGTTTCCAATCTCCGTCGGTGTTCACCAAGGTTCCGCGCTTTCCCCACTTCTTTTCATTGTCGTAATGGATGCCATTTCGCGAGACCTTCAGAAGCCTGCTCCTTGGACGCTGCTCTATGCAGATGACGTAATGCTTGCGAGTGAAGACAAGGCCGAACTTGAGCGACAAGTGCAAGCTTGGTGTGACCGCTTGGCGGCGTTCGGGCTCAAGCTAAACGTCCAAAAATCTGAGTACTTGACGACAGACGTAAACGAGACTGGGTCCATTGAGATCAATGGCACTGCGCTCGTACGAGCGACACATTTCAAGTACCTTGGATCTGCAATTGCGTCTGATGGTAGTCTGACGTGCGAGGTGAACTCACGCGTGAGCGCAGCGTGGTCCAAATGGCGCTCAATGACAGGCGTTCTGTGCCACAGAAAGATACCGGAGCGCTTAAAATCAAAGATCTACAGAACCGTCGTCCGACCAGTAGCGATGTACGGTGCTGAGTGCTGGCCTGCAACGAAGGAAGTTGAGAGCCGCCTCAGCGTGATGGAGACGAAAATGCTGCGCTGGACGGCTGGTGTCACGCGTTTGGATCATGTTCGCAATGTCTCCGTACGTCAAAGGTTTGGCGTCGCTCCAATTGCTGACAAGCTACGTGAAGCTCGTCTACGGTGGTATGGCCATGTTCTTCGTGCGGACGGCGACACCGTTCGGAAGATTGGCCTCAACATAGATGTGCCCGGAAAACGGCCTAAAGGATGACCTAGGCAACGCTGGCTTGATACGTTGCACGTGGACTTAAAGGAAGCTGGTATCCACCCCGATCAAGCGTTTGATCGTGCGAAGTGGCGTCATCATACCAGAAGAGCGGACCCCGCTGCTAAGCGGGACAAACGCTGAAGAAGAAGAATGCCAGTCGGCGAGCCACGCGGGCGCTTTTGGCGAATACATGCCTCTTGTTGTGTGCCAGAGTAGCCCAGTACGAACCCCTTGCTCGAGGAACAAGAGAAGGCTTCTTGCTTCTCACTGTGATCTTCCTACGTATTGGTAGGAGTCCCCAACAGCCTGCGTAGATCATTCAGTTACGATGTTAATCATTTTACGTCACCAAGCATGAAAGGTCGATTTAATTTTCAAAGAATCGACACTAAAGGCTCTCCACGCAGGAGCACCATATTCTCGGTGTTCTCCCTTCTTACGTAGGGACCAGGGAATTGACCGTGAGAAGCATGTCAGTGATGTTAGTGCACGAAGAACGACGACGTCAATTAGCTGGACCCGGCGCTGCAGGCTCGTCGCATTCTGCTTCAACTTCTTGACGCTCCTAAAAGCTTCAAAAGTCGCCCTTTCCCTACTGCCTAGCTCCAAGACTAGATCTTTGGACAAGTTGACTTTGCCACAAAGCTACACTGAGAGTAATTGTAACTGGCACGTCAGAAATTTCTCCGTTCGTCCTGACCTTCATCTTTATTACAGCAGAAGTGCAGGTAAAGTTCAACGATTCCATAAGGATGGTAGAGGTTAGAGAGCATTCGTACTGTTTGGCTAACGCTCGCTGTTCTCAGCGGAGCGAAGATGGTGCAGCTCCCTGTCCTCACTCCATGCACCCCCTCCTAGACAGCCTATGGTGTTTTCGAAGGTGACGCTGAAGAGCTTCGGGATGTGGTAACCCCGTTGCCGAACCCCTTTTTTCACGTTGATGACGACGTCGTTTTGGAATGGAGAGATCTTGGTCGTGAATCCACTGTACAGCTCTCGAAGGTCTCTGCTGTCCTGAATAGGAACGCCATGAGCAGGGTTTCGATGAGCGCTTTCGTTTCGACAGAGTCGATTGCCTTCTTCAGGTCGTGTAGCGTAAACTGCGGATAGCAGGCAGATCGGGGATAGTTGCCAATGTCGTGCACGTCTCCATTCTTCTACGGCAAGAGGGTCCTGCTGGTCTGTCAATGAGATGGAACCTTGCTCGCCAACAAGCGTAGCCGTGCGAGGGTATTAATGAGGATCCTCGGGAGGTTCTTCAGGTGATCCTGTCGGGACCGACGAGATGACATGTTGGATCACGGAGTGGAGAACAGAGGGCACGACGCATTCACCCCGCGAAAGATGATAGGTGGGAACAGGTGGACATGCTATCGAAGAGATCGGAGTTGTCTTGAAGAAGTGGTGGCTCCACCTGGGTATCGGAGAGCGATCACCTGGGTGTTGAACTTGGCAAGATTCGGAGGGGTTGATGACGCTCATATCTGCCTCAATGGAATCACTCAAACTTGGCATTCCTCTGTCCTTCATTTCCTTCTCCAACGGCTTTGCATGCTCAAACGCCAAGTGAAGGTTGTTCTCTCTCTAGCTGGAAAGGAGGAAACGATTTCTAAAGGAAAAATTGACCAAACGTCAAACAAGGGTATTTCTTATTCCTTTATGACTAACGGATTTGCTACAACACTCTTTATTGCGTCCAACGCCCCGAAAAGTCGTGTTCTTGAAATCCGATATACTGGGCTACCCAGTCCAGAATTTAATCATCTGGAGTTCCCTGACGAGGCAAAATATGCGTAGGGCGAGCACTACTTAACTCATCCGAAAGTCGTCATTTATTTTGATGTCCCAAAAGTTCCCTGAAATTAAAGTGGAAATCGAAAGGAGTGCAACACAATGGCAGGTGACGGGAAGTGACCAACGTCATGAGCTCTCTGTCTGTCGGCCACTCGACGAAGCTCGCCGTTCCTGTTTGCTCATGGACAGCTCATCACCGCCGGCCGATGCAGCAGCACGTTGTCGGGCAGCCGCGCTGCCCCTTTCCGAGCGATCTCCGCTTGTTATCACTTCTGACTCTCTTTTTGCTGAGCCGTGTAGCTTTTGGGGCTCTTTGCGAGCTGCCCTTACTTCGCACACAACTTTCTTGATTCTGACAAAGCTCTCGATTGCTCAACCACACTCTGTAGATCTACGTATTTGACGACACGTGGATAGTGTCGCTAATGTTTGAGCAGCAGTTATGTCTATTTGCGCAGCTCAAGGGCTCTATAATGCGAGAAAACTCTTGTTCTTTTGAGAGAATGGCATGTCGAACCCAAGGTTTCCACCGTTGTAACCGCGCTGAATGCTGTGGAGTTTGCTTAAGGTTCTTATCCGTAAACCTAATAAGTGTGTTTTGAATCATTATCTATGGAAAACCACACAGCCTTAAAGGCATATAAAGACACAGGTTATCTGCTAGATATGTTGGAGTTTAACGTACTTTCCACGGTTGTCGAAAAGCACGATTCTCTACACACTAATCGTCAAGATTTTTCGGTACATGTCGTAAAGGCGCACAGCATTGGGGATTGGAAGAGCGCCAGCCAATCATACGCAAGCACAGCTTCGACTGTACCCATGTCAGGTAATCAGCGTACTAACTGCGAGCGGTCTGCTTGAATGGGACGCCTTTTCAATGCGACCTGATTAGCTGGCATGTCCCCCTCCCCCAATACTGTGCACCCAGCAGAATTTTTCTCCTCATTCATATCATTATGAAACTTTATGGCATGGATCTGGGAAACACATTTTTGTTTAATTATTTATGCCAATTCAAACCACATGCTGCAAGAATGAAGAGAATTCATAACAAACAATTTAAATCGGCTATTGAAAAGCAAGAGAGAAATAGAAAAAGGAGAGGAAAAGAGAGCACGAAATAGAGAAAGTGCAGAGAAAAATGAGTGCTTTACTTACGCACAAATCGAAATAGGGAAAGTGCAGAGAAAAATGAGTGCTTTACTTACGCACAAATCGCGTGACATTATGTAGGTCTTTCGGAAACGCCAAGACAGAATTTAAGCTAGTTTGTCGATGGTTCGCTTTATGTCCGTCGGTGCACACATACACCAGTCGGTCACAGTTTACCTCAAACTTGGGTAATTAAACCTAAATTTTTTTACACATACCATACACAATAGAGCATGTTAATAACATCCTGCAAGACGTTAATATGAAGAATAAAAAAGGAACATGAGAAGAGTTCCATGTGAATTTTCCCATATGACTCTTTTATAAGGAGTTTTTTGTTTGCATAGCGTCACAATCTGATAAAGCTATTAGCGAAATTCTTTTACAATATCTTACGAAATCGTCCTATGATCGCGAGAAAGTCGCGATAGAATTTAAAAAATTAAAAAGTGACTTATTATGGGCGCGTGTAGCGTAGTTGGAGGAGGCGCCGGCTGTCGCCTGCACCCGATACCAGGGTCCTGGTTCGGATTTCCCGCCCAGGCCAACCAAGACTTCCATCCCTCCGGGGTCGGTGAATTGGTACCAGACTTGTCTGGGAAGGACAAAGCGCTGACTTGTTCATCGGCTGACCACCGCAAGTCATTGTATGGCCAAATACGCTTTCAACTCGCCTCCACGACATCCCGTAGAAGTAGAATGCGTGGCGCATCCCAAAGGGATTGAATAACACCGTTCTTTGTTCTTTGTTTTGTCCTTGACTTATTATAAGAACAAAATATTCTAAGAAATTTCCAGTAAGAAAATACTGAAATAGACGTTTTGTTCGTGGAGTAGAAAATCCTAAAGTGGTGCAAAGCATTGCTCAGAATTATACGATTGTCTAGTACAAAGTTACAGTAAGCGACCAACAGTACAACAGAAACAGTAGCACCAATTTGTCTGCTAGTAAGATTTGGAATATCAACATGTCCGTCAGAAGAGAAAGAAATAGAGCTCCAAGAAATTTCTCGAAAATTTTCATTTTCAGACCTGAAAAATAAACTGCCCAATTGCAAAGTGTCTGCTCGAGTCATTTTTGCTCAACTCACGACGACATTCCGAAGGTATAGCAAGGGAGTCTATATCGTTCTATAAATATGGAAGAAGCGAATTGAACGGTGTTCATATTTTCAATAAAACCTCAACTTAGAAAGTCATGGGGCAGCGATGGGCTAATCTGTCGTACCTCTTCATTTATTGTACGACAGAATTCGACGGCAGGTCTGAACGTCAGGCAAAGAATAAGGTTTCCACCTAAAAATCCCGTTGGCAGAAGAACACAGGAAACACAAGGAAGGGTTATTTATAGCCGTTTCTGGTGGGAGGGGATTTGCAGTTACGTGACTCGACGTCGGTCTTCATCGAATTTGTTTCGACGCTCGGCCAAACAACAAGACATCCATGTCACCGTTGTCCCCGATGGCCTAGCGAACAGCGTTCTCTATTTGGAGACCTCGTCCTCACGTCCTCCTTTTAAACATATCTGGTGAAGGATTCTATACGCATCTCTGCACAACGGTATCAGTATCACTGTAATTACTTCAATCGCCTCCATACTGAGGCAATTACTGTGGCTAGATCATAAGCACTTCTCATTTGGAGAGCTCTCCAGGGGCCGAATTCGCGATTGGTAAGGTGTGGGTTAAAGGCAACGGATAAATTGACCAACAGATGATAGTGAGTATAGGGCTACTTTGCATTCATGGTATGATATACAAAATTCGGTGAATGATCTAGACACTCTTGTGAATTCCAGGTAATGCTTCAATTTCTACCCTCTACCCTTATGACCCTGGGTAATGTGAAGAATCCGGCCTTTGAGGATTCTTTCTCCACATAAATTCTATAACATATAACACTCAGTTACTTGTCTCTTTACATTTTTGTCACTGTTCCTTCTTTTTCAATGAAAGATTTCTTATATATATCGCATCAATCTCAACATGGTGTACATATTTTGTGTTGTTGTTCTTTTTCCTCTCTATTTTTCATGTTTTACGTCAGTTTGTATAGAGATCTTCTTTATTCGCTCACTCTTTCTTTTTTCATTCGTCATATTCTTCACTTAACGAAAGTTATCAATCACTTCTTGGTGAGTCCTTTCTTTTAGTAAGAACCAGGAAACATGACCGAAGAAAGGGGGCCGGAAGGCAAAGAACCTTTAATATTTCCTTGTATTCGTATTGCATGTATACTATTCAATATTAGACGTCAGGAGCGCAGTCGAAGGAGGTGCCTGCTGTCGCGTGCTCCCGATACCAGATTCTTAGTTCGGATTTACCGTCGAGGCCTAGCAAACCTTACATGTCTCCGAGGCCGGTGAATTGCTGTCAGACTTGCCTGGGAAGGACTGATTTGCTCATCTGCTATCCACCGTACGCCATTGAGTAGGCCAAATGACCTCCACCATATTCCGTAGTAGTAGAATGCGTGGCGTATCCAAAAGGGATTGAGTAACCCCGTTCTTTATCCATTTATTCTTTATTTTCTCATTTTATACAACCTATTTGTTGTATAACTGGACTTGCTCCTATTTGTATGTCGCCAATGTGTCTTCTTCCCATTTGCAACCAATGTCGTAAGCCGTTGTTGAATGTGATGCTCTTCTGAGGTCAAAGAATCAGCTCAAAATTCCAACTCTAATTCTAAACCATTCTTAACATCACCTCCTCAAAACTAAAGATGTAGTATGACCCACGCTTGATTTGGTCCAATCAGGGAACCTATTTGTGTAGGAAAAAACAGTGCGCGGAAACTTATGTGTGGTCCATCGTTCAAGAGGTCGCAATAGTTTTTTCACCTGACAAGAAAACCTTTTTTATCGGCATTTTGGAGAACGTTCAGAATAATTTCACACGTAAACTTATTGTGCAAGTGGTGGTCTAAGAAATCTCACTACCAATTTTACAAAGTAGGCGAGAGAGGAGCAATCTTGTAACGATTTTTAAAATCTTAACAGCAAGGACTTTGCTAAGTTCAATTAATATTTGTATACATTAATAAGCTATACTTCAAGTAGTTCCAATGTTGAACTTACGGTCTCAGCTCCTAGAACTCAGGTCAGGTTCAAAAGTTTCCCGATTCGAGTTTGATTTTAAAAACTCCTTATATGGAAAGGTTTTTTTTTATAGGAAACTTATGGTGAGCTTTTGCGATGTTACTTTGATAGAATTTTGGGCGGTGTGAGCGGAGTACAGTCAATTTTTGCTGAACACTTTCTTTAAAGACCTGAAAAGGGGGTCTGAAAGCATGTGCGCAACTATCATCAACCCCTGTAACACCCCACGAGATGTGCCCTGGTGGCGCAGGCGGTGGGAGTGCCGCTTCATGGGAGCACACCGCCTAACTTTTCAGTTCGAGTCCGCCTTCTGCCAGTATTTTTGCACATATTACTTTGTTGTTATTACGCTTTCTCATGGTCACATGAGTCAATTTTAGACCGTTAATGCTTACAACGGACCAAGGCTGTCTATTTGCGCCTTCATATGTGCTAGTTTTTCAACTATTCATATCTGTACCACCACCATATCATACCATATACCAATGACACCGTAGTTGCACACTAATACGCTTATCTTACGGTTGAATATTATGAACCTGGCCATATCGGTACATAAGTGCACTAAATATGTCGTTCTCACCTGAATGTGTTGACGGCCAACTACTTTAAATACGGAGTATAAGGGATAAAGGACGGCGTTAATCAATCCCTTCTGGGATGCGCCAGCGCATTCTACTTCTACGGGATGTCGTGCAGGGGACATGAATGAGTATTTGGCCATACAATGACTTGCGTTGGCCAGCCGATGAACAAGTCAGCGCTTTATCCTTCCCAGACAAGTCTGTTACCAATTCACCGACCCCGGAGGGATGGAAGGCTTGGTTGGCCTGAGCCGGAAATCCGAACCAGGAACCTGGTATCGGGTGCACGCGACAGCTGGCGCCTCCTCCGGCTGCGCTACACGCGCCCCACATACGGAATATACAGCCAGTTAAATGCAGCCAAGGTGGTATAAAGCCAGACCAACCGACAGTTCTGCGCTCCGGTGCTTCGGCCGTGTTTCTCATGCGCGTGGGTGGCAGTTGGTTACGTCGATGCTCATCCAGAACCCTTCTCTACGCCCACAGATTACGCATTCAACGAAGTAAAAGCGGTCATTCCTTTCCAGAGAGAAGACTTGCGTTATAACAGCAAATTAATACAAGCAAAACTATTGGCAGTATCCGGACTCGAGCTGAGAAGCCAGCCGGTGTGCTCCTACGAGGTGGCACGGTCTAAAATTGCCTCCAGTGATCATTAGAAAGCGTAATAACATCAGACTAATATGTGCAAATATATTTGCAGAAGGCGGACTCGAACTGAAAAGTAAGGCGGTGTGCTCCTTGAAGCTGCACTCCCACCACCTGTGCCACCGGGGCCATCTCGTGGAGTGTCATAGGGGTTGATGATAGTTGCGCACACGCTTTCAGACCTCCTTTTCAGGTCTTTAAAAAGCGTTCAGCAAAAATTGACTGTAATTCTGGACGGCCCTACATTCTTCAAAGTAGCATCACAAAAGCTCACCTAGAGTTGGGAACCATTCCTCGTTATTCAGAAAATTCTAAATTCTTTATCGGTGGCACGTAGCAAGCAGAGATTAACGCCGTTCCATATCCTTTATCGCCCACCCTGAATCCTGCTCTATCACTGACTTATGGATGCTTCGCTGCGAACCTCCTGCCTACACCTAGAAGCCGAATCGCTGTCAAAACATCTCGAGGGGCACGAAAGTTCCGCGGGAAATCTCGGGCCGGGAGCGAGCGGATTCCCACGCCTGTTTTGCAGCGAGTCGGCAGCGAGCCTCCGCTATGCATTGTCGAGTGCTGTTCGTCGCGCTGCTCTGATCGCGGTCGCCACAGCAATCCGCCCTCTCGTCGAGTCGTCGAGAGCCATCGAAAACACGGTCGTTCGCACTCTGGCCTTGTTCCGCTTCCGCCGAGTGTTTTGCGGCTTCTCGAGCTTACACAGCGGTCTCTGTGTTCGTCACAGAAAGATATTGCTTAAAATTGTCTCTTCAGAGGAGTATGAATCGAAATCTTCACTTCAAAATGGCTTCTGAAATAGTCGCCGTTGTTCAGAAGAACATTTCTTGTGACGTCCTCGATCACTAATCAACGCCGCTCGGTGTGTGCTTGTATCCCTTTTCTTCTTGTACCTAACACGATCTCATTAATAAAGCAAAGTGAAAGTGGAAAAACATAAAATTACAATTTTTCATTCTTCAAAGTGGTTCGTTTCAGTAGACCTTTTTTCTCCTGTGACTCATTAGCAGGGTTGTGCGGATTTTCCGTTTCCGTGTTCCGAATTCCGCTTTTCGGCCGTTTTTAGTCCGTCGGTTACGCCCCTTTTCGAGCCGACAATGGTGACTCATTGTTTTTTATTGCCTTCATTCACCTCTTGAACGTAAACGAAGGCTGAAGAAAGTGATTAACTATGCGTCGCCTTTTTTCCGATTGTGTTGCTTTCAAATCGCTGGTGCTCCTGACGTCAAACCACTGTGATAACCAATTTGGATTCTTTTTCTTTTCTTGAAACGGTGCACCACGTGTATAGGGCTACAAAGGTCTCACGAGCATTGGAATCAAGAATCAAATTAAATTCCTTGCCCGAAGCACGGTTATCTTTTTACCCTAATAATCCCAGGTCGCGTGTAGCGCAGTCGGAGGAGGCCCGACTGTCACGTGCACCCGATACCAGGTTCCTGGTTCGGATTTCCCGCCTAGGCCGATTTTTCATCCCCCCGGGGTCGGTGAATGGTACCAGAATTGTCTGGGAAGGATAGAGCGATGACTTGTTCATCGGCTGCCCACCGCAAGTCATTGTATGGCCAAATACGCATTCATGTCGCCTCCACGACATCCCGTAGAAGTAGAATGCGTGGCGCATCCCAAAGAAGATTGAATAACGCCTTCCTTTATCCTTTGTATATTTAATCCCAGGTCTGCCTTGACCACCTATTCTGGGTAAGAGCTCTATGCGAACTCTTTGGCTGGCTAGCATTGCTTTTCATAGGGGACATTGGATCTGTTCAAATCCAAGGAGGGCGTGCGATGTCTTGCTTCTCCACTGTCTCCTTTGAGTTTGTCCCAGAGCTTCAGCTACTGCCAAATGATTCTATGATACCCTTGCAAATTCAGAGGGGGGAGGGGGAGAGGACGTCGTGTCGTGGGTGCTGAACGCGTGTAACCTCAGCGTTGCCCCTCCCAATTAGGATAGATCTGAGACATTTAATAAGACCGGTTAAGGGCGAAACCTCTGGCATCTTACTCGCCAGCTGGGTTCGTTGCATTTAAAATGCTTTCTTCTTAATTACAGAAAGATTTTGCGCAAAGTTCGATTTGTTACACTAGTAATGGTTAAAAATTCTTCTTAGTAATGATACGAATACAGGGCATTTTTATTGTGTTATGTTGCTGGAAAAAAGTCGCAAACTGCCTTGCCCGCTTCATAAGTTTGTTAAGGGCAACTCATTTAGTACTGCCACTATGGATATATATGGATATATATTTATTTATTTATGAAAAATTGAGCAATGAGTTTTGAGTCATTTCCGTTTCTGTGAAATTTTTTCGCACATTCCCGCTCATTAGTGAAGAGAAAGGTGCCACAAGTTTTTTATGCACAAACTGTTGATCTTAATTCAGCAGAATTTAGTGTTTAAAAGAAAATGTTCAAAAAAGATGTTTTGTTGCGATCAAAACTTCTAGCGCCAGGCGGGACTCGAACCCGCACCTCCCTCAGACCGGGCGGGAATGCTCTACGCCTTTACACCACCGGCGCCGTTTGATCGAACGCAACGGTCAGAGGGAGGTGCGGGTTCGAGTCCCGCCTGGCGCTAGAAGTTTTGATCGCAACAAAACATCAATGTGACAGCTTACTACCTCGATACCAGCCACCTGAGGCTTAATGAAACTGATTTGAATTGTTCAAAAAAGACTTTTATATTCTACGTTCTGTATTTTAATTTACATATACATTACATATATGGGTTTACATTTATATATATATATAATCTAGTTTTAATGCTTCTGTGCCACGCAGGTTTGTTATAGTAGAACAACTTTATTCGGCCGACAACTTCGTCGTTTTCAAAGGCCTGAAAGAAGTTCGAAACCTAAGACCAGACACTCATTTCGGCAAAAACGTCCTTCTCCAGCTCTGTCAGTTTCAATATTTCCTACGAGTGTCAAGCAGAATCCTACTGAAGCAAGCCGAACTCACCGTTGTTCCACAAGTACTGAGGGAGTGCTCAGCTACGCTAACATCATTGAGCAACAGAGACCTACCATATGCTGATCCATACTGATGTTAAGTGTATAGATTGCACGGTCTCAGAGTTCGCACAGCGGGATAAACGGCAAAAACTCACTGGTGATCGAAATGCACTCACTTCGGTTATTCATTGTTGGATTACGCTCGCGGATCCAGAAGTCAATTATATACCAACGTAGATAATAACGCTGCTTTACAAGCACTTTCGGAGATGCTAGATGAGCATGAAAGAAGTATTATTACGTTTGGTTTGAATAAATCACACATAATGATGCTGGTACAAGAATGCTTGATATGTAATGTTTTCAAGTGGTCCGGAAAATATTTCTCGCAGTGTAGAGGACTGGCGATGGGACAGCGCTTAGCTCCAACCCTAGCGATCTGCTTCATGAGCAGAGTGGAACGACCAGCCATTGAACGCCTTCCCATAATGTATTGTCGATACATTGATGATTGTTGTATAATAACGACAACGCAATCCGAGATGGATGAGTTTTTCAACATCCTTCATACACAATCACAAAACATTAAGTTCACTCGAGAAACTCCGTGTGAAGGCTGGCTACTTGACTTGATTCTGCTTGACACTCGTAGGAAATATTGAAACTGACAGAGCTGGAGAAGGACGTTTTTGCCGAAATGAGTGTCTGGTCTTAGGTTTCGAACTTCTTTCAGGCCTTTGAAAACGACGAAGTTGTCGAAACGTCGGCCGAATAAAGTTGTTCCACTATAACAAACCTGCGTGGCACAGAAACATTAAGACTACTATCGCAATATGCCCAGGTTTTATGAAAACCGAACATGGAGGATAATCTAGTTTGTTCTTCTTCAAAGTTATTTTAGAATTATGAAAACATAGAAATTTACCATATGGCGATCAGCTGACTCCAGCTTTCGTTTTACTAAAAATAGCTCCACTGTAATACAATGTTTGCGGTCAGAAAGGATATCTCATATTATATTAGTAATCCTAATGGCAAGGATATGCTGTTTTTAACCTTGCCATGCATTTTGTCTAAGACCTTCGGGACATCCAAAGGTTAATCGAAAAGTAGTTGAAATGGTGACAATACGCCCAGGATAAATCAGAGAGACGTTGACTGATTATTCGTTAATTCATTCAAATACGACGTCTTTTTGCACTAGCATTTGACCAAGATTGCTACACGATTTATTTCGGCCTACGCTTAGGCGCCTTCGCCTTTTCAGAGCCTGGAAAAGCCGGAAATATTTTCGGTAAACCCGTCCGAAACCATTTCATCATATAAAGTACTATTCCTAAGAAAGGCAAAGGGAGGAGCCGACACCAAAGTTACAAATGAGCGACTAACCATACAGTTAATCGGCAAAAAGGACCACCGCTCACCGCAGATGAAAATGGACGTGGGTGAATGAGTTTAGAACTGCAACCATCCAACCTAAAACTCATGTAGGTCCGAACACGTCGATCAAAACCCACAAAGCTCGAAGAAGGGCGTCAGTTCTTGAGTTAGCGCTAGACACTCTTCCCTCCAGCTAACCTGGGCTCTTAGCTGCGATCCAAAGAGCTTCCAAAGCTGCGAGAAGATATCTTGCACTTTCGCGCTATAATCGACACGGACACCTGCTGCTCTCCCAAGGAGTCAAGACTTTGCATTCTCAAATGCCATCCTAATGCTCCTTGACAGTGGTGCAGGATGTTGTTAAGCCTTGAGTCAAGATTATTGTGAGACCCTTATTTGGCTTACGTTGTGGCGTAACTGCCTTCTTCAAAGCATGGAAAAGGCTTAAGAAGTTTGAGAAATTACTCGTCCAATGATCATTTCAAGCTACAGGTGTCCCGAAAGAGAATGAATCCAGTAGGGGGTGAAGCAACACGGCTGACCTTACAGAACAGCCGCAAGGCTGGTTGGTCACCCTCGGATGGAGAACAACTGGGTGAATGAGCTCTTCCTTCGGGTCAGCCCCTCAGCGGCCCTCCGGCTGGCGCCCTCCAAGGTCAAGCCCACAGAAGTCGACAAATGGGACCAAGTCCTGGGTTACGGACAACCGTTGCTCTCCCTAGTTATCGCGGAATTCTTGAACGCAATCCACAACGCCTCCATGGTTTTGCGCGCCGCGATATCGGACTCACGCGCTAGGATCGTCACCGCTATCCCAACCGCTGCGCCGCTGTGACTTCGCAGTCTGTGCTTCTCCAAAGGCGTGGCGACCTTGCACTTGCCCAGTCCATCCACGTGCTCCTTCACTCTCACCCAAAGAGACCTGCCCTCTCACCGATGTATTCCTCGTTGCATTGACTGCAAGCTATGAGGTACACCGCTTCCAAGACTCTGCAGTCATCTTCCCTACCGTACGGGCAGGCTATGCAGGGAGAGTAGTGCACGCGCTGTCATGTCTTTATCCGAGGGGTGCCTTTCGGCTGTTTCCATATGTCAGTTGGGTTGCCTTACTCCTTTCTATAGTCGTTACTATAGCGGTTTCTATCCGCGTGCGGCTCAATGACTGAAGGAGGCAGTAACGAAACACAATTTAATAGTAAATTGAACAACAAACATATGAACCAGCTAGCTAAGAGTTAGTAGAACAACAACACAACACGGACGGAGCGACCGTCTGGCAAGGTGTAGGTGACAATAAGACTTCGGACGAAGCGACCGGCCAGCAACGTGCAGGCGATAACGAATCTACGGACGGAGCGACCGTCCAGCAAGACTCAGGGAAGACAAACTACTGATTTTTAGGCCAGGGGCCTGCCGGTAGCCTCCGGCGGGAAAACAAACAGGGAACGGTATCGACCTTGGTGCGCGAGATTGCCGGGGCCCGCAGTCATTTTCTCATCAACTTTTAGGACTCCAGATATGATCCGTGCGCGAGTAATTTCTCAAACTCTTTTTGTACTTTCCAGGCTCTGAAGAAGGTGGTTACGCCGAAACGTAAGCCGAATAAAGCTCCCATAGTAATCTTGGACCAACAGCTTCACAACATCCTTCATCACTGTTATACGACATTCTATGGTTCAAAGGCACACGGACATGGGACATCTCGCTCCATAACAGTGGTGCGTGATGTTTGGCACTCGTTTTCGGCTCCAAATTTGACCATTGTATGTGAACAGAACATGCGTTTCTACGATTCCACACAAAAGCGGAATGCGTGGCGCGTTCTAGTCGCCTAGTGATTACACGTTATTCGACGAGCATCTGTACTCAGGACCTCTTTTTAGTTGTGCTAGGTTTATCATAGCAGCTCTGTCTACGCACAGGAAATTGTTTATTTGCTCTACTCAAGTCCCACTATACATATAGTGGAGCACACTCGAGCAACAAGTCTTAATTGCTGTCGTCTTGTAGGGTAGTCCGTCGTTCTGTAATAATTCCAGTTGGATGCGGCTTTTTCGGTAAATATCCGCCGGCGAAATGCTGTTGGCACGTTATTAAATCGCCGCGCACTATACAGCTGCGCCGTGGTGGCCGCCGTTCCTTGCAGATGAACTCCGGAATGCTTACATCTCTTGCGTCGGCTCTCCTCTCTCCACTCAGTCTCCAGTCATGCAAGTGAACTGGGAAAACCAATCGTCCATATGTAGAGTCGCCGTGTAACACCTGCCGGAGCCACCTAGGCGCTAGACGGTGTTTATGTTTACTCGCAGTGCTCCGTTTGTCACTCGGGAGGTTGTTGGCGAACTCCACAGATGCGCACGTTGTTGTGCCGGAATCCAAACGAATTTGTCGCCGCCGTAGCCGTTCGGCATTGAAGAAACGAAATAAGCCGAAGCGGCAACTACATGCTACTGCTTCACCGCTCCTGGTGTTCCTACAGAACACTCCCGTTCGAGCCATTTTTTGCTTTTTCCAAGTCGCATCGTCGATTCCACCTACATATCCCACCACCATCTCTAGAGGTCACTGGTTTACCAGGTGGGCTTTACGCCGAGTCGTAAATGCAGGAGGCACCTTCATCTCTGTGCCTACATATGTAGAATGAGCGCTTTTCGGAGCACTCAGGGTCAGAATAACTGCCACTGATGTGCGACCTCATGGGCCTTTACGGGTCGTTTGGTTATGAAGCTTATAGGCGGTGTAATGTAAGCTAGAGAAATCTGCTTTAGTTCATTCTGAACCCTCCCTGGACTGAAGCGGATCAGTTACTGTCCTAAGGTCTAGCCCAAGTCTGAGTTAAAAGATCACGGAAGCATTTCCGTGTAACATGGTCCTGGATACGTGATAGCGCAGTCGTTTGAGGACCCGCCTATCGACTGCACCCGATTCCATGTTCCTGGCTAGAATTTCATATCCAGGCCGCCTAACCTTCCATCCTTCCAGCACCGGCGAATCGCCAGATCTGTTCAGGAAGGATAAACATAGACTTTTTACATCCACTGCAAGCCAAATACGCATTCAGGTTGCCTCCTCAAGTCTACGTAGAAGTAGAGCGTAGAACACGAGGCACGTCCTACAGAGCAGATGAATATCGCCAACCTTTATTTATATAGGAAAGTGGTGGGGTTACTTTACTTACTGTTACAGGATGTTTTGTTGCGATCAAAACTCTTGCGCCAGGCGGGACTCGAACCCGCATCTTCTGCTTTCCGGGCTGCGATGTTCGCCTTACACCACCGGCGCTGTTTGACCGCACGAGTTTTGATCGCAACAAAACATCCTGTAACAACATGTAGCCTCTCTATCAGCCGCTCAGGCTTAAGCAAGTGTGTTAGAACTTTACTTACTGGTTCCTTTACTGTTAATTTGTTTTGTCCTAGTGATTACTTTACTATTTCACGTGTATGCTGACTGTAATTCTCCTTGAGAAAACTGCCAAGAGAGCCTTCGAAGAAGAAAAAAAGGTCCAGTAATTCTGTTGATATGCACGGCATGAAATTCACTAAAAGCGAAGCAATGACACTACCATCAGCCAGGCTCCATCAACTAGGCGGGCTCAACGTTGCCATCACGTAGTCCTACAATCATCAACTGATGCTGTAACTCGTCTTACTTTCCAGAAAACTTGCAGAGAGGAGGAAAAGGGCCTTTTTCTTTCTGTGTTTCGTTCCTTATCCTTGTTTTCTCGCATAGTCAGTGTTTCGTAACGCATTCTTCGCATTTTCTTTGGCTTTTCAACCACACTTATGAAACAAATATCACAAAAACTGTGAAAAACTAATTGGTTGGTGACAGGGGTGCACACAAATTTTTGTGCGTTAAAATTTTTTAGCGAAAATTTTTAACGAACATTTTTTGTTAAATTTTCGGAAAATCGCTAAATTTCATTAAACAATACATTTCGCTGCAACCATTAGTTCAAAGGAAGACAATCAAGGAAAACAAATGTTTCAACTTTAAGAGGTCAACAGCTAAAGTTCAAGAGATGGAGTGCAATGTAAAATAAACAATTCAACATGAGCAAACACAGAAAAATAAACAGGCCTTCAGCAACAAATTATCTACAGGGTGTGAAATAAGAACAGGTATGGAATTATCATTCAAGATGATCCACCCACAGGGCATCTTAAAATCTGCGATCAAGCAGATAGTTGGGGTTCCCCCTTTCCTAGTTCTTTTGTGTGACTGCTGTGCGAGCATATGAAATCCCGATGCGGGCACCGACCCATTAATTACAGAGAGAATGAATAAAAATACAATTAAACGCCCATTAGTGGAATGTTAACACGTTGACGAACGCACGGTTTTCGAGTGCCTGGTGCGCTAGACCACTCCATTTTTTGCAACGTCGGGACCGTGGCACAACATCGTGTCACGCGGTCTCACACTGCCGAAAAGTCGTGACACGTCGTCAACGTGTTAAAGTCCAGGAAAAATAGCTTTCTTAACTTTTGTTATCATCGTTCTTCTAAAGTCGTCTAAAACACGTCCAGCGGCTGAAAATATTCTTTCCGTCTCGACTGTTCCTGGTGGAGGGCAAAAGTGTTCTGGTATAAGCAGCGCCTGGTGAGGATATAGGCATATATTACGAGGAGGTTAGACCAGTTCCTTGTGGCTGATGTGCTTGGCGGATCGACGAAGAAATTTGTAGCTCCGAAATGCGGGGCATTAAGGGCAAGGATGAAGGACGGTGTTATTCCTTCCATTCTGGGATGCGCCACGCATTCTACTTCTACGGGATATCGTGGAGGCGATAAAAGGATAAAGGATAAAGGACGGCGTTAGTCAATCCCTTCTGGGATGCGGCAGCGCATTCTACTTCTACGGGATGTCGTGGAGGCGACATGAATGCGTATTTGGCCATACAATGCGGTGCGGTGGCCAGCCGACGAACAAGTCAGCGCTCCATCCTTCCCAGACAAGTCTGGTACCAATTCGCCGACCCCGGACGGATGGAAGGCTTGGTTGGTCAGGGCGGGAAATCCGAACCAGGAACCTGGTATCGAGTGCACGCGGCAGTCGCGCCTCCTCCGACTGCGCTACACGCGCCCTATTGAGGCGATATGAATGCGTATTCGGCCGTACAAGACTTGCGGTGGCTAGCCGATAAAGAGGTCAGCGCTCTATCCTTCTCACACAAGTCTGGTCCCAATTCTCCGAGCCTAGAGGGATCGAAGGCCTTTTTGGCCTAGGCGAGAAATCCCTAGAAAAGGACCAGAAACCTGGTACAGGGTGCGCGCGACAGCCGGCACCTCCTCCGACTGCGCTACGCTCGCCCCTAAAATGCATTATTTCCAAAAATTCAAAACAAATTCATGAAGACATAAAAATATTCCTGTTGATTTCAATAGCTTTTTTCAGGAACAGTCCAAATCGTGGTATGAGACCTACAACATTGGAGAATACAAAGGGTAAATGTGATGAATTCAGTGAGAAAAAAGTCCTTTAAAAATTCCGTTAAATTTCTAAGAATTTAGGTCAAGTCGTTAAGCCATATTTTAATCAAAAATGCCGTTAGTTCGATAAAATCGTTAATTCGTTACCCGTTAAATGTGTACTCCTGGTTGGTAAGTACGACAAATTAATACATAACGAGCAAACGCGGGAAATTGCAAATGAAGTCTAAAAACGCGAATCTACCGTGGAGATAAGTAGAGGCGCACGCAAATAAATTGGTCACCACGCAGGTGAAATGGAAACAATTCTCTCAAAACGAGCACGATATCGACTGCCTATTTTCGCAGATTCAAGTTGCAACGATACTGCAAAAGCCCATCCAAAAAATTCGCCTAAAATACATTTACATGGAGAAAAATAAAATTTCAAAAATGGTGCGTAAAATGTCGTTAATGAAATTTAACGGAAGCGTTAAGTTTCGTTAAAAATTTTTAACGAAAAATGCCGGTAAATCCGGTAAATCGTTAATCGTCAAACGCACACCCCTAGTACGAACCCCGGGCATAACGCCAGGGTCGAGGTGAGCAGTGGGTAGTGACCAAGTCACTTGTTGACTTCTGCTATGGGCAAAGAAAGAATAGCTGAGGTTTAATCTTGATGATTATTGCTCATCTACATATCTAGGAGCCTATGGGAGTCTTTCTAAAGCCTGCCTTGCACATTTAAAAGTCATCCGAAGTGGTCTCGAGGCCCACAGCCGGACTGATCTGTTGTATCGTAAAAAAAACTCAAACCATTTTGTGAGATAAATAGCGCACACTAAATTGAAGGTGTTAATGTTGTAGCCTATGGAAGACATTGATTCAAGGAACCATAGTTCAAGAATCACCTTCATGCATTGTATTCACCAGTCCTAGCCCAAATCTACACAAAGCTCTTTTATCGGACATCCGGATGTCTTCAATAGGAGAACAATGCTTGTAAAACAATATGATATCGAATTCACCTCTGGTGGTTCCAGATGCCATGATTCATTAAGATTTTTTATCGCAATGTGATCTACTGGCACTTATCAGATTGACGGAAGATTTTTTTTGAATTTGGCAAGTTTTTGAATAAGTCAAAGGCTGCTTTTCCAGCCGAGCTCTGGCTTTTGGAGCATAAGCCTCGAAAACTGACAAAACTTTCCTAACATCCCAACACAATCAAAGAAGAACTACATATCAAATCATTTAGTAAGGTACATAAAAGAAAACGGAAACATTCATGACACCAAAAACGGTGGTTGTCGAAACGTCAGACCAAAATAAATGGAACATGTCGCGTAAGTGAGCAGCATTGGTAGCGGGGAGCGTGACAGCCAATAATAACCAACAGAGCACAGCCCGAGCACATGCCAGCCCATCAGGGTATCGACTGAATACGCGCTCTCCGAACGGCATGCCCACTCAATACGGTCTGATTTTGTTTGGGCGTTCCCACCTACCAACGTTGCTCACCTACGCGACATATACCAAATAAATATTCCTCCTAACAACATCGTTAGCAAAGAAAACACAATATGTATTCATGACACCTACACAGCGAAGGCCTTCGATCTGACCTAATAGATGAATAAAGGACAATGGATGGCGTTACTCGATTTTTTTTTGGGATGTGCCACGCATTCTACTTCTACGGAATACCGCGGAGGCGACTTGAATGCGTATTTAGCCATAAATTGACTTGCCGACGAAAAAGTCAGCGCTTCGCCCTTTCCAGACAAGTCCGACACCAGAATGGATGGAAGGCTTGCTTGGTCCGAGCGGGAAATAAGAATCACGAGCATCGGGTGCATGATGCAGCCGGCACCTTCTCCTTCCCAACAGATAAATAAGGCGTGAAAAGCGTATTTCTGTCATTCTTTGCAGAACATCTGAAACTAAACACCGTCGAGTGATGTGTCTGCTAAATCTATCAGTAACGAAATAGGCTTATTACTGACCCAATGACGGAAGCAGCACCCACGAATCTCTGTCTTCAAAACTTAGAATTTGATGATTGTAAGCTCTAGCCTTAAAGGATTACAAGACTTACACTCGACCTTACTCTAGGAGCCGGCATGTTGGAGTTCACAGTTTGGAAAGGCGCGTGTAGCGCAGTCGAAGGAGGTGCCGGCTGGCGCATGTGCCCTATACCGGGTTCATGGTTCGGATTTCCCACCTGGCCAACCAAGCGTTCCATCGCTTCAGGATCGGGAATTGGTATTAGACTTGTCCGGAGATGATAAAGCGCTGACTGGTTCATCGGCTGGCCACGGCAAATCATTGTACAGGCGAAATACGCATTCAAATCGCCTCCATGTCATCTCGTAGAATGCGTGGCGCTTCCCAAAGGAGTAACGCAGTCCTTGTTCACTTATCCTTTATTCTTCATCCTTATCCTCCTTCTTTATTCATAGATAGGCAAAGAAAGTGAGAAAATTGAGGAAAAGTGAAACGAAGTCGATATGGTGGCCGCTAAAGAAAGCATTTTTCTGTTGCTTCCCTATCGGGACGAGATGCCACCCCGACGACTGCTGGCGACATCGAAACTTCCCAGAAACACGCGATTTTCCGGCGATTCAGCCAGCCCAAGGGATATGACGTAGGTCTCCGCCGTTTTTCCCGGCAATCGGTTTTCTGCTGCGCCGGCGGTGCCAGGCAAAGTAGCAGTTAATAAGGGAGTCACGTCTCGCTGCACTTACATTAAGGCCTATTGTTGTTGATTTTTTCGGCGAATCACTTTTCGTTCATCTGAGTTGGCCTAGGCAGAAGGTTAGTTGATACAGATGTGTACATATTTTGGGCATTTAGTATAAGTTGATATAGTTGAATGCGTCGAAGGCCTTTCCTTTTCAGAAAGAGACGGAAATTTTTGAAAAAAAGTTGGCTGGAAAGAAGGGGATGCTTTCCTGCAATTACATGATACCAATCCTGATGATGAGCCGTTATAATTTGTATTGCCTATCTCTGAATTGCGAAGACCCAGCACGGAGTGCGGGATCGTGCAGAGGGGGTGCGGGAACGCGCCTTACTGCAGCCATAAGTGCAGCATCGGCGCCTTATTGGCTGCCGCGGTTACGGTAGGAATAACGGTGCGTTCCCGTACCCCCGCGGTGCACCTTCGCTACAAGTACCGAAACGGTTTGCGCTGCTCTCCTTCGATGACTTTTCCATTGATAGATGGTTTGAAATCGTGAATCAATTATGTGCTAATTGTTAGCCTATTCAAAGTCGTAAAAGTTGGGCGTGCTCGACCACGGTGGCTTGTTCAGATAAAAGAAGATCCAAAATTTCAAATCCTCATCAGCAACAACTGTGGAGTAAAACAGAATGAGGGACACCTTGCTCATTTATCATGCCTCAACATTTGTATTATAACATGTCGCGAAGGGGGGCAGCATTGAGATGAGAGCGGGCCACCCAATCATAACCGAGCGGAACACCAACTGATCTCATGCCAACCAGTAAGGGTATCGACCATGCACTTCTTCTCTCAATGGCATGATCATTCGATGCGATCTGATTACCTGGAGCGCTCCCACCTCCCAATGCTGTCCACCTTGCATGTTCCTTTTTATTCTCTATGAGAAGGGAAACAATATTCTGGGCATTCTACCGCAGCCTGGATCTCTTTCCAGCCCGTTTTTCTTTCGAGCGACGTTTAAAATCCATTCATCATCCCTATCCTCGCATTTTTGTCTGCGGAAGACGATTTTCAATTATCAGCCACCGGTCGCTGATAAGCATCATTCGTCTTCGACATCGTCGAAACAGATGAAGAAATCTGAGCTGAAGAACAGTCTCTGTTGATTAGCCCTCTAGTACGAAGCCCAACCCACTACTTACTGGTGTGGTGTCCTTACCTCTCCTGTTTATTTTCTGCATCTCGCTGAAGTCGTCTTCTAATATTGTTCTGCCATAAACATTCAAACGTATAACTGTTTAGTTCTGGTGAGGAGCATTCCGCCAAAGACAGCAAAAGACGTTACAATTTTTGCTAGCGGGATTAGAATGCCGCACCTTAGTTTCCCTTCAAACATCACGAATAGTCGTTGTTTGCCCAAGATTACGTTTCATTTTAACTGCTACATTTCATACCATAAGAATCCAAATCCAAACCGGGGCAAAAGGTGTGTGAGCTTGGTGTAAACCGAGTTAATACGATAACTCCTTCGTTATTCTGAGTTCATTGGTTCAGAAAAGTGAGGTTACCTCCATAGGTCGGTGAGGAAAATGTCTATCTATATAACAGAGAGCATAGATAGAAAGCATGGATGCTCTACTGTGATCTCTTTTCATACACCATTGAGCTTAGCATTACCCGGTCGATCACCTCCTAAGAAATCTATGTATCTTACATTTCGAAGTGGATAAGGCTTTTTGGAAGCTGTCAAGGAATAGCTTGAATAATTATAGGTTGATCTTTTTCGTTCAGCGTCTGCAGGATAATCGATATTTTTTGGTGAAGACGTTCGCTTCACCACTCCATAGTATTCAGGCCTAATTATGCTTGTAGGCGCTGTAGCGAAGTCGGATGACAGTCGGCTGTCGTGTGCACCCGATACCAGTTTCCTGGTTCAGATTTCCCGCCAGGCCAAGCAAGCCTTCCAGCCCTCCAGGGTTGGCGGTGAATTGGCACGAGACTTGTCTGGGAAGGATAAAGCGCTGACTTGTTCATCGGCTGGTCATCGCTAGCCATTGTATGGCCAAACTCGCATCCAAATCCCTCCACGACATCCCGTAGAAGTAGAATGCGAGGCGCATCTGAGAAAGGATTGAGTAACGCTCTCCTTTATCATTTATCAAACACGTTGACGACCGCGCCTTCTTCGCGTGTCTGGCACGTGCGACCAACTGATTTTTTGCGACGCCGACAGCGTGGGATGACATCATGTCGTACGGTCCTACGCGGCTGCAAAATTTCGTCTTTTGGTGGAAAGCGATGATCAGGATGACGAGGTGGTCCAGGACGACGTTGACGCTGAGGACGATATCCTTATACTACCAGCTGACGTTGATGATTGCTCATTATGTGAAGTAATAGAATCCGAAGAAGAAAATGAGGATAACGGCGCTTAGAAGAGCGATTTTGATGCCCTAATCGGTGTAACTTTGAGACGGAGTCCGGCTTTCATGACGATGAGTTCGACTGCGGTAGGTAGGCCGATCGATTACCATCGATTATTTTTCAATGACGAATTGTTAGTTGAAGCCATTGCTTGACGAGAAGCTCAATAAATCAGTAACCGAAACTTGTTTTTGTGGAGCACGCGCTTTACAGAAGTGTCTAAAGATGAAGCACACATAACACAAAAAAAGTTCCTCGGAAAGATCTGAATCCAACTAGAAAAATAAATTACAAGGCTGTGACCTGACATCATGTCACACGTGGCCGAAAGGGTGTCGCCTGACATCAGGCCACACGGTCGTCAGCGTGTTAAACTATGCTTTTTGTGTAGCAAGCGGAACTTCGAAGCGTACTGCATACAGTGGGGTACCGCTTAGAAATGTCAATCGAGATAGCTCTTTACAAAGAACCAATTCGCACTATGTATTTCAGTGACAGGGTGTCGGTTCCTATCAATTTCCTATCCCACATAAGGTATGAAGCTCGGCGTTTATAATTTCCTTTTGGGATGAGCCAAAAAGTATATTATACTTAACATTTCTACGGGCTTTCATGGAGGCAACTTGAATACGTATTTGGACCATCCACTGACTTGTTGTTGGAGCTAATGGAGAATATAGTGCGCTGTCCTTCACAGACGGGAACGACGGAAGGCCTCGTTGACATTGATGGGAAATCCGAACCACCTGGAATCGGGTGCACGCATCAGTCGGCGCCTCCCCCGGCTGCGCTGCCGCGCGGTCCCACATAATCTGGAAACACTGTTCACCCAACAAGAGTAGCCACAGCACCGGTAGATTTAGACTCTTCCTGCGGTGCCCCTGCTCCGGCTCCTCTCAATGAGAGACATATTGCTCAGGAGCGTCTCAGGTATGCGGCCAAAAAGCGGCTTTCTGGAGGAGCTGTCCGTCTGCTCAATAGATGGTGTCTCATTTTTGGGACAAGCTGTCACACCAGGGCAAAAAGTGCGGTACGGGTTGAGTGAGTTGTACATCGCATTACAACCACCTGAACTCTTCAGCTAAACTCCATAGCTTCACTGCGTCTGTATATCGTCTGCTCCGTGTGAAAAGTGTACATATTAGTGACCGCTTTCATTATCTTAGAGGAGTTGCGTGTCTTTGTTTAAATGCGTTCAATAATATTTCAAAATTTTTATTTTCGAGAAAACTGAACCTTTTTTGTTTTGAAAATTCCGAGATCAGACGCACTACAACACCCCTCCTAATTCGTTGCTTTACGACAGATTTTTCCGTCGCAGACCGTTGCATTGCCATAACTTGTTTCGAATTTAATTACATCACCTGTATCACCTGTCGTCCCGTTGATCATCGAATTGCTCGAGCGGGTGCCAGCAGCGTCTCCATTCATCCCTGTCGCGTGCCAGAGTGCTCCAATGGATCCTCCTCGCTCGAGGGACACCAAGAGCGTCATATCGGTCGTTCAGGGCTTTCACGAAGAAGTCCGACCAACGCGTTGGTGGGCGTCCTGGTGTTCTCTTGACATCCCGCGGAATCCAGTCGGTAACGGCTCTCGTCCAGCGGGTGTCTGCGAAGCGCATTACGTGGCCGGCCCACCTAATTTTCGACAACTTGGCCCACGCGACAGCGTCTCTGATCTTTGAACGTCGGCGAAGCTTGGAACTCCGGAGGCCTCTCACTTGCGTGAGTCGTGTCACTCCAAGCATCGTCCTCTCGAAGCTCCCCAAGCCGCTCTTTTCCTCCTGCTCAGCTCTGGTGCTAGGTCGTTGGCTATGTTGACTTCGCGACCCAAATACACATAGCTGGAGCATTCGGAGATGTTCGTTCCGTTGAGCGAGAATGGGGCATCAGAAACCCATCCGTTCCTCATGAACATCGTCTTCGTAAGATTCAGCTGCAGTCCAACATTCCCACATACACGATCGAAGTCGGCCAGCATTCGCTCCGCCTGGCTGATGCTCGGTGTTATGAGCACGATGTCGTCAGCGAAACGAAGATGGTGCAGCTGCTGGCCGTCGACTTTCACTCCCATGTCTTCCCATTCTAGTTCGCGCATGACGTTTTCGAGGGTGGCGCTGAAGAGCTTCGGGATATGGTATCACCCTGCCGAACCCCTCTCTTCACGTCGATGAGGACGTCGTTGTAGAATGGTGAGATCTTGGTCGCGAATCCATTGTACAGCTCTCGAAGGACTCTGATGTACTGAGTAGGAACACCCTGAGTGAACAGGGCGTCGATGACCGCTTCAGTCTTCTTCAGGTCGATGAACGTAAGGCACAGCGGCAGCTTGTACTCTTGCGACACTTCGGTGAGCTTCGTAATGGTGTGTATGTGGTCGATCGTGCTGAATCCTCTCCGAAATCCTGCTTGTTCGCATGGCTGTCCTTCGTCCAGCGTTCGGCCGATCCTATTCAGGATAACCCGAGTGAACAGCTTGTAGACTACGGACAGCAGGCAGATCGGGCGACAGTTGCCAATGTCGTGCACGTCTCCCTTCTTGTACAGCAAGACGGTCTTGCTGGTCTTCCACTGAGATGGAACCTTGCACTCCGACAGGTAACGTGTGAAGAGCCGCGCCATGGTGTTGATGAGCGCTGGCGGGAGGTTCTTCAGGTGTTCGGGTCTGATCCTGTCGGGACCGGGTGCTGCACGTTTCTTCACCGACGAGATGGAGTGTCGGATCTCGGAAGGGAGAACAGAGGGGACGACGTATCCATCCTGCGGAAGATGGCATGGGGAGTAGAAGTCGTGGATGACCTTCTCCATGGTCCTTCTGGAAGAGGTGACGGTTCCGTCGGGACGTCGGAGAGCGGTCATCTTGGTCTTGAAGTTGGCGAAGTTCCGGCGGGCATTGCGGATGCTCAACCCTGCCTCTGCTGCTTCAGCCAACACTTCCGCCCTTCTCTCCTTGAGATCTTCCTTCATCGCCGCTCTGCATAGCTTTGCAAGCTCGGACGTCAGTTGGTAGTTGCCTGACGCTCGTGATGCTCCACGCTGGCGTATCAGCTCGAGAGTTTCCGGAGACAGACGTCTCTTGGTGGTCTTCAAGCTCTCGGCTCCCTTAGCACTATCGTGGAGATGGTGCACGAAGCGGTCGTATTCCTCGTCGACGTTGTCCATGACGGCATCTTTCCAAAGGCCGGCAAGAGAGGTGTAGAGGTCCCAGTTGATGATAGTTCTGGGATTCCTCTTCTTGAACTTCGCGGCCTTCTCTCCTTGACGCGAAAAGCGAAACCTCGCGCGAAGGAGGCGGTGGTCCGATCCCGTGTAGAACTTGGGGACAACGGAGACGTCTGTCAGGCAATACTTGCGGTTGAAGATGATGTGGTCGATCTCGTTGTGGAACTGGCCACCGGGAGATTCCCAGGTCCATCGTAGGGAGGAAGGCTTCTGGAACTGCGAGTTTCCATGGATGGTCTTGGTCGACATGATAAACTCAGACAGCCTTTCACCTTGCTCGTTCCACTCCAAACCGTGGGTTCCGATGTGAAGTTCTTCCGGCGACCTTCGCGGTCCGATCTTGGCGTTAAAGTCGCCGACGATCACCTTGTAGAAGGTGTGATCTTCCCTATAGAACTTCTCCAGCTCCACGTAGAAGGCTTCGACCTCTTCGTCGTCGTAGTCGGATGTTGGGGCATACGCGACGAATACAGTCAAAGCTGGCACGGAGCCACATCGCTTCAGTCGCAGACGTCCGATTTGGGTTGTCAGAGACTCGTACGAATCGATGTTCATGGCCAAGTGCGTGTTGACGAGAAAACCAACGCCGCCTACTCCCCTGCTGTCGCATGTTCCGAGTAACAGTCCTTCTCCGGAGTCGTAGGCGGCGTGTAGGGGTTGTATCTTCTCGTCTCGGTCAGTCCGATGACGTCGTACTTGATCTTCCTGGCTTGCATCATCAGGTCCTCGACGGATGCTTCCGATGCAAGTGTGCGGGCGTTGTAAGTACAGATCGTCATCCTAGTCCTCAGTTTGCGCAGCCTGGTTAGGCCCTGAGATTTTAGCAGCCTCTCCGTACTCGTCCTTCCCATCGCTGCAGAAATGGGGGCGCTTTCGGGGTCAGGGGAATGAGGCCCTTTAGTGCTGCTGTTTTTGAATTGAGTTCACACGGGTAGCTAGTCAGGCTCTGTCGTGCGGGCGAAGAACTCCGGGCAGCCAGCCAGACTGCCCGAAGGGACGGGGCGAGACTTTTGAGGCGGCCTCGAATCGCCTTACGATGTACTCCCAGTCTACCGAGTGCAAGCTTTTGGCCGTGCCGACACAGTTACAATCCGCACAGTCACGGACACATCCACGCACACTGCACGAACATGCCGCTCCCACGCACAAGGAATGCGTCGACCCGACACAGCAGGAGCAAGGAGTCCATCCCCTGCATCCCACCTGCGTCTCTGGGCAGTACACGGTCGCATTTGGTTCGCGTTTAATTCCCCTATCCACCACCCGGGGACGCGCCACGTGGCCCTGCGACAAGCGGCCCGAGATCCCTCTTAACAAGAGAGCCCGAAGGCTCTCTATCGAGGGAGATCCGTGGTTTTACAATTACATAGAAATTAAAAATTAAAAATTAACTACACCATTAGATTTACCTTCCTCCTAGCAATCCAACTCCAACAAGCAAACCGGTATGGACTCTGGAATTACAAACTCTTGACCTAGTCGTGGACCTCGTCCTCTCAACGGTCCCTCCGGGAGCGCCACTGGTCCAACTTTATAGAGCTAGATAGTTTTAAAAAGTTTCCAACCATAAAATTGCTTTATCAGATCTGTTTTGTAGAGTGCGGCCATCATTCTGACAGTAGACACTGCAATCGCAATCAAGTTTGAAGCGTGGGCCTATTCGTACAATGACATTTCGTAAACAATAAATTTCTTCCTTAAAAACCGTTCTAATTCCTTAATAGTTCTAATAGTATAGGATGCGAAATAGTTCTTTATTTCGTTGGATAACTTTTTTTGACATGCTGGATTATTTTGAGAAAAAGTAAGCATTGAAACGTACAACTTACAAAGAAGACGTAAAATTTAACTCGAAAGTCATTGAATTTGATTTGAAAAACGTTGAACTCGGTTTGGACAACGTTGAATTTCAACTGAAGATGGTATAAAAAGTCTGAATCCTTTACTTTTTTCGGGAAACTTGCACTCATTACGTTTCGGGTATCTCTTGCACTAAACACTAAATTTGAATAGCATACACTCCACTTTAAATAGATACGAACCCGCGGTAACCTATATTTCAGTCAATAATTACCCAACAGGGCGCGTGGAGTAGGCGCCGGCTGTCGCGTGCTCCCGATACCAGGTTCCTGGTTCGGATTCCTCGCCCAGGCCGACCAAGCCTTCCATCCCTCCGGGGTCGGTGAATTGGTACCAGACTTGTCTGGAAAGGATAGAGCGCCGGCTTGTTTATCGGCTGGCCACCGCAAGTCACTGTATGGCCAAATACGCATTCAACTGGCCTCCACGACATCCCATAGACGTAGAATGTGTGGCGCATCCCAAAGGGATTGAATAGCGCCGTCCTTTATCCTTATACTAATTACCCAATTAATAATCACGGACAGAGGATGATTTTTGCCGTTATATTCAAGGAACGGCTTCCTTCATAAAATTTGCGAAATTTTTTTATAAATCGACAGAGGTGGTAAGATTTCTCTTCCTTTTTCTTCCCCAGCAAGGATTTGGCCACATTTCTAAGTGCCGCATGCGATTTCTCCCACATTAATCATATGTACTTCTTGCACCGGATGAGTACGGAAGCCGAGCTCTTTCTGATCTACATTAGACCACTAGCACTTTGACATGTAAAAAAGAACAAAAGATTCTGGTCATCTTAAAGTAGACTTCTATAGGGACAAACATCGACGAAAAGGCGAGCAATATGCTTTGCTTTAGTCGCTATTTTTTCGGCTGTTGGAGACACTCTTAATTACTCCCTTTGCAAAGGCTGCTATTCCTCAAAAATAAAAATAAACAAATTTGCTTAGGGAAAAATACTCGTCATCAGGGAAAACAAAATCCCGGTCGTTGCTAGCTAGGAGGCTCAGCCGAATCTTCTCGCCTCTCATCCCGTCATGGGATCGAGCACGAGCCGGCGGTTGTTGTTGTTTCGTGTTGTTATTGCTTTGGTTGTTGATGGCCTTGTTGTTTGCCGTTGATATCATTTAACAGCGGCCGAAATCTCTGAAGCTGCTCTTCGGAAAACATGTCGAACTTCTCCTGGTAAGGAAAAGCGAGATATGGAGAACCTGAAGCTCGTTCAGTAAGGTAATATAGACTCGAGCGGACGTATTTTCTGCTCTGGTTCACAGACCAACAAAGGAGTGATGATGACAATGTTGTTTTTGGACTTTTATTGGAAGGCTGTCTGCTGGTAAACATCGTAAACACTAAGTAAGTTGCGTAGATAAAAAGCCGATCAACTCGACTTCTTCGAGGATGCCACCCGCTGAGATAAACACTGGATTTCAATGGGTGTTCCATGTAGTCCTTAGGGATCACTCCTCGACATCCGACGCGTTCCTATCTGATATCCGCTTCGACAACAAAAAGGAATTATAGGATGTCGACCTTGGAGAGACATTCATTCTTCGCTGCAGACGTATCTTCAGGGAGGTGCTGCTCAGGGGTTCTATGAAGCAATGTGAGTTCACTTCCGCAGAGATAGGGTGAGTAGTGGTGATAAAGGATAAGGGGCAAAGGACGGCCTTACTCAATCCTTTTTGGGATGCGCCATGCATTTTACTTCTACGTGATTTCATGGAGGCGTCCTTAATGCGTATTTGGCCATACAACGACTTGCGGTGGAGAGCCGATCAACAAGTAGGCGTTCTATCCCTACTAGACAAGTCTGGTACCAGTTCACCGACCCATGAGGGATGGAAGGCTCGGTTGGCCTGGGCACGAAATCCGAACCAGGTACCTGGTATCGGGTAGATCCGAACCAGGAACCTGTGTCGGGTGCACTAGACGGTCGGCACCTTCTCCGAGTGCGCAAAGTGAGAAGGAAGTGGCCGAAAAATACGGAAAAAGTGCGAAAATAAAAGAACTGTGATACAATTATGTTGTGTCATCACCAGCGAACTCCCTCCACTTGGAATGACCGGGACGTTTCCATGGTTCCACAATAAATATATAGTCATGCATGGAAGTCGCGCTCATTGTGGATAAAAAAGGTTTAAGGGCCGCGTTTATAAATCCCTCTTGGGATGCGTCGCGCCTTCTACCTCTGGGGATATAGTAGAAGCAATTTGAGTTAAGGCGGTGTCCTTTCGCCTTTCTTCCCAATCAATAGAATTAGGTGAAAATCTATACGTAAAAGTATTTAGATAATTAGTATATTATTATTTATTAAAAATAAAATTATTTTCATAGCTCTTCAATAACATAAAATACAATGACACAACAACTTTGAACAAAGGACAACAACATCATCTAAAACAACGACAGCTAACAATAACTTAAACATGTTTTGTTTCGCCTCTGCCTTCATACAAAACATGTTTGTAATTAGTTACCCCGAGGCTCATCAGTGAAGAAGGTAACTGATTAATTTAGTTGCTAGTACTGTATTGAGCGAAATATTTTTAAATAATGTGTTCTAGCCACTAAATTTTACAATTGAAAAATACAGGTAACACTTATGTTTTAACACAATTGTATTACAATATAGAACCGTTAGCATGTTGTTACTAACTATACACCTGTTATTTATATATGTGCACTCATTTAAACATACATACACACATACTCATATATACACATATTTTTTAAAAATTATTATTGTTTATTTACTTTGGTTTATAATTTTTATAATTTTAGTTTTTATCTTTTATTTATAATCAACGTTTGTTTTTGATTCTTAACTTTTTATTGACCTCAATTTATTAAATTAAATTAAATGTTTTTTTATTAATTTTTAATATTTTATGTAATGTACAAGTCTGGTACCAATTCATCGGTACTGAATGCATAGAAGGTATTGTTGGCCTGGGCTGGAAGTTCGAGGGGCCTATACGCAGTCTGCGCCCTTCTTGTTTACTTCTGCCATCTGACAGCGAAGCAGTTACAGTGAATAGTGTAGGTCTTACATTTCTTAAGGCCTCCACACACTTTTATGGCAAAGCGGCTGCCCTATCTTTAACCATAGCCAGGGATGAGTTTGCCGCTGGCGACGAGCCGCAGCCGCACACTTTTGCGGCAAGATGTTGGGCGTTAAATTAGCTGCGGCTATAATGATTCACGTCATTATTGCCGCCGCAACGGTCTGTCTGCGCTCTAGCCGATGGAGGCAGGAATCCTCGACCGGCTAAAGCGACAGAAGGCGAGGAAGCGAAAGCAGCAATGGGTCCCGACTAGAAAGAGCACACTGTCTTTGCCGCGTGCCGCTAGCAAGCGGCAGAGCAAGACAGGAATCAATCTCGAGTGTGTGGCGAATAATTCAAAAACTAGCTTGTGTCATAATGTTGTTCGTTGGACCCAAATGAATCCTTTCCGAATACCCGGTCGGATATACCCGACCCGATTCATTCAATAAACCGGAGACGGCGAAATTATCGTTATTCGAATCACTCAATTAACCGGGTTTCGTATCCCCTATCCGAATCACCCAAAAATCCGAGGGTTTCTATTCCGAATCAAATGTTCAGCCTCCATACAGGCGGTGCCCTACAACACTCAGTGGTTCACAATGGACAACTCCTTTGTCACTTGATTAACCCTCCTCTTCTTGGCATTGAAGAGTTGTGAGAACTTTGCTAGCGCCTCTCCCACAATATGGCCGCTGCTAGACAGGAAATGGGCTAAATGAGGTGTCCTACACACCAAAATGAGCCCATAATGCCACATGTGCGAGACTGAGGACTGGTACGACCGCTAGGCAGGCGAAACGCGCTCTCTATGGCAGTTTTTTATGACTGCTGCGCCACGAGCTCCCTAAGGTTTGCACTCGCAGAAGTAGCTGTGGCCCTCGACCGGAATTAACCACCTCACTTTATCTATGCTCAGTAAAGCAAGCAGGGCAGAACAACAGATACTTGACACATATAAGTTTCAGGAGCACCTGAAAGATTTGCCTTCTACCCTGGAAAATAGCTGTCAATTTCCAAGTAAAATGAAACGTCTGTGAAGTTACCCCCGTGATTTTCACCAAGACCTACAGGGCACCGAACAAGGAACACAGTGGTTGGGTTCGCATTTGCTGCGGGTTGCTGGATAGGCCAAAAATGGCGAAAGCTGTCGTCTAGTATACCCGTTTCGACTTCAAGCGACCAGGAGAGGAATGGAGGCTACCGATTTAACCCGTGTGCTAAAGAAATTCTGGCCAAATTTGGATTAAAATCGAAAAGGTCGCACGAATTCGGTTTAAAGTGGGCGCGAAAGAATGATCAGCTCTATGTAGTTGCATGGGGCAGGATACATATCCCAAACCTCCGGTCCATCAGTTGCTCGGCAACTAAATTTGCCCCTTTTTTCGGCCGAAACCAGCTCCATCTATGTGCTCAATATTAGGAGCCCTACAAAAAAAACATGGATCTTGTTGTGAATCGTTGGGTTCTGTAAGTTCACGTACGTCGCTTGTAAGATTTCAAGTCGGAGTGAATATAGGGTCGAACAACGTGCCAAAGCTGCCCAGTGTACTACATCTTGGTGGTGACAACGTTCGAGGGTTAGGGTTCAAAGGGGTAAAATACTTGATCTGGATGCAGTGAGCAAACGTCAGAATATTTTTTGGAGGGGTGGGGGCTTCTTGAATCAGCCCAATGGAACACGTGCTCCATTCTATTACCATTAACCGCATCTGAAGCGCAAGTAACGTAGTGGCATATCTTTAAGCGTAGAATATAAACATATACAACATATATATATAATGAAACGATAAAGGACGGCGATACTCAACCTCTTTCGCAATACGCCACGCATTCTACTTCTACGGGATGTCGTGAAGGCGATTTGAAGGCGTATTTGGCGTATTCAATGACTTACGTTCGGCGACCAGCTGATGTACAGATTAGCGCTCTATTCTTCCCAGACTAGTCTGGTATCAATTCACCGCGGACGGATGGAAGCTTGGTTGGTCCGGAGGGGGGGGGGAATCCGAACCGAGAACCTGGTATCGGGTGCACGCGACAGCCGGTACCTCCTCCGGCTCCACGCACCGGATATGCAAACACAGGGTGCGAAGTCCAACCCCTTAGGTCTAGTAGCAGGAATGGGAAGCATAAGGCTTAATAAAAGCAGAACAAAGCCTTCTGACGCTATTAGACATTCCCGACTCCAGAGGACGAGGAGATGTCGAAAAAACTGTTTCGTTCAAAAATAGTTCAGCATTTCACTCGGTAACATTAGTTTCTGTGTTGATCACGAATATGGCATCCGTTTTTAGCATTCTGTGCAGTGCGGTAGGCTGCTGAGGTTATGGTCACCGATTCCACCCTAATTTCACTTTGGGAGCTACTTGGACTTGCTTGCCACGATTATGATTTCCATTTTGAACACCAGCCTTAGGTATTAAAACAGGACAAAATGAGGACTAAATCTGTGTCCATTGCCTCCGCAGAACGTGGGTTGGGTATAGGCTTCCCCTGACATCGTCGTCGGCGGCGATACTAATAATAATACAGAGTGCCGCAGGGCGTTAGAATTCGTAGGACTACTCAGGGCGCCTTCACTTGACTTCAGAAAGATCACATTCAGTCATCAGTGGGTTGCGCCACGCGTTTTCTCGTCTGAGTCGTAGAGGCATTACGAACTACATATGTGTCTGCTTGACGGAGTGGCATGAAAAGGTCAGCCTGGAACCAAATCTAATATATCTTTTCTCTACGAGTCTGGTCTGACAGTGGTGTCGGACGAGCTGGCTATGAGATGCATACAGAAACAAGGGATCAGCCCAACCAAGCCTTTCATCCCTCCAGTTGCCAGGGATGGATAAGACAATTATCGTTCTTTGTAGAGTGGCATTACTACCCTTAGCACGCCGGACGGACAGGCAAGTATGCCTACGATTTCGTGAGACAGCCTTTGTACTCCAGAGCAAACCTAGGAGACTGGGGGTGGATGTGTCAGACGAGGGGAAGAACGCACAACCCAAATTTCTCACGTCAGTGCTCTGCATCGGATTAGTGTATACGATAAGTGGGATCTATTCCAATCGGAAGGAGGCGTATATTGATTTGTGTCTCCAATCCCTTGCTTAACTTTCTAAGAGAGCCTCAGCTGCTTTCCTATGATACAAGAGCATCCCTTTCCATCCAGGCGATGTGGTTGTGTGGCCTGGGATGACGTCCGCAATTGACCCCTTACGGTTGCTCCCTCCCGACCAGGATAACATAAAAGATAAGGATAAAGGACGGCGTTACTCAATCCCTTTCGGGATGAGCCAAGCATTCTACTTTTACGGGATGTCGTGAAGGCGATTTGAATGCGTATTTGGCCATTCAATGACTTGCGGTGGCCAGCCGCTGAACAAGTCAGCGCTTTGTCCTTCCCAGACAAGTCTGGTACCAATTCACCGACGCCGGAATGATGGAAGGCTTGGTTGGCCTGGGCGGGAAATCCTAACCAGGAACCTTGTATCGGATGCACGCGACAGCCGGCGCCTCCTCCGACTGCGCTACACGCGCCCCTACCGACCAGGATAGATCAGACAAATGCGCACTTAAATTGTCCCCACTGTAGCTAGTAGAAGTGGCATGCGTCCGGCTTATATCCTTTTCACTCTTATACGTGTTTGCTAAGATCGCTCTTAAGGCCCACCAACGCGAACCTCTAAAAACGTGGTTAAAAAGCTTCGTTTTCTTTTAAACAGCATGTTCCTTTAAGTTATTATAATTTATGATCTCTCCTTAATGTAGTTTCCGTCTGCTTTTGCTTCTTAGCCAACTTTGCCATGTGGAAATGCCCTTCTCACACGAGTGCCGATTTTCACGTGTAAGTGCGCGCTCGGCTGATTGCGGAAATCGTTTTCGACGCCTTCAATTGTCGGGGCACCCTCTCTTGTTTCCGCTCTTGATCTATGACGTCTTCTTCTTCTTACACGTTAAGAGCTTCAAGAAATCGATGCTGTTTTTAAAAGCTTCCTGCTCGGCACTTTTAGTAGAAGTTCTATGAATTTTGTTCAAATGAGGCAGGACAGTCGCAGTTGTACGTTGGATATCCTCACTCTACAGAGAGAGGAGGACTCAAGCAAACATTCATTAATTATAAAGTACATATTTAATAGTTAATCGATTGTTACAAATAATAAAGGAGAACAGACGGCCTTGATCAATCCCTATCTGGGTCGACTTTTAGAACATATCGTGGAGGCGGTTGAGCCCCCCGCATGGTGGCGCACTCGGAGGAAGCCGATTTTCGATTCAAAGTTTTTGGTTCGGATTTCTCGCCTAGGCCATCTAAGCCTGTCGTCATTTACGGATCGACGAATTGGTACCAGTCTAGTCCGAGGGAGAAAACACTGACTTGGCCGTCGGCTGGTGAACATAATTCGTCGCATAAGTCTAGCACACATTTATATCACCTCTATTGTTTCCATGACATTTCGAGGAAGAAGAATGCGCGGCGCATCCCACAAAGTTAAATATCACCGACCTTTATCGTTTACATTTAGTTTCGTTATTCTGATTGCGCCAATAAACAACGGAAGATTATTTCTAATTTTGGGAGGTAAAACTGTAAGAAAGCTATGCTTAGCATGCTGAAGATCGGTGTCATCCCATCTATTTGTAGATGCGCCACGCGTTCTACTTCTAGGGGATTTCGCGAAGGCGATATAAGTGTGTATTTGGCCCTCTCAGTGAATTGCAGCGGCTAGTAAATTAACAACTCAGTCCTTAATCCTTCTTGAAGGGCATGACACCAAGTCACGGACCCCAAAGGAATTAAAGGCTTGGTTGACCTAGGCGGAGTCCGATCCATAAATCGATTCATGCATCTGTTTCTGTGTCCGTCCGTGTGTATGTCAAGAAAGTGAATCCTTTTGATTAACGCTAGCGCAAACTCTATAAAACCCGTTCATTTTTTATTCATACTGGTTATTCCCCCAACTGTGCGTCTGACATTTCACCCTTTCACCCTCTAAGGACTGACTTGTTAATTTACTAGCCGCTGACATTTCACGTGAAGTGGACCCTTTCCATCAACACTATACATTCTACAAAAGCAAAGTATTCTACAAAAGCAATCGATCGAGATTCTTTACAGATTAGATGGGAAGCATCCGTGTTGAAGAGCATCAGTGCGCTTGGCGCAGTCAAAGTATGTAGGCGACGGTTTTGGACTCCTAATTTTAATAATTAGTAATTAATTTATTTATTTATTTGTGCGCGTACAGCGCAGTCGAGGAGGCGCCGGCTGTCGGCTGCACCCGATACCAGGTTCCTGGTTCGGATTTTCCGCCCAGGCTAAGCAAGCCTTGACGCAGCACTGACTAAAGCACATAAAGCACTGACTTGTACATCGGCAGTCCACCGCAAGTCACTGTATGGCCTAATACGCATTCAACGCCTCCACGACGTCCCGTAGAAGTAGAATGCGTGACGCATCCCAGAAGGGATTGAATAACGTTGTCCTTTGTACTTCTTTATTCTTATTTATTTATTTATTTATTTAATCGTAGCGTGGACACGTGTAAAGCAAATGAAAAAAGGAACAACTTCTGCTTTAAAAAGGCACAAACAGCAACCAAACGTGGATAAGAGGCATTCGTAACTCTGGAAACAGTTTTCTTGAAAGCATGCATGGCTATAAGGTAGAAGAAGAGTTTCGCTTCTCACAAGCAGAGGGTTGAACTCCCACAGCCTTCTATAACTCAGAAATGAAGATCTGATCGTGGTTGTTGCAATGGGAACGACGAAGCCTACTTCTACTTGTTCTTAGCACTTCGCCGCCCGAAACCTGCAAAGGGTTTATGTGGAGTTTGCCCGTGAGAATATTGAACAGTATTTTTAGATTGTTTAGCATCCTTCCTTCTAAAAAGTTGAGGTTTTGTTCCGAGTATCCCATTTCTTTCTGTGCTGTTTGGCAGAAGAAGAGAATTCTTCGTCAAAGCATCTCATTGTGAGTTTTCGTCTAAAATTATTCTGAATGGATCAATCCAAAGATAGGATCCCGTCTATGTCAACCAGATCTTAGATCCATTTTGGGACAAGTGGAGAAATTCGACAAGAATCCGCGCTAAGTTTCCTTGTGTCTCTCACCATGGTCCACTTATTATCGCAGCCGTTTCAATCCTCAACGCAGCCACAGGTCTTCAACTACCTCGACGGTACTTTTCCGTCAGCTGTCCGGCCGGCCTCTCACCTCACGTCGGATTTCAGGCTGCAAAAACAACTCGCGAGTCGCAGTTTCTTCAGCGGACGAATAAACCGCGTGCTGGAGACGAACGGCCACCAGTTTAACGCGGCGGCCGGCTTGCCCACTTCTTCGTCTCCTGCCGCGTTGCGTCATGGTCTACTCTGGGCGTGGCCTAGGCGAGAGTGGCTCTGCCCTTCGAGAGGTTCTCGTGCCGAAGTCGTGCAGCCGGCGGCCCATAGTTCTTCTTCTTCCTCTCGTGCTGCCGCCGCTCTCGAACAGGAGCCGTTTTTTGACGGCTTCTCCGCCAGTGGACGATTCTATTTTTCTGCTGTGGACACTGGCCACTCGCCATCAATCACCCCGGCTTTCAGCAGGGCTTGAGAGCCATGGGCCAAAACACGAGCCACGCGAGCCGTGAGCTGATCCTACGATGATAACCTCCGCTCGGCTACTTGTCGCTCTTGTCACCTTCTAAGCTGCAACTCCCATCGTCATAAACATGGTTTCTTCACTTTTTCATCATTCAGTGGTGTCGCTAATACTTCAAAAACTGCATTCTAAAGTCTTTCAAGAATCCTTTTTGACCCGAGTTGTTAAAACTTGGAACGAGCTACCTCCAACACTAACTCACTGTCTTCCGAAGAGATTCAACTTGGAGTTAGAAACGAAGAAGGTACCTTAGTTAATTCGTAAAAAGGCGGCGTTAGGCGTGATCTTTTGTGCTAACTGATTTTGTATTTTATGTTTATGTCTTCTATGTTTTACTATGCCGTTCTCTAAAAAGTCTTCTGCTATGCTTATTTTTTGCCTCTTTTGGCTCAATAAGTGCCTTCTTCTATTCTATTTATTTCACGGCTACAGTAGTCGCTCGCCCTGTTGTAAGACTTCCATACAGTATGCCTGCCCTTTATTGTCGCATATCTTTTCTTTTTTTTGAAAAACCTCCTATTAGACTCAGCCTTGTGCTCGTGTATGCGCTTTGCTATCTCATTGAACCGATCGCTTCGTTTCGTCTTTTTCACTCAGTTGTCAAAGTATTTCGATGCTCTTCATTGTGTTTAAATCCTATCTTTTCATTTATTTTATCCTTGTATATCTCTACCAGAACCTCTGAGCGACTTTCAGTCTCTTTTTATTTATTTCTTTTTGTACGACTTTATCAGTACCACGGAAGTATCCCAATATGCAATATGAACTGAGAAAATTTGCGCAACGTAAACACCCCACTCATCCATTGAGCAGCTTTCCGAACCTTTTTTGTATTCAATTTTCTTTTCCTTTTTCTTGGTTGTAACACACAACGATAAGTAAAAGTTTTTATTGATGACAGTTATTTTTACAAAAATAGGAAAAAAAATCAGAAAAAATCAAAATCAGACAAATACGAAAAACATGCTTCATCCAGTGAATAATGCATAATTAGGCGACTCTAATAACGATGTTTTGTTGCGATCAAAGCTCTAGCTCTAGACGGGGCTTCAACGCCCACAGCCCACTAATCGAGCAGGAGTGCTCTACACCACCGGCTGTACATGTATGTGCGCTTGAACAAGTTTAACAAGCAATACTCTATGGTGGTGCAGGACTTTCGAACAACACTTTGCTGGGAAATATTGAGATACCTGCTGAGCAAGACTTCGCCCGGAGTGGCATCTTCTGAGCAAAACTTACTGTTTCAAAGCAAATATTTAAGCAGGAATGAAGACTGCCGACGTTTTACACATGACGCATTCCTTCGTCCTTGCTCAAAAGAAAGCTTCGACATTAACCATGGTAAGGTAATGCAAGGTACAGCGAGCCCTGTGAAATGCTTTTGTACTCGGTAGTGATGTTTGCTTACGAATATTTATTTTAGTGCCAGCTGATCGAGTTCCGTTCGCCGTTGTATACAAGCAATTTTTCATACCAGCTGTCAATCTCAAAGTGCTCGATTCCATTCAACACCGTTTAAAGAGAAAAATTAAATCGCTGAGTAGTGGAAGCAGTTCATTCTTTCTTTCCTTGCCTAGAGTCTTTTCAATTTTCAATGCACACCGATAATTGCTGAATAACGAAAGCATCCAGATAATTCTTTATTTTTTTCAGCCTTACATTTTTTCATTTTCAACACATTATTTTCAATGTGAAAATGATACGAATAAATTCCGTCCTCCCTATCTTGCGTTTGCAATTTAGCAAGTTTCCGCCGAAATAATTAGGCGATTATCTTATAATATTATCTTTAACAGCTTGTTGTGGACGGAGGAAACCTGAGTGAATAAGATTCTACATTTCCGATCACGCCTAGTCGAGGTACCTTCCGGCGTCAAGCTCATGAACGTCAACTAAAGGGACCAGTTCTTTAGCTTACATGTTGACTGGTTTCGAAAGGTTGGCTGGCTCGCCTCACTCTCATTTCTCCTCGCTACGTCACTACCTTTTCAAACCATCGCGTCTTTTCCAGCCTACCAAGAAGGCGGTTACGCCAAAACCTCGGAAAAATGATATCCGGGTAGCAGTCTTGGTTCCACACCTCGAAGGACATAATTAACTTCGAACACGAGATGTGTCGACTGTTCAGATTCTCAGAACCTTGGCTGTGTTAGGCTCAAATGCCAACGTCTCTCGTACTGTTTATTTTCGTAGGCTTCGTGTCGCCTGGAAGAACACATGACACATGATTTTCTAATGGGCGCTATCTATGGCAACCCCCCCCCCCTTCTCGCCACAAGGACTCACTGAGTGACCGCTGGCTAGTCGTTGGACTTTTGAGCGTTCATGCGAGAGCTTGAAGTGACGTCGACGCAGCAGCATTTGCTCTCGACTGAGTAGCTTTAAATCAGGGAGGGTATAGCTCAAAGCTCATCCACATTCCTTGAAAGCGCCCACTCTCTTTTCTCGCTTATTTTGCCGACATCATCCGTGAGCATTCTACTCCATCCAAAGTGTGCTTGGTGCCTGTCTTATTCGTTTGAACGTCTAAACAATCATAATTAGCTATAGCAGACAACACAACAGTTTGAACACTACAAAGTTCATCTCGCCGCGTTCTAAAAAATCGTCGCAAGCCGTAGAATGCTCATAGCCTCTCCAGAACAAAGTGTTTTTCAAAAAAAATCAGGCTCCATTTGGTTCGCCTTTTCGAGATCTACCCAACATTATCGACAGCTTTACCAGTCCATCGCAATTTCAACGTGGGTGGCCCAAAAATTAACGGAACAGCCTTCTACAATTGGAGATAATACCTAGCCAATACCTAGCCCTGCGAGACGTTACTGAATAAGGATGAGGATAAAGAACGACGTTACTTGATCCCTTTTGAGATGAACGCATTCTACTTCTGCGGGAAGTGATAGATGCGAATGCGTTTTAAATGCGTGTTTGGCCATGACTTGCGGTGGCCAGCCGATGGACAAGTCAGCTCTTAATGCCTCCCAGATAAGTCTGGCACCAATTGACCTACACCGGAGGGATGGAAGGTTGGTTGGCCTGGACGGGAAATCTGAACCAAGAACATGGTATCGGATGCATGCGGCAGCCGGCACCTCCTGTGACTGCGCTACTCGAGCCCCACTGGTTACCGTGCATTATTATAGGGATAAAGGACGGCGTTATTCAATCCCTTTGGGATGCGCCAGCGCATTCTACTTCTACGGGATGTCGTGGAGGCGACATAAATGCGTATTTGGCCATACAGTGACTTGCGGTGGCCAGCCGATGAACAAGTCAGCGCTTTATCCTTCCCAGACACGTCTGGTACCATTTCACCGACCCCGGAAAAATGAAGGCTTGGTTGACCTGGGGGTGGGGAATCCGAACCAGGAACCTGGTATCGGGTGCAGGCGACAGCCGACGCATTCTCTCACCGCGCTCCACGCGCTCCGTGCATGATTATACCCTAGGAAATTGACAATCAGTAGGTATGCAGTTGGTTCGAAATACAGAGGTGTTTTTAGGTGTTTTTCCTATTTATTTCAAAAGTGAAGCACTTTACAATATTTATTTGTGCCACTGATATGGAATCAGTGAAGCTGAAGGTCTGGCTAGGATGTGAATATTGGGTTCGATCAAACAGCACCGGTTGTGTAATGCCGTAGAGCATTCCCCCACCCGGTCAGGAGGTGCGTGTTCGAGTCCCGCCTGGCGCTAGAGTTTTGGTCGCAACAAAATATCGTTATGAGAGCTGAACTCTCGATACAAGCTACTTGAGGATTAAAGAAACTGATCTGAAACATCTGTTAGCTTATGACACAAACTATTCCTGAAGTGAAGCATTACTAGGCGTTTCCAGGGTCTGCTCCACGGGAGTTTCGTTATCTCTCGTTTGAAGGAGAGTGCCTTCCAAAATTCATTTCAGAATTGGAATACATCTTAAAGCAATTAGAATCTCGCAAACAAAGCCAATTCCTAGCCGCTGTAAAAAGCAAGATTTTCAAGTTGCACATCTATATATGCCGTAGGAAAAAGATATGCTATAATTAGTGTAGAATTTATAAGCTGGTAAATACGCTGAGCCTTCGACTCCTGAATCTCTGTTCTGTAGCGCTTTTTACACTAGGGACTCATAACTCAATCCAGTTTCTAAGTCCCAATAATACTGTGCAATAGTGCTATAATATTGGCATTTTTTAGCACATCGACATGGCTCTGAGCTCCAAAAGCTCTCCAAAAAGAATAAAGGATAAAGGACGGTGTTACTCAATCCTTTTTGGGGTGCGCCACGCATTCTGCTTTTACGGAATATCGTGGAGGCGATTTGAATGCGTATTTGGCCATACAAGGACCTGCGGTGGCAAGCCGATGAACAAGTCAACGCTCTATCCTTCCCAGACAAGTCTGGTTCCAATTCACCGACCCCGGAGGGATGAAAGGCTTGGTTGGCCTGGGCGGGAAATCCGAACCAGGAACCTGGTATCGGGTGCACGCGACAGTCGGCGCCTCCTCCGACTGCGCTACACGCGCCCTTCAAAAAGAAAATAACCAAATTTACTGAGGCAATACAAAGTGTGTGAAATTTTTTAATACCCTTCCTCTTTATTCGCATTTGTGGATGTTGTCTCTAATTTTATTTTACTCTTATTTATAAGTTTTTTTCAATTTGCACACCTATGTTTTTCGACAGTATTTGGCTTACATATTCTATTTTTATCATGTTCTATTTTGTTTTTTTCTATTGGTTTTGCATAACTGTATCCAAAAGGATAAATAAATAAAAATAAAACAAATTGGACTGCTAGTTTAAGGAGACTTAGGTTACCATTACAGCTTCTGAATCTGCGTGCAGCCTTTTACGGAGAACAACCGCCAGTTTTCTAATCAAATTCAGCGTCGCAAGTCGTCTGTCCCAAGTCGTTTAATAAAATAACCAGAGCTGTAAAGTGGCGCTGCGGAAAATAGCAGCGAGCATGACATTTCCCCCAGATGCTCACAAAAAGCCGCTGGTAGCTGATTGCGTTCGGAATAGGAACGTCAGAGCGCAGCTGGTCGACATCAGGAGCGCAGGAAGTCATGACGGATGATGGCAGTTCATCACACTTGTAGAGATGAGCATGTATCCACTGAGGTCAGACGATGTTGCAGCTCGGCTTAGACGTCCAGCTTCCCGCCAAGCTCAGCTGCTGGCCGCGGAAGTTCGCTCCCACGCGGTGTCGCTAAGCTTATTATTCTTGGGAGGCAGGGCGATTTCGATTTGTCAACTGATGTCGGACGATGCTCGATGCCCTAAGGCTCCTATCCTACTATATGTCTCCTTCGAGTGGTTCTTCGCTCGCCTCGAAGAGTGAAAATGTCTTATCTTAGCACATTTGGGGCCAGATTCATCAACCGCTTACCACCTAACGGTGAAAATGCTGCCAAACCTGATGCTGATGATTGTCATGTTAGGGGTTTGGCGGCATTTTGACCGCTGGAGGGCGGTAAGTGGTTACCGAATCTGGCCTCTGGTGGTTTAATTTCGGTCGAACTGACCAACAAAATTGGGGAAAATGCGTGGTTTTAAATAAATTCTTTTATAAATCTGTCTATTCTACGTCGCTCAAATCTTGAGGTAAAACTCGAATTTGATGCTTTATGAATTGAGCGAATAGGCAGAAAGGAGAAAAATTATTATAACGGCTACTAATTTCGCTGCCATGAGTAAGATATCCGACTTGTCTCGACTAGGAATATTCAGCTGTTCTTTCGAAGCTCTCTAAGGTGATAGCAAATGTTGACTTAGCAGAGGTAATCTCCAGAACGAGCCTGTGACAGAGCAGTCGAAGCAACCTACAGATGCCCCCCGAACCAACGTTTTTGGGTCGGTTCCCATCCAGGCCAAACTAACCTTTCTTACCATGGGGTCGGAAGACTGGTACCAAGCTTGCTTGGTTACCATCAGGTACTAAATGGACATCGGTGGTCCCGCAAGTCATTTTGTAGGACAAACACGTATTCAAATTGCCTCTACGACATTCCGTGGAAGTTTAATGCGTGGCGCATCCCAAAGAGGATTGGTCAGCGCCGTCCTGCTACAACCCTGCCACGTCACCCCTGTTTCAGCCGTCCTTGCATCTACTGCATCTTATAGGCTAAAAGTGAAAGTCCGGAACTATGACGTCTTCTTATCACATTCCCCGTAAAAAACGAGACTGAATCCTCTAGGTGCATCTTGGTGCACGGGGCAATACAGAGGAACTTTTTCGCTAACTCTCCAGCTTCTCTCGTCATAAAACCTCGGCATTGTAGATAGTTGTTAGTGTTTTACTTTGTGCCGTTCGAGGTTGTTATGGTGGACCTTTATTGCCAGACCTAACGTTTCGACGCTTCCGTCTTCCTCAAAGGCCTGAACGTGGTGCAAATATTAGATATGCGATTTATCCTACCAAGCGCTAGCCCCACTCTAGCGTTTCCGCTTCCTTAGAGAAACCACCCATGAAAGCCCACTCAATGAGGGATAAACTTACGTTAGATCCACCAAAGAAGCCGCAGCTCTCTGTTAGTACGACCGGGCGAATGAGACTTACTGTGCAGCGACGCATAGAACGGATAACGACATGCACATGCGCCCTTTCCATTCTACAGCTCGCATTTTGGCACAAAAGGCAGAAAGTCATTCGTAATTGACGGGCGTTCCTGACGGTCGTTTATGCCAGGGTTTCTTGCAAAAATCCAGAACGCCTCCAATGCTTTCCTTGCCGATATTTCTGTTTCTACCGCCAACACCTTGCACCTAATCTCAAAGTCGCTACCGTTATGCTCCTCAGCTCTACACTTTCCGAGAGGTGTTCTGATGTTACCACGTTGTTTACTAGTCAGGTGTTCTTTAACTCGAATGGCTAGTTTATCCTGTTTCCCCTATATATGTGCAGTTACATGTCTGACACTCAATCTGATAGACTGCTCCCTCCCGAGAACAATCTCCGCTCTTGCCGTATGCACATATAACACAACTATCTGATAAGCACTGGTTTTCGTAGAGTCTATTCCTGACCAGTTGACGTTTAATAGTGTCGTTTGGTATGTTGACTAAAACGACATCATTCTGCAACTGGGCTCGAACTATGCTCTTTTGAGCTGTCATAACGATGTTTTGTTGCGATCAAAACTTCTAGCGCCAGGCGGGACTCGAACCCGCACCTCCCTCTAACCGGGCGGGAATGCTCTACGCCATTACACCACCGGCGCCGTTTGATCGAACGCAACATCCACACCTCGTGGGACCGATCAGCACCCACCCGTATCCGGGATGAGCTGGCCGCTGATATCAGCATGGAACCAGTTAAGCTGATGGTCTTGATGGAAACGATTCAAATCAGTTTCATTAAGCCTCAAGTGGCTGGTATCGAGGTTGTGAGCTGTCATAACGATGTTTTGTTGCGATCAAAACTTCTAGCGCCAGGCGGGACTCGAACCCGCACCTCCCTCTGACCGGGCGGGAATGCTATACGTCATTACACCACCAGCGCCGTTTGATCGAACGCAACATCCATTATGCTCTTTTGAATCGCAGCAGTAACTTTATCAGATATGAAAGCTATACATAAGGGTATTCTGTTATCTCGTGGTCCACTTTGTCTGCGGGAAGCACGAACTCGGCGTCGATACCGTGGCGATACATAGCCATTTTCCATGGCTATATTCGAAGCCATTCGCAGTGACTCTTGTCGCTCCTCTTCACCTGTACATACATTTTTCGCTAACGTTTATTTCGATGGCGTTGTGATTATCTGGAGATGTAGTCTCGCATTCCTCAAAAGTTTCACTTTACATCTATGTGGCGAACCTAGTCTAGGAGCTAGGAGTTGTTAAGGTCGTTTTTTTCGCGACAGCGACGACTTACATGTTGAAAAATTTGTTTTTTGTTGCTTAATTCTTCGCTTTTTCGCTCTGGTATCGTCAGCACTTTAGTTGATTTGTTTGGATGAAGATCCGTCATTTGAACTCAAAAAAGCTTCTTCCCGTGTGCCCTCAATTCATGAAGGCCTCACCCAATGGTATGCTACAAAGGACTGTTATAACATTGACTTCTATGAAAGAGTTGTTGCTTTTATGTGAAACTTGTCTACACTTCCTTCTTTATATTGACGGCCTCTCAGCTTCAATCTTCTGGAAGTTTCCCACCTATCAACATCGGCCATTATTTTCGTGCTCCCGCCCACCGGTTAGGGAGAAGCGGCATCAATGTTCACGGTCAGTAAGGAATTTCCTTGAAAAGACAGCTCTCCAGCAGAGCAGTGGTGGAACGTCATCATGTTGGCGCGACTGTCTCCCACCAATTTCTTCGAAGTTATCGGCTTTCCAAGCAACAGTAGACTATGAGGAGGCCGGATTCGTCAACGACTTACCCGTGGGTATAAGGGCAAGAGATACCCACGATGAAGTCTGCGTCTCTGACTCTTGCCTTATCTGTACCTGACTCTTATCTTATCTCTCTCCCTTATACCCCGCATACCCACGGGTTTAATTGTTGATGAATCTGGCCCCGAGCGGTAACTCTCTCGACGCTTCAGATCACCACGCCTATTTTCCTGGGGAAGCCTATTAAGGACATTCAGCGATCCGACTGGCTCCGTTCTCCTCGTTGGCTTCAAAGGTAAATGACGCGTCAAGTGAAGGGGATCCAGCGAGCTCATGGGAGTGCCCTTTTTCTGGTTGTCCACAGCCCCGCAGAGTGCCATGCGAGGCGCTTTTTGTGGTTGTTTGTCGCCGCGTTCGCGAGCTGTTTCGTCTATTTAGGGAGCGCCGGGGAGATGAGGCCAGGAGGCGATCCCGTAAGTGACCGAATCTATTGCGAGTCCATCAACTGACAGCTCGCCAAGTAAACACGCACCTGCCCCATGCATGTCTCCCCGTCTCCCGTGCCTCTCGTCGAGAACACGGCCGGAATCTCGTTATAACGCCTATCATCTCCGGGGAATGTGCACCTCTCTCTCTCTCTGGAACAGACTCGATGGCTCCGCTCGTCGTGCTTTAAAGGACATTCTCGGATGAGATCTTTGGTCACTGGAAGTGGCGGAGGGGGGTATTCAACGGGCCTATCTCTTGTACGCTTGTAGTACCCACAGATTCCAGAAGTTTCAAATGAAGAACGGTTTAAAGCGGTTTAGTTTCTAGAACAGGGGTAAAGGTCAAAAGGTGAAGGTCTGCGTTATTCAATCTAATAGCGAAGTGCGTTACGCACTTGTCTGCCCCGGGATATCGTGGAGGCAATACGGGAGGAGTATTTGGCGTATGGGAGCATGGTAGGCAATTAAGGGTGGCCCCAGCTACCGTCCGTATCGTGGTTCTTCGTTCAGGTTTCGCGAAGGGCGACGAAGCCTTTCATCACTCCGGGGCCGGTGAATTGGTAACAGGCCTGTCTGGGAAGGATACAACACTGATTTGTCTATCAGCAGGCTACCACAAGTCATTGTTGTATTTATAAGCCAGAGTCGTATTCTAAATATTAGGTTGGCAACTAATTTCGTGGCTTCTCAAGAATCTTCAGCAAAAGTATTTATTAACAAATAACTAATTACAATCTTTAATCAGAATAAGATCCCTCAGAACGCAGAAGTGCTTCATATATATCAGGCAGCTGGTCTATCCCACGGCCATAGAATTATTGTGCCTTTAAGGCCAAGAATCTTTGGAGGTGAATTTTGACCCGATCCACATTATTAAATCGTCTTCCAATCAAGAAGTACTGCATCGAACTAGAAATGTGGTAGTCACTCGGCGCAAGGTCTGGGCTGTAAGGTGGATGAGTTTGACGCTCCCAGTCAAGGTCTTCTATTTTTTGAGGCGTCCGGTTCGCTAGGTTCCCTCCGTTTGGTGGTGTCAAGAAGGTATTAACTTCTGGAAGCTCGTCAAGAACGGTTCCAGCATTAATGCTGTAATCTGCTCTTCTCAACCTGACTGCGCGCAGGCTGAACTCCGCTGGAATCGGTTCAGACAGATTTTCAGGAGCGGAATTATCTATCAGCAAGATAACGCCAGATCACACGTCACGAATAGGGAGCTTCAAAAAATCGAAGACCTTATCTGGGAGCGTCTAACTCACCTACCTTACAGAACAGGGTGTGCGCCAAATGACTAGCACCTTTATAGCACGCTGCAGCACTACTTGGTTGGAGGACGATTTATTAATGTGGACCATGTCAAAATGCACCTCCAAGCATTCTTGGCTTGAAAAGCACAAGAATTTTACAGCTGTGGGACGGGCCAGGTAGCCGATAAATGGGAAGCAGTCCCGCGTTCCAACAGATCTTACTTTGGTTGAAAACTGTTATTTGTTACTTGTTTATGAACACTTTTGATGAAGGCGCTTAAGAGTCCAAGAAATTAGTTGCCAACCTAATAGCTGCCTCCCCGATATTCCGCAAAAGTGGAATGCATGGCGTATCCCAGTACCGTCGGCTGTATTATTTATCCTTTATCTTTTTTCAGAACTTATAAAATCGAATTTAAATTCGACAGCAAAATTTTCCATGATTTAGAATTGGGCTTAGAATTCGTAAATCTCGCAACATGTGCTCGAACAATTCTACCCCACTCAGATGGAGGTGCTATTCTTGCGCCCGCTGATCTTAGGTTCAGTTCGCGATCCGTTCAACAAATGCTCTCATCCTCTTGAATTTAGTGATGATGCTGAAGGTTGAAATACTAACTTTGCATGGTTTCATTAATGCTGGCCGAGGGCACATTCGAAATGTCTTCACGATATCACGCAGCAATAGATCGCTTGACACATTCTGTTCAACTTTATCAACTCCGTTTGCAATTGACGACAAGCGTACAAAGGTTTCCATTCAAAAGTCCTTTTAAAGAGTTTTCTAATTAATTCGGAGAAAACTTGTCAAATTGCAAACGCAGGATCAGGAGGACCAAGTTTATTCGTGTTTCTTTTCAGCGTGCAGTTATTCTGTTGAAAATAGGAAAAATATTAGGCAAGAAAATAAAGAATGAAGTGCTTCCGTCACTCGGCGATTTAATTTTCCCCTTTAAACGGTGATGAATGTAGTCGAACGTCTTGAGTCTGACAGCTGGTATCAGAAATTGTTTGTATACAACAGCGAACGATATTCGGCACAAAAATAAATATTCGTAAGCAAACATCACTGCGGTGTACAAAAGCATTTCAACAGGCTCACTATGCCTTGCGCTACCATACTTTGGTTATTGTTGAAGTTCTCTTTCAACTATGCTCCTCTCAACTTGCGCCTTTCCTTCGAACTCTCTGCATCTTTGCCCGCAAGGATGATCAAGTGTGTCACGTAAGGTGTCCACATCCCTCGTTTCTGCTTAAATACTCGTTTTGAAACAGTAATTTTTGTTGAGAAGTTACCACTCCAGGCGAACTCTTGCTCAGCCGGTATCTCAACATTTCCCCGCAAAGTGTTGATCAAAAGTCCTGCACCACCTTACAGTATTGCCTATTAAACTTGTTCAAGTACATTTACAGCCGGTGGTGTAGTGGCGTAGAGCATTCCCGCCCAGTCAACAGGAAGTGCTGGTTCGATTCCTACCTGGCGCTAGAGTTTTGATCGCAACAAAATATCGTTATAACAACTTACATCCTCGATACCAGTCACATGAGGCTTAACGAAACTGACTTGAATACATAGATACCATTTTCACTTCGAATAAGACACTCTTCAAATCAAACTGGGCATCTTCCAAATCAAAACGAGCTTTTTCTACATCAAACTAGACACATCAAAAAGTTAATAATGTTTATTCCAAAAAAACTTAGTATGATTCTCTCTAAAGTTTTAATTCACCTGTCCAATAAATGAATACATTGTTTAAAACATTATAAAACTCTAATTTTCGAGGAAAAATTGTGATTAAAAGCTGGCAGGAAGGCGGCCATTTTTTTGGTGCCAAAAAAGAGACTGCGCCATGCGCTCGTCTAAAAAGTCACGATTTTTGCTTGACTGATAGCAAAGTTTCTATTTGCATGGGATTTTTATTCCTGTAAGCGGTATTACAAAAAAAGAATTGTAAAGAACGCCCATACCCTCGTTTTGATGCATTATGTATGTAGGACTTTCACTATCAATCAAGTAAAAATCGCTGCTATATCAGCCTATCGAGTGCATAGCGTGGCCTCGTCTCTTATTTGATTAAATGATTATTGCCTTAATGTGCTTCAAAACAATCACATATTTTTTCTTTAAAAAAACGTTATAAAACTATTGCATCCATTCGGGCAGATGAACTAAGAAGTTCAGAGAACGTTATACCAAACTTTTCTTTACCAAAGAACTTTTCTAGCCATCGTGGAAAGTATGTGGTTTAACCTGTAAGAAGCGCGCTTCGACTAGGAGGATGTTCACGGTTTTTCAAGAGCATTAGGTTTGTTGAAAAGAGTGCCTGATTTCAGTGAAACTCCTCTTCGTTGTAAAAAGCGTCCAGTTTGACGTGAAAATGGTGTATAAGAAGTTCGAGATACCAGTATTTTCTTTATGTTTCAGTAACATTGTACGAGATACCCTTGGAGCAAGGCAAGAAGTGTTTGCGTCTCGAGAGCTGTACATTCCCCTTATTATTCGTGCCATTGCCTTCTTAGGGGCATAGATGAAGGCGGACAACCATAAGCGATGGATCCTTCCTTTTTCTTCGCTTTGTTTTCCTTATCCAATTGCTGGCGAGTTGTCTCTTTCTGTCCACTGCCACGGCTAATCTGAATAGTATGCTTGGCCTGAAACTCGATCCAGGATTATAAGCGCCCCTCCAACACAACAGACGACTAACTAAAGGAGTGGCGCATATGGAGAAGCAGGGCGAGTGAAATTCTGCTTTGGTAGACTCACACGTCAGACCTTTTCGTTGGAAGCATAGATAGGTCATGTTTGTTGGCTCCGGAGGGTTTTAATATTCATCTACCTTATTTATCCATCCACAATAGTGCGCCGTAAAAATAAAATCCATCGGATTACCGGAACGGAACAATACAGTGGCTTAACAAGTGTGCGATGAAAATTCGCTGCCCACAGAGTTCGTTCGTTTTCGTTTGGAGAGGTGAATTTCTCAGCACCCATTTAAAAGAAATCGAGAACAGGAAAAATTTAGCAGAGCACTTTGGACAGAAGGTTGAGAAGATTCTGACGATAGAAATAAAGAGATAAAGACGGATGGCGCTAGGGAAAACGTCACTATCAGTGAGCAGCAACGGCACGCACAGGTAATCAAGAAGAATTATGGATATTGGATGTCGCCTACCCGAACAATCTATTAGGTTGTAACGAATTAAATGGCACTGGCTCGCGCCATTTTTTGGCGCGTCTTTACGCGTTTGATCAAGAACAAACCGTAACATGTGGCATATCGTTTAGAAGCGCAAACTTTGCTCTACCGGTGGGTACCAAATTTTCTATGTAAAAGTGGGAAAGCTTTAGAGTTTTATTGACTTTTTTGCAGATGGACAAAAGGGTAATCCGAGGCATTTACTTGTATGAATTCAAGCTGGGCACTACAGCTAAGGAAGCGGACGAGAAGATCAACGCCGCATTCGGCCAAGGATGTTCCACAATTCGGACGGCGTATCGTTGGTATCAGAAGTCCGGAATGGAGATGAGAGCTTGGAAGTACATGAAGGTCGTGGGAGGCATAGTGATGTTGATGAGGACAAGCTGAGAGATGTGGTAGAGGAGGATCCAGACAAAGGTACCAGGGAGATAGCGAAGGTTCTTGGCGTCAGTCACAACACAGCTGCCCGGCATCTGAAGGAAATTGGAAGGACCAAAAAGCTGGAAAGATGGGTGCCTCACGAGCTGTCTGAGGAGCAAAGAAACCGACGATATGAGATCTCGTCCGCACTGCTTCTACGGAACGAAACGGACCCATTCCTTGATCGCACCCTAACCTGTGACGAGAAATGGATAATGCACGACAACAGGCGATGATCGGCACAGTGGGTGGACAGCGATGAGAGCCCCAAGGTTTTTGCGAAGCCGGAATTGCACCAAAAGAAAGTAATGGTGACAGTATGGTGGTGTTCGCTGGGAACTATTCACCACAGCTTCCTCCCTCCCGTTGAATCCATCACGGCAGAGAAGTACTGCATTGAAATTGAAGAAATGATGAAAAAGTTGAAGGATATCCGGCCGGCCTTGGTGAACCGAAGGCGAGTTCTCCTTCTGCACGACAATGCTCGCCCCCATGTAGCACGAATGACGTTGCAGAAATTGAATGAGCTGAGCATTGAAACTCTACCATATCCTCCGTTTTCTCCTCAACTCTCCCCAACAGACCACCATTTCTTCAAGCATCTTGGCGACTTCTTGGTAGGGAAAGTATTCAAATACCAACAGGATGCCGAAAGTGCTTTCGGAGATTTCGTCAATTCCAGAACTTCTGATTTTTATGCTACTGGCATAAAAAAGCTCGTGTCACGTTGGCAAAGATGTGTAGAATCAGATGGTTTTTATTTCGATTAATAAACTTGCCTACAAGCCGAGATATTAACTGTTTAAATTTACAGTGGTTCAATGCCATTTATTTCGTTACAACCTAATAGCTTCCGATCCATCATATCAGAAAGTCAATTGTAACCTTTCTGTTTAGTTTATAACTATACATCCGAATGAAATAGAAACAAAATATGCTGTGATAGTTTTCCAAAACTAAAACAGTTGCGCTGCAAGATAAATCACCTCTCATTGTATTCGGCACAAAGGAAAAGAGTAACACAACAAAAATTTAGAATAAGAACAAATGAAATGTGAAATAACGACGTTTTGGGTGTAATGTCCTTTAAGTGAATTTTATCGGCTTTTTATGGGACATTTTTAGTTAAATTTCCTTATATCCTTAAGCGTTGTTAAAAAGTGCAGATAGCTGCGTACTACTGCTTCAAATGATAACAAAAAACCGGAGAATCGTTTCATGCTCCACACTCACGTTAAAGTGAACACATCTCTGAAGTCAGACTAATAGTGAGAACATTTGAAATAAAAGCGAACGCCTTCCAAATTAAACTGGGCTGTCTTTCGAAATGTCGAGATAAAATTTCGATTGTGCGCTTGTAGCGCAGTCGGCAGGAGGTGCCGACTGTCACGTGCACCCGATACCAGGTCCCTAGATCAGATTTCTCGCCCATGCCAACCAAGCCTTCCATCCTGCGGGGTCTGTGAATTGGTACCAGACTTGTCTAGGAAGGATGAAGCGCTAGCTTGTTCATCGTCTGGCCACCGCAAGTCATTGATTGCATGGTCAGATACGCATTCAGACCGCTTCCACGACATTTCGTAGAAGTGGAATGCGTGGCGGGATTGAGTAACGCCGATCTTCATCCTTTATCCTCATCTGTTAAGCGAGTCGTTAAAGCTGTTATCAGTAAAATCGGTAAATGGTTACCGTTGAATGTTTAAGTGTCTTATGATAAAATTGGCATTCGCTAGGACTGGTACTGGCGAGATATTCCTTTTTTAAATCACAGACCAAATAGGCATTAAATCTATGACTCCCCGTAGACGTAGAATGCGTGGCACAGCACAAAAAATGTTGATTAAAGTGGACGTTTATCCTTTTGTTAATCTCTGGTTTTAGACAGAAACTTATTCTCTATTCTCTACCATGAGCACGGCGTTCTGGAGCTTCCTTTACGGTTTTCCTCAGCCCTTCCAATGTCGCTATTGCCCTCCAAAGGACCTTCGCGTATGAATAATTAAATGACATCGGAACCACATCAGCAGGGATATGCGGACTCCTCCTCGGGGGACCACCAAAGCGGCTCTGCAGCTCCGATTTGGGTCACGTGTGTTGTTGTTGTCTAGACGAATCAGCGGAAACACTAAGTCCAATTAGAATGGATGTGCAATAGCCCTCCCCTCTCTCCCTCACTTGCCCCTCTTCTCATTGAATGATCGTCTGACGTCCGAGCCGTTTTTCAACCCGGCGAGGTAGATTGGCGAATGACAGAAGAAGCGCGAGGGGAAGGCATGTGTTATCTGGCCTGAGTGACATTGGAACCACTTGAACAAGGGGATTTCGGCACCTTCTCGGGGGGCTCTCCACAGCGGCGCTGCGGCTCCGATGTAGGTCACGGTGCGGTACAATGCGGTTCTTCCTGCTCTTGTTCACCAACGGCGCTGTACAATTTCATGGTAACTCTAATAGGCCCCGTCTGGCGCAGTCGGAGAAGATGCGCCTGTCGTGTGCACCCGACACGAGGCTCCTGATTCAGATTTCCCACCCAGACCAACCATTCCCTTCCACCACTCCGTGGTCGGTGAATTGGTACCAGACTTGTCTGGGAAGGACAAAGCGCTGGCTTGTTCATCGGCTGGCAACCGCAAGTCATTGTGTGGCCATGCAGGCACTCAAATCTCCTCCACGACATTCCGCAGAAGTAGAATGCGAGGCACGTCCGGGATTGAGTAACACCGTCCTCTCTCCTTTACCTGCCCGAAAAAAGAAGCTGATTTCCGCAAGAGACTTGTAGATTAAGAACCCTGTTCTAAGCTTTCACCTTGTGACTGATAAATGTAGTTTAAGCTTTTCTCTCAATGATCTCATCAGTTCCTCTTTCAGCAATTCTTCTGGGTTATTGGTCAGCTTTTGGCAAGGATTCCAGATCTGAATATGGAGTATATCATTGTCTGGATTGGTTGCGTTTGTTGTGATAGCGTTTCAGGACTTTTCCTTTCCTAATAGTTACCATCGTAATCAACAGTGCACAAGATTACTTCGTTTTCCTTTTGGCATCGGTTACTTCTCCACCGGCAATGTCTCCGTTTGTCCTCGTCGGGTGCCAGAGATCATTCTCGCTCCCTATGAGGTGCCCCGAATCTGTAGCTCTGACCGAACCGACACAGTGGTCCATGCCATTCTTCTAACGTTCAAATCCAGTCTCACCGAGCACTGGTCAACGAGGTGCACTTTTTGGTGGTACCTAATTAATTTTGGAACAGTTGGTCTAAGCAAGATGCTCTAATCACAGGTTTGAATTCCAACTGCTTTGGCTCGCTTGCGTGAGTCATGCTACCCACTGCGTAGCTTTTTCAACTTTCCGTGCCGGGGCGTATTCAAATCTGCTCAAGTAGATCCCGCTACTGAGGGCGGCGTTCGCCTAGTCGTACAGGAAGAGCAATGGAGTCGAGTAGGGAAATCTAGAGATGCATCCGGATTGGATGCCATATTGTTATTGTTTCACTACGATTTCATAAGGCAATACGTTAGAAAACAAACAGAAACAATCACAAAAAAGAGCACAAGAACATTGATCATGATTGGTGAACTGAAAACCATCTCGAAATATGGACACGAATCTCTCTTTGACGCAGCATCTACGTAGTTTGAGGCCATATTGAACGGAAGTCGCCTTCATTTCTGCCTAAATAACGGTTCTGAAACAAAAATCTTGTTACTTTCCATTTCCCCACTTACTTAGAAGACAAATTTATCAAATCAGTATTCTAGTACATTTCCAGAAAGATCCACAGAAAAGTGTTGCTTTATCCTTATTTAGGTTTCATGATTTCTTTACTTTACTGTGTAGCCGAAGTGAGGAGGCCCTACAGGAAGTGAATCTAGCGTAGGAGGGAACTGATCCCACCATGTCAACTTTTTTCATGATTATTCCTTCTTTTCTTTCTATGTCGCGCTTTTCCATCATTTTCTATCCTATCTATAAGTGCCGTAGAAGCGTTAGCTGTTATCTTCATGCAGCAGGACGTAGGTTAGGTAATTTTAGTAACTATTTTCTGGCCAAAAAGAAGTTCAGATCGCCTCCACGACATCCCGTAGAAGTGCAGTGCGTGGCACCTCCTAAAAGACATTGAGTAACGCAGTCCTTTATCCTTTTAGCTATTTTTTAAAATATTAACTACCTATGTATATAAAATTGCTTTAACTCTTATCAATTTTTATAAAATTTAAAATTAAAATTAAATATATACATATGTATATATTTAGATGAAATCTTGTTTAATTTCATTTAAAATTCTTTTAATGTAAGTACTGAGTGAAAAGAACGTGAAAAGTATAACATCTCCTTATTTCTCTGCCACCGAGGTGGTGTTGTAATAAAAAGGTTCATCTGAAGAGATATAGAAAAGCGAACCATCAGATTTTGATTTTTCTTCTTTACATGGATTGAATGTATAATATATAAAACATATAGGTGTTTATATATAATTATTTGTATTTAAAGTAAAGGTTTAACTGCCCAAGCATGAGATATTTACATCGAAAAGGATATACCGTAAACTCGTATGGAACTGTATACTTCTGTGTTCACCAATGACATTTTTTGGTAAAACATCTGAACTTCCGAATCGTTTTATCGAGACAGTGCTTTCAGTTTTACTGAAGACGTTCGTGTAACATTTTGAGCCAATACCAAGAAAACTAAAATCTACTGCACCGCACTGTGAAAATGGTGCTCAAAGGTAAATACGGATATATTCTCAGTTTTTGTTGCGCGATCTCCTTTTCTATAACAGTCTGAAAATACTTAAGTAGTACTTATTTAACATAAACCTTATATAAAGCCTTCCTACAGGAGCGTTTGAAAAGCTGATAACAAGTTTAACGATGTATGTACTTTATGGAACAGTCCATGGTGACAATTCTTGGACTAGAAGCTCTTCGCTGAGGAAGAGTGCCGTTGTCCTTTGTCGGACTCCGCCAGAGATTTGTGTCCTCGAATGAAGTCCTATTCATACGACTTCGGCTCCAGCGTTCGGCAACCATCCTTGAAGTTTCGAGGACAGCAGCGCCCATCTCTCCTTTCTTTCTTCCACATGAATCTCCGCAAATTGTCAGGCGCCCTTCTTCCGTCGTTTCTTTGGAAAAGATCTCACACTGGTATCAGTCTCCTACCGTTGCAGAGCTGCCAATGGATCCGGCCTATATATGCTTTTCGGAAGACCAGCTGCGGCTTTCCGGATCGCATCTGGAGCACCTCTTCAACACGGTCATCTTTCCGCCGCTCTGCATGCTTGGAATCGTCGGCAACACACTCACCATCATGGTGCTTGTCAGCAACGACTTGATGTCTAGGTAGGTACACAGTGATGACTTTTTTGCTCATAAATTAAGATACCAGGCTACTTCTTTGATTTTTTCGAGTCCTTTTTAGGTGGATTTTTAGATTTTTAGATGATTTTTAGATGATTTTGTTGAAAATTCTAGAGCTCTTGCTTAGTGTTTTACTTCATTGGTTGCCTGTTTTTCTTGGCTCTAGAAAAACGTTTTGCCACAGCACTGTTTACTCGAATTTTCAGACACAGCTAGTCAAAATGTTTCATCAAAAGCGTGAAAATAAATTCCAATTTTAGTTTAAGGATAGTGAATATATCTGATGTTGTTAACAAATAAAAAAAATAAAAATAAAAAATAATACAAAATTTCGTATATTTTTTGCCCTCTTGTTTGGTCTGTTTATTCCATAGATTTTGCACGTTTTTTTATAATTTCGGAAAAAATAGCTTTCCTCTTTTGACCAGCTTTACATTCGAAAATTTGTTTTTTTTTCTGGCCATTCTCTTCTCAGCTCTGCTTTTCCAGCAATTCAGTGACAGGAAAATGTAGACCAGTCGAAAGCAATCATCAATAGGAAAAGAAAAATTGAAATTAAACTACGGAACGAAAACCTTTTAGCTGTTTTACTCCACTGCGTTGATATTTTTCCTTTTGTTTTTATTTATTCCATTATTGTTTTATTTCTTGGTCAATTATTTCTTTAGAAAAACGTCTTACACGTTTCAGAGCCAACATCTTCCTCACGTGTCTGGCCGTGTGCGATGTGTGTCTTCTGATTCTGATGATACCGCACTCGATGGCGCATTTCGACTACTTCGCCTTCAACCTCTTCTTCCGCTACCCCTACTTGCGATCGAAAATCCACCTCGTCGCCTTTGCCAATTGGTCGTCGGCTGTGTCCATATGGTACGCTGCTCAATAGCCATTTCATTTCCTGCAATTTTTACCCACTTTTATATTTTTTCATACCGAATTTTTTTCAAATAAATGATCCTGAAATATTAAGCCCTAATCTCAGAATCAAAATACCGAAACCCAGAAGTTTATGCAATTTTACATATTCAGGCAGCTGAATTTTTTGCGCTGTTCTTCTTTTTAAGAAATCGCAACGGCGCTATACTATGAACGTACTAGTCCTCGTTGCAAAAATATTTTTCCTTTGCCTGACATCCTTTCTTCGAAAAGAAAGCGCCATAGAACAGAGGCGGATACACGAGACGTGGCCGCAATTGACGACGTCGAACACGATTTCCTCAATCAGACGTGTGCGCATTTATCCTTAAAAATAGCACGCCCTTCTGAAGCGCTCTTCTGCGCAGTCCAACAGTAACTTGCTATATCAGGATGAATAGAATCTGTAGGTGATTGAGATCTGCAATGAGTGCAATGGTACTAATGAGGGTCATGCCCGCCGAATGTATGCATCGGAAACGTGAAAGGAGGCACTACATATTATTTCAAAACACTGACTGCAGTAGCCACTTTCCCCTTCAAGTATCGCTGGCTTTCTATTTGGAATCCTTGCTCACAGTAATAGCACTGAAGAATTTAAAGGCTTACATGAAAGCTTAGAAAAAGACAAATATTCCGACATATGAACGGTATGGAACGCGCCATGTACCCGTCTGAAATATTGCAATATTTGTACATTTGAGTGATTGTGTTTCGCTTGAATACTTGTTATAATCTTTTCATAAAGTAGTCTAATCGATTGATTTGTGCTTTTTAAGGTTTAAAATTAAAGGCACACTAATGCGTACGAAGAAAGCAGGTACTGTTTGAAAGGTTCTAACATTGCTGCTAGTGAAGGTTTTCAAGTGTTGTGTTTGAGACTTATATGAAAGCACAGGACGACGGGATTTTTGTGACATGTAAATGTTCAAGATTGCGCCATGCCCCCGCCTGAAACCTTGCATTTTTGGCTCGATTGATTGTGCATGGTTGAGCGCTTGTTACAATCTTGATACTGCTTGGCCAGATTAACCTGAGCTATGCTTCTTTCAACGTTTTCCGTCGCCCAGTAGCTGTAATTATGCCGATTAAACTTTCCATTGATCTTGAGAGTTGCTCTGCTAGTCCACAGAATCCGTCTTGGAAAAAGGGACTCCTTCTTGCCTCGCAAGAAGTTTCCGAAGACCTGATTACTGGAGATAAGAGTTGGATCCTGATTCTTGGATTCGCAAGGAATGTTGAGTTACGAGTTATTCCCGCAAGAAGAGGCAGTTGCCGGCAGCAATTAGCCCTAACAGCTTGAAAATTTGGAGGAGTTGGTCAGGGACACAATTCTCACCAACCCTATTCTCCTGATATTGCTTCGCTGACTATCACTTATGTAATCGCCCTAAGGCAATCCTAGCGAGAAAAACTCACCAAAATTGGTGATGTTGAAAGGGCGGTCAGCGCATTCTTTGACTCGTAGTCTCCCTAATTCTAGGAGAACTGCAATTAGGTGGCACACCGTAGTGAGTAACGATGGTGACTAATTTGTTGAGCGAATTCCATTGTATGCTGAATTAACAAATCATCATTTTCATCAGTGTTCGTCCCGCTTGGCAGTGGGGTCCGCTCTTCTGGTGTGGTGACGCCAATGCTACCAACAAAATGCTTGAACGGGATGCACACCAGCTGTCTTTAAGTCCACGTGCAACGTATCTAGCCAACGTTGCTTAGTGCGTGCTCTGGGCTGCTTTCCAGGATTTCAAGGTTGAGGCCAATCTTACTGACGGTATCGCCGCTACCGCGAAGGACGTGGCCATACCACCGAAGACGAGCTTCGCGCAGTGTCTCGGCTGTCGGCGCGACCGAAGCTCTGTCGTATGGTGACGTTGCGAACGCGGTCCAAACGCGTAACTCCAGCCGTCCACGTAGCATTTTCGTCTCCATTACACTGAGGCGGCTCTCAATTTCCTTACCAGTCACAGACCAGCACTTAGTACCGTACGTCGCTACTGAGCGGACGACTGTTCTGTTCACCTTTGATTTGAGGTGCTCAGGTATTGTCCTGTCCCAAAACACCCCAGTCAACGAGCGCCATTTGGACCATGATGAATAAGCAATTAAAGAAGAAAAATGACGGACATTTCAATTCTTTCTTATCACTCTGATATTAGGTGTATAATGTAAATAGTACATATATCGACGTTTTCCGCAAGTGACAGCCTGCTACATAGATCAAGCAAATTCAGAGTCAAGACACTGCGGGGAAGATATGTGCCAGACGCACTTCGAGGATTCAGCTGAAGTTTTTTTTTGGCTGCAAGAAACTCAGTGGCGATAAAAAGGTGGAAACCTATACGGTCATTGCCGCCTTAAAGTGAAAGCATTTGAAAGACTGTAAAAAGGCCGGAAAGGAGGGTGTCGATGACTGCTTCAGAAGTTGTTGTCGCAGTTATGTCGCCAACACCGTGGTGCCATGATTTGCTTCTAATTTCGTACAAAGCATAGGTATCTAACCTAATGTCTCGTTAATAATTTAGTCGTCAACCTTTACTCTTGGTGTTTAAGCAGTTGTTTCTCTGTTATCAAGAAAGCGATTATGACTCATAAAGGATAAAGGAAAGGACGGCGTTACTCAATTCCTTTTGGGATGAACCACGCATTCTACTTCTACGGGACATCGCGCCGACGATTTGAATGTGTTGTTCATCGCCTGGCCATAAAATGCGATGGCCAGGCGATGAACAAGTCAGCATTCGATACTTCCCAGACAAGTCTGGTACCAACTCACCGACCCCGGAGGGATGGAAGGCTTGGTGGCCTGGACGAGAAAACCGAACCAGAAACCTGGTGTCGGGAAGCGACAGCTGAACCTCCTCCGACTGCGCTAAACGGGCAAAAATATTACTCATACAACAACAAGAAAGCTTCACTTATCCGTCGAAGTTTAACAGAATGACATTGCTCCTACTCATGCATCTTATCAGGATTGGATAGCATTTCGCTTTCCATTGTAGGACATTCATTTCAATTTCGGCACACTTTTTGTACGATGAAGATGAGGATAAGATGATGAGTACCGGCAGAACCGCGACTGCTGCTGAGCCATTGTTCATAACTTTTTAAGAATTCGCTACTCTTGTAAGATGACCGTCTCGCTCTATCAAGGTCCATTTTCAGGTTAGTGGTCGGAGTTTGTTTCGAGCGAGTGATCGGAGTTCGATCCCCACTTCATCGACTCGTTGCGCCATCGAAACGACGTCTCATAGCAGGTGGGAGAGATTTGAGGAACCTTCTAGCAATTACTCGCATTAAATGAGTAACTGGCTTCTAGTAAAACTTATATTGTCTATACTCTATACGGCTACTCTTCCTTACTTTCGGGCATAAACCAAGATCTTGTAGTGAAGTAATAGTATTAGGTTGTCACATAAGTTCTGTCCGATTTTCGACGGCGACTTGACGTGGTAATATCTCAGCTGAAAATCAAGTAGGTTAACCAAAATAAGAACCGTTGCAGTCAGTGCACTCCTGCAAACGATATGCAAGAGCATTAATATCATTTCGGAAGAAATCTGATTTCCTGGGAGCAATGAGACACTTAAAGGCAATTTCGACATTGGAAAAGGATTTCTCCTTGAGGAAACAATAGAGATGTTTGAAAAAATGAAAGTCCGTCGAGGCTAGGTCCGATGAATAAGCGGAATACGGGAAAACTTTATATCTCAACTGGTTTAATTTGCGGATGGTCAGATGCGAGACATGCAAACGAGGGGCACCTTTGCTGTTCCTCTGTTCGTTCGTGGGCTCCCACGTATGCAGCAGCTTTTTCTTCCTGCCTATCACATCTAGGAGCCTCGAAATGCTTTCACGACTGACGCGAAGTTCTCTCCTCATTTCGCGTACAGTTTTATCGTGAAGTGAGTTCTAGTCTTTCTTTCAAACATCCGTCATCACGCTTGGGTGGTCGTTCTGAGCGGTTCCTGTCTTCGATGTCCACTTCTCCGAAACAGGGCTTCCGGTACAATCTGCGCTCGATGCCTTCTCATTAGCGGAGTTCTCTCGTCAGGCCTTCTTGATGTTTTGAGTTGCCTCGCTCAAACTGTGGCTAAGTTTGAACTCATGAAGCGTTGTTACCCAAAAGTGCATTTTTTCCATGGTTTCGTCCAGCACATAAAACGACGCTATGTTTGCGACTTTTTTAAAAGCAGTATAGTTATTTTTATAGAGCGAAACAAGCTCTACAAAATGGTATACAACTTACATACAATTGTTTTCAATATCCATGAAAAAACAATCACAAAGTAACATCTATCGTAATCGGACAGAACTTATGTGACAACCTAAGACATTATTGGCAGCATGCGAACAGTTCAAATGTTTGTGTGCCAGGTTGAGGAAAACGCAATTCCAAATTTAGATCCAGATTCTGAAAAATTAGATTCAGATTAGATTCATGAGGTTTAGCATGATGATATGACAGCACAGACCAAAAAATGATGGGAAAATAGAACATGCCTACCTGTTTAAAGTAAAGGAGTTAATGTGGAAAAATCCAAATCTAAATGGAATTATGGAAGTATTTTTGGAATATAAAAAACGTACTGCTAAAAGTCAAATATGCGTTCAAATTCCTCCACGACCTCCCTTAGAAGTAGAATGCGTGGCGCGTCCCAATTGGGAGTGTTCCTTCATATTTTATTATCCTTATCCTAATTGTATTTTTATGAGATTGAAACGTAGGCAATGCTCTCCATTTCTCTCATTACACATCTACTGACTCTGACCCGGTTGTAGGTTTGATGCGCTTCCTGCACTGCTGCATCAAGTGATTTTTCTAGGGCATGGAAAAATTTAAAGCATTTTATGGCTGTGTTCTGAAATACCTCTACGATCCTACAAAGATGTGGAATGAGCAGGACAGGAACTACTGCGTTTGATTCTTTGCACCCTAAAATCTGCTAGAAGAAGAGAATAGGAACAGAGAATGAAATAGGAAATCTACTGACTTGTGGGCAGAATTCTTTGTTGTTCTACCACCGAATTGTTTCCTTCTATTTATTCGATCCTACAGAAATCGCGTTGTCCTTTTTTGTTGAGTTTCGCACCTGTCGTTTCTACCAATAGCTTCCACTCGTGATCCCCTTCTGCAGCGCCAGTTTCCCAACATTGTCCAGTCTGCGAGCGAGAACCTATTCCAGCTTTGAACACCTGCCACTACACTGGGAGTGAAATTTAACCCCTGCTGCCAAAAAAAAACTTGAACTTTAAAGAAACGAATTCTAGCCCGGGAGGAGCTGAACGATATTCAGCGTATCTCAAAAAAAGTCTGAAACGAGGTGAGAATAGCGTAGAGGGATTGAATTAAAAAGTGGATCCAATATTTCATCCAACCAGTGCGATATGCTTTTCTTGGTAAGCAGATCTACATACTGATCGCATTTTGTTGTCACTCTTCTAACAACAACTAGTTGAAACTATTAGGCTGGGCCAAAAGTAATGAGACAAATTCAACAAATTTCTTGATCTCTTTATAACTCAATTACAACTCAACAGTGCTGAGGAATGTGTTCGCCATTAAAGTCAATGACATCCATTGCTGCCATCGATCAGACAACTTTCCGATCCCATCCTTCCAGAACTGCTTAGGCCTGGTGCTGATCCACTGCTCGTTATGGTTGTCGAGGTCTGCTTGGGTCCTTATGTCCCTTCCGACCAACAATTCCTTCTTGGTCGGAAGGGACATCTCTCCATGCAACCACTACTACTTCTTAGGCTCAAGAAGTAGTAGTAGTTGCATGGAGAGATGTCCGACGAATACGGTGAGTGAGGCATGCGAACGTAGCCCAGCTGAGCAAGCTTATCCGTGGTCACTTTTGCCCGATGGGGTGGGGCGTTGTCGAAGAGGAGGACCTTCTTGAAGCGCTGAGGCCGAATAAGTGCGAGTCGCCGGTCCATCTCTTCTATTTTGTTCTCCATGGCCTTGGAGTCCATCGTCGTGCTTTTGGAAAACAGCTTCCAGTATCCCGGTCCATGAGCGCAGACTCAAAAGCTCTCGCCGTGAACATCCCGCCCAACGAAGGTCGGTAACAGGTCACCAAGCCTCACCCAGACTGTGTCAGACCTCTCCATTTCCTGAGGGAGATGCCGATACACGTAATGTTGTCGAATGGCGAATACAGGTCATTGTAATTATAATAGTAATTATAACTGTCCGGTTATAATGAAAATCAGAGCACAAGCATTCAGCTGTCCGTTTCCGTTTCCGCTAAGAAAATAAAACGAAGTTCCATTGACCATACATGCAAGTGAATGACAAAAAAATCACATGTCTCAAGGATTGGTCTTGCTAAGTCGTTTTTAGTTTGGAAGTGAACCGCACGCAACGGCTTCACAAAGCTAGCACGTGACGTCATCAATAAAACTGCATGTCCGAAAGTTCTTTCCTATAATGTGTACGAGGTTGAACTGCCATGTCACCACCACGAGCATGTTAGAGAACATCTCATCTAGAGTCATTTCCTAGTCAAACTCCGCTCGAAGAAGTTCAATTGAGAAAACAGTAATCAATTTCTAATCAATTTCTAACAGAACCGCAGCTGTAAACCCCCTGAGCGACGAGAGCAGCTTCCACACGAGCAGCATGAATACACCGTACCCCCTCTTAGGAAGTCGAATTCTGGAGACAAATTATGTGTGATGCTTCGTTTCCACTCTCCTAGGTTCGCTTCACTTCCTAACGGTCCACTTGCTTCATCTTCGGACGTCCTCCGTGATTGCACCAGATTGCACCAAACAGAAAGAAACGCATCTTAAGATTGGTAGACCCAATGTCAACCGTCTGCAGTACTGGGAGGTGGGAAAACGGTAATTAATCATAACCAACGAAAACATCAGCCCAACACGCGCAGTTCAATTAGAATACCAACCACAAACACTGTTTCTGACTGGCACACTCATCCGATGCGGTCTGATTAGCTTTCACGTTGGTGCTGCCCGTATTCTCGACCAGGGTCGGATTCATCAACGCTTATACCCGATGGTATGCTGGGCATAGGGGGTATATGATGAGACATTCATAATAAACCTTACCTCCCACATCGTTGGTATATCAGTGGGTAGGCAATATGTACTTTTATGATCCTCGTGGGTATATCCGCATAGCACCCACCGTTTGATGAAGCCGGTCCCAGGACCGATTTTTTGATTATTTTCTTGTATGCCGTTCGATGCGATCTTACTGAGCCCGGTTCATCAACGAAGAAATCGGTAAATCGCTACCACAGATTTACCTAATCGGCTCCTCACCAGAAACTAACAGGCACCTGTGATTCACGAATTTCGCAGTAAAGGATGCCACGTCAGTAAGTTTACGGCTGTTGCGCATTGGCCGTAGCCACACCAGCCACCACGCAAAGGGCGCTACAGTGTTAACGATAGCACACAATCTTCACATTTTGTTTTGGTTTTCCAGGCCTTTCGAAGTTACGATACGACGCGATATTCTGCCGTAGATCGCTGGCTCATTATCAGCCCGCCGAAGGGAAAAGAATGCCTGCGCTGCCATGATTTTTTGAGGCACCCACTAAACTCTTAGAAAATGGGATGTGGTAAAGACGCCAAGGACGGCATAACATTGCCCAACGCGACCAGCTGCATGGAGAAATGTGCAGGAGCTGACTAGCTGTGGGAAGGGAGGCTGACGTCGGACGTCCAGACTCCAGAAAGAACTTACCTTGACTGACTGACTGATCTGATCTGACCTGAACTGACTTTGCTACCGTATACAATTTGGATTTCGCTTTAAAGAAGACGTCTACTATGAAAGAAGACAGCTGCCAGAATGCCTCTTGCAAGTACCCAATAATCTTTTCAACGAGCCCAACTCGCTACATTGGGTCATAAATTAGCGCTGGAGCGTTACCGGTACTTCACCGCGTCGTTTACCCGAGACTCTGGCCGGCTTACCGTCAAAGCGGTTTTCGCCGGAAATCTACCACTCCCCGCGATGATGAACCGCGGTACGTGGCGGTTTCGTGGTAAGTTCTGTCGTTGCCGGCCGGTAAGTCGTTGATGAATCCGGGGCCTTGATCTGTTGCGTCTCTTTCCCTTCCCATCTAGGCCGTATCAACGAATAGTACCAGAATGTGTTGCAGTCCAAACAGGTGGCCAGTAGCCAAGGCAATAAGCACTACGTTCAGGTTTGCTGTTGCTGTTGTCGGCCTGCGCGGCTCTTACATGCTACCACCACGTCTCGCAGCAGTGCTTCATGAAGCTCTTCTGCCACGACACACAGTGGATCGCCAAATGTGTCGACATCAGCGCCAACGGGTATGCCTGTATTTTGCTGCTTTTCAGTCCGGATTAAAGGATTTGGCGCTTTTTTACACGTATGCCTTGTGCTTCGCAGGGTCTAAATTCATGTTCAAATTTCGGTAGACTGGAGGAAAACGAAATATATTTCAATGTAGTAAGCAAAGCGCCTATACAGCAGCTGGGTTGTCTCAGTCAGGAAAGCCTTCTTCCTTCGAATAATGCATTATCAAAAAACTCGAGACTGCCATCTACAAATCATTCTGAACCTGCTGGAGCTGTTCGGTGTGGTGTCCACCTTGTGTGGGCTCAATGGCAGCCATAGCTCCATTATTTTGATGCTAGATTGGGCGTAATTGAGAAACTCCAAAATAGCGAAGGGATTTTCCGGGTCTGAAGCTCTTGTAACGCTGTGGCGGTTCGCAGAGCTGCTCTCCGAAGTGGCCTCAAAGACTACCAGAAGACTGAAGACTCTAGATTCGAGTTGTAGGGATTCTTCTTTCTGATCTTTTTGCCTATTTATTTATTCTATACATGGTTAGCAATGTAAATAAAGAAACGAAGGAAAGTAGTATGTTAAGTTAAGGCGATTGTAAGCAGGAAAAACCAAACAAGCAACAAAAACCAACCTAGTGAAGAGGAAATGCTGCATCCTGAAGATATCGATCAAAAAGTTTCCTATATTGCCGTAAATAGTTTAGGAAGATGTGTTTCCCAGATGATTTCGAAAATTCAGAGCCGGCACAGCAAGTGAAGAGCTGAGACCTTATATTGTTTTTTGCTCTGGGAAACTGAATCTTCCACTGACCGTCCCTTGTGTTCGATGAGGAAAAAGTACAGAACCCTTGAGGGGGAATACGAGTAAAACCGTTCTACTTCTTACATGTCGTAATTAACTCATGTCTTCTCCTACGGCCTTCAACGGCGTGTAAATTAAAGAATCTGTTTCCTGAAGTTGGCGAAGGGACTGTTTTGCACAAATTCCAGCCTGGCGATTTCTCTCTTATATTTCGGACTGAAAATTGTGGAGCCATATCCTATTATGGGCGCGTGTAGCGCAGTAGGAGGAGGCGCCGACTGTCGCGTGCACCCGATTCTAGGTCCCTGGTTCGGATTTCCCGCCCAGGCCAACCAAGCCTTGCATCCCTCCGGGGTCGGTGAATTGGTACCAGACTTGTCCGGGAAGGATAGAGCGCTGACTTGTTCATCGGCTGGCCACCGCAAGTCACTGCATGGCCAAATACGCAATCAGATCACCTCTATGAAATCCCGTACAAGTAGAATGAGCTGGCGCATCCCAAAAGGGATTGAGTGACGCCCTCCTCTATCCTTTGCCCTTTTATCCTATTATAGAATTGATCTCACATACGACTTTCAAGCATAGAAAAGCATTGAAAAGGTGCAGTACTGAACTTGTTCGCAAATATTTGAAGACCTTTTCGATATTAGTTCATTGTGCTCTTTGAACAGAGGCTAAGTGTCCAAAATAAGGAAGCTGAACTACTATTTTGCATCTCGTCAAAGTATTGTAGTAAGAGTGTCAACCAGATAGAGTACACCGACTTTTGCGGTGATAATGGAAGTTCCCAATTTGGTGACCAATCCGCAATCACATTTGCTGCTGAGTGAAGAGCAGCATGGCCTTCTCGAACAGCATAGTCTTATAAACGTTTATGTCATCAGCGGACATCCTACATGCAGCTGTTCTTTCACGATTGCTCGAAAATTCAGATGGCAAGCGAACAGCACGAATCCGTCGTCACACGTTCTACGGCAGTACGTGAAGTGGATGCGGGCGGCGAACGTCGCGGTGGTGGTCGTCATTCCTCTGGTGTTTCTCGTCGTACTGAACACCATGCTGATGTACTACGTGAAGAAGCGGTACGTTTCCACGCGAACCGGCCCCCCCCCGCCCTTTGTCTCTCAACTCCTCAGGCGTTCAGGTCGTTCTTCCTCTACGCGTCGTTGAGTAAGGTAACGCGGCGAATGCAAAGGGAAGGCCAGGCCACGTTGCCGTTCGTGGCCACGCTCTTCCGACGACACAGCGATCAGGTGGGCGATTCGGGGAGCGTTTGCCTTTGTTGGGGGTGAAAAGCGAAGAATCGCAACGATCCAACTGAGGAGAACCTGAAAAAAGGAATTGAAAACCTACAGGAAATGTACACTGCTCTAGTACAGCGTGGACCATAAGTTCTGCAACAAAAACATGTCGTATAAGAAGTCTAAGAGTGTATCAAAATTGGTAGAATTTTGAACACCGTAACGTAGATTATGGCGGAGCGGTATTGTTCATAAGGGCCTTCAGATCATGTGGGTAGCTTTGCAACCCGCAGTGCCTCTTATTTATTTATTTATTTGCACAATGTCGTGTGCACAAAAATAGTATATCTAAAAAGGAAACAGCACATTAAAAACACGTGGTTTTAAAAAATTCAGCAAATCAAAACTAGCCATTATTGTTACTTTTCATGCTAGCTTAACTCCCAAACGGCAAATAGAAGTCAGCTTACAGCTTACTTTCTCGGTACCAGCCAATTGAGGCTTAAAGAAACTGATTTGAATCATTTCTATCTAGACCTACAGCTTAACTGGTTCCATGCTGATGTCAGCGGCCGGCTCATATCGATATACGGGTGAGTGCTGATGGGTCCCACGAGGTGTGGATGTTGCGTTCGATCAAACGGCGCCGGTGGTGTGAAGGCGTAGAGCATTCCCGCCCGGTCAGAGGGAGGTGCGGGTTCGAGGCCCGCCTGGCGCTAGAAGTTTTGATCGCAACAAAACATCGTAGTAACAGGTTACATCCTCGGTACCAGCCAATCGAGGCTTAAAGAAACTGATTTGAATCAAATAGAAGTCACTTAGAAAAGTTAGAGTTCTGAGAGAATAAGGGTAAAGAAGCGGAATAATAATGATGAGATAGAGAATAATGGGTTCTTACGGAATTTTGTTTCATTATTTATTCCAAAGAAGATATTGGACAATAGTTTTTTAGACTATATAGAGCAGAACTTTTCTCTAAGATGGTAAATAAACGAAGATCAAAAATCGAAAGATGCATGAATTTCACAGCCAGCCTTTTCCAGGTACGGTGCTTGGCAGATGGGCGAAGAACCGCTACCACGTCCTTTCCTTCTGCTATTAGTATAATCGTTTTACCAGAACGTGCATTTTGCATGAAGTTGAACAAAGCAATTTAGTCACAAAAATAGTAATATAATTTTGAGCCCATCGACTCAAAATTTTTACTGATTTTTACTCTTTTTACACAAAAACCTAGGCTGTGAGGGAAGACGTTTTCGAAAATCGTGTATGATGAATAACAGTCACGCGTAGCCACTCTTTTTATAGCATTGCGTTTCCTATAGGTACTATTCAACGCACTGTTATTTTGACCTTATAGGGATAACACAGCTTTGAGAAATTTTTATCAAAGCGGTGGTTGAATACCTAGCCTGAGCGACGCGTTCCAACTGCACCTAAAAAATTCTCTTTCCACATTCTTCTCCTCATATCTGAGTCTTCGCCTCATTAGTGGGCTTGTAGAGCTTTCCTTCAAGTTATCTAAAAACTACATATTGCGCAATAATAGATTGCACACTGCTTAAAAACGTCATTCCTAAGCAGGGTAATACGTACACCACCTTTCATTTGCACCGGCGTTAAGGGAGACTGAAGGTGCTTAGCAATTTTTAAGTACAAACTACCAGCTCTATACGTTAAAGACGTTGCTCGTAGTCTGGTTCTGGGTCGCGGATGGAGTAACTTTTCAGGTTTCCCTCGTGTCAGAGATTTTTCCGTTTTAAAAACTAGCAAGGCCCAGAAACAGGAGTAGAATTTAGCAGCTTATGCACAAGACACACATCAATTATAATTGTTGACATCCTCTTTAATACAATTAGATTTCTCATTTGGAGGCTACTTCAGAAAACTGTAAAAATAACTTCTAGCGAGGAAATACCATTTTGTGTTAACGAAGCAAATGGTGAACAATTTCTTGATATGTCTCAGTTTGATATCAACTAATCGTAAGTTTCAGCTCGATTCGTTTCATACATTTCTAGTTTTCGTATTATACGCTCACTTTTTTTTTATATTTCATGCACTGTAGTAAATAAATGGATAAAAATGTGTGGGAATCACAATGGATTGGTTGTAACTTTAGGCTGCTAGTCCAGTTTTTTGTAAAAGTTGATTTGACAATGTGAACTCTGGACTTTGGATGGACAGAAGGTTTTTAATATTTACAGGGTGGACCATAAGTCCTGCAACGGAATTAGGCAGCTTATTAGGAGTATTTTTCCAACTGCAGAGAACCGCATACCAACTGTTATGTAGCTTGACCTTAGTACTATAATCCTTGCCATTATCATGGATATAGCTGCTCTTATTAGAAAGTAGTGAGCTCTGACGTACAACTACCGAAAATCTTCACCTGGTCCGTTGTGCAACACTCCCATTCCGATGTGGCTAAATTTTTGACGATTGGTGGAGGAGCATTCGGTATTACACAGTGCGTTTCAGAAGTATGTATCCACTCCAAAACTTGCCCATATCTCGTTTCACGTTTATTTCTGCGGGCCCACTAGATTCCTCGTAGTCGAAAATAGGTAACCGTTCGCTTTCAGAATTGTTTTTCGTCTCACACGAGAATCATACCTTTTTGGAGAATTGGTTGAAAATTGGCGTTTCAAAAGTATGTATCCACTTGTGCAAAAATAAACTTTTTACTAAATTCAAAGGCCATCGGATCACCATTATTTCTTATAACATCATGCATCGTATTATTTATGCTTTTGACATGGTTCTGGATGATTTTGTCTTCGCTGGTGTTCCTTGTAATCAAAGTTGCCACCACGTCATTGAACTGTCGGTTATTCGCGTAGACTCGTCGAACCACGATCCACCACATGTTCTCCATTTGGCTGCTGTCAGGAGAACAGGCCGGCCAGTCCGATACCTGAATGTTGTGACGGTGAAGCAAATCTTTGGTCGAGCTAGACACATGGATTGCAGCGCCGCCCTGCTGCAGAACATGTATCTGATGTCTTCTGCTTCTCAAGAAAGGCAAAAGGATAGACTACAGTACATTTTGACACTCCAGGCTGACCATGCAACACAACGGGACACAAAGGAAGATCAAGCTTCAGCATTCCGCTGCTGCAGAAGTCGGCCACTGTCAATGATGAACCGCCTCCAATGTTGCGACTACGGGGGCTTCTCGCAGGTCTCTTCATTAATATCCGTATCCATCGGAGACCATTCAGATTAAGTTTCTTTCATCTTTACCAACGAGAAAAATCTAATGTGGATGTCTCCGATGGACACCGCCATTAATGGAGGGACGTGCGAGAGGCCGCCGTCGTCGCAACATTGGGGCTGTTTGGAGGCGGTTCATTGGTGACAGTGATCGGCTTCTGCAGCAGCGGAATGCTGAAGCTTAGGCTTTCGCTTGTCGCATGGACAGTCTGGAGTGTCAAGGTGTAATGGAGTCTATCCTTCTGCCTTTCTTGAGAGGCAGAAGACATTAGACACATGTTCTGAAGCAGGGCAACGCTGCAGTCCATGTGTCCAGCTCGACCTAGTGTTCTCCACTGGATTGGCTCCACCGCCACAACATTCAAGTAACGGGCTGTCTGGCCTGTTCTCCTGACAGCAACCCAATGGAAAGCATGTGGGGAATCGTGGTTCGACGAGTCTACGCGAATAACTGTTCAATGAGGTGGTGGTGATTTTGACTACATGGAACAACAGCTGAGAAAAAATCATCGAAACCTTGTCAATATGTGCTATTCAATATGTATGTATTATGTATGCAAGTGCGGTCAGGGATAATTCAGTTCCTATGGAAGCATCATGGAGAGGAGGCGTAATGTTGCTACTGGCCGCCTGGGTATGACCGGTTATACGTCCGGACTCCCACGTGCTTTCCTCTCCTTAGGGTGCTCGAAAGTTTTCCACATCCACTTCGAATCACGCCATAGGTACACTGAATGCTAACGCCTGCACCCTTTGATGGTGATATCAAATTTGCTTATTTAACTATACCTAACTTAAATCAGCTCTTTGTAGGATTATACTCCATTATACTTTTTTTGAGTACTCTATTTCTTAGTCCTCTGCGCCGAATCTGCTGAATACTTGTGAACGAAGGTTCTTTTACCTAGCTGCAGTTCATGCTGTTCTCATACTACTCACACTGTTTCGTTGGTACATTTTTTCATAGCTGAATTAGACTGTTTTGACTAACACTGTGTTCTCTTTCTTCGTTATGTTTTAAAGGCGCACTTCTGGTGCAGTAAATAAATAAATAAATAAATAAATATCATGAATGATACTATGCATAATGTTATGAGAAATAATGATGGTCCGATCGGCTTTTGAATTTAGTAAAAGGTTTGTTTTCCACAAGTGGATACATACTTTTGAAACGCCAATTTTCAACCAATTTTCTTCAAAAAGTATGATTCTTGTTTGAGATGAAAAAATTTCTGAACGCGAGTGGTTACCTATTTTCGACTGCCAGGAATCTAGTGAAGCTAGTGCGGTCCTGCAGAAATAAACGCGAAACGAGATTTGGGCAAGTTTTGGAGTGGATACACACTTTTGAAATGCACTGTAGTAATGTGTAGGGCAATCAGAACCTTCTAAACGGTGAGCATTAGATGAATGGATATGAACTACAACAAAAGAACGCTATTAATTTGCTGATTCACAATACACGATGCAGCATCGAGTTGACAATATTCAGCCGCAATCTCTCCACTATTCTCCTTTCCAGTTGATTCAGCAGAAAATGGAGCATCGAGTAGCGGTCACCGTTTGCGCGGTGGTGACGACGTTTACGATATTTCAGGTTTGTCCGTGGTTTAAAAATTGTAGATTTGTCACTTCTTTTGTGGTCATGGCCGTGATGTTATCGTGACGAATGGCTTGGCGTTCGAAATGAGCTGAATAAGAACGTCTCATGGGAAACCTTTCAGATTTCTAAAAAGTGGTGACGAAGACGAATCTGCGACCGCTACGCTCCTGGTTTTAACGCTATAGCCAGTTCTTCCGTAAGGAGAAAAGAGCGTATCGTACCACGTACGAGAACGGATTTGAAACTGCTATAGAAGATCCAGGAGATGACGGTTAAGGAAGGGAGCCCATTAGGTGGAAGGCTGAATTTGAAGCTCCTCAACTCATCTACAATTGAAGATGAGAGAAGCCACTATAGGGGTCCGAATGCCTGTCGATAATTGGATTAGGCCATGCATTAACCATTAAAATTCCGATGAGAAGAACAAAAATCCGTAAGACAACACAGTACATTGCTGTTGAAACTACCAGATCATCACGGAACGCTCGAGAAGGGAATTCCTTCCTTTTACCTCCTTAGCCTAGATATGATTCAATCAGTTGATACGACGAATTTTACAAGCCCTAATAAAGGATCCGGACGCGTGGTAGCGCAGCCGAAGGAAGCACCAACTGTAGTGTTAACTCCAATTCGAGGCCACTGATTCCGATTTCTCTCTGAATTGGATTCAGACTTCCATGGAAAAGACAAAACACTCACATCTTCATCGGTTGGCCACCGCAAGTTATTGCATAGCCCAAGTCTGCATTCGAGTTGCCTTTACGATATCCTGTAGAAGTTGAATGCGTGGCGCGCCTCTAGCTGCGTAGTATTCTTGCGATCGAAAAATATCAGTAGGAGTTATGTAATAATGTAATGTAATGTAATAATCCTTTCAAGTGGTCAAGCGCAATGAAGGCGAACGCTTTCCAAATTAATTTATTGAATTATTTAAAATCAACTCAACAGCCTTTCAGACTCGTTCTCATACTATTGTACAGTGTAATAGTATTTTTATAGAAAAACTCCAAAGAATAGAAATGGCTGTTGAAAATAATTTTTAGTAATATAATAATTTAATTTGAAAGGCGTTCATTTTTATTAGCGTTTGGAGACATTTGAGACTCATATGAAAGCGCAGTGCGACGGGTTTTACTGTGGTGTGCAAACAGTCAAGATTGCGCCATGCCCCTGCCTGAAACCTTGCATTCCAGACTTGATTGATTGTTCATGGTCTGAATGCTCGTTACAGTCTTGTTGCTACTTGGTCACGTTAACCCGTGTTGTGCTTCTTTTAACGTTTTCTGTCTTCCAGTAGCTGCAGTTATGCCAAATAACCTCTCCATTCAGCATAAATGTTGCTTCATTCGTCCACAGAATGCATCTTGTAAAGTGCGGCTCCTGTTCATATTTAAGTCGTGCAATCAATGAACGTGTTTTTCACGAGGTTTTCAAGTTTAAAACGTTTAAAAAGCACAGCAAAGGTTAATGTAACCAAGTAGCAACAAGACTGTAACAATCATTCAGCCCATGCGCAATCAATCGAGTCTGGAATGCGAGGTTTCAGGCAGGAACATGGCTCAATCATGACTATTTGCACGCCACAGTAAAACCCGTCGCACTGCGCTTTCATGTGAGTTTCAAAGTCTCCAAACACTTTACTCGCAGCAATGTTGCAACCCTTCACATAGTACCTTTATTTTTTGAAAACTCTCCATTTTTCGCAAGCTATAATGTGTAATTAGGTTTTGAACTTTAAAATAAGCACAAATCAATCAAAACGGCTACTTTGTGAAGAAATTATAAAATGTATTTAAGCGAAACACAATCAGTCGAGTGTAAAATGGGAAATTTCAGACGAGTGTATGGCGCATTTCATGTATCTCATATGTCAGAAAATTTATATATTCTTAAGCTTTTATATGAGCCCTTAGCTTCTTCAGTCCCTTTACTATGAACAAAGTTATCACCTTTCAAACAGTGTATACATTTTTTGAGACATCCTGTATTTCAAGCCTTGTTTCGCCCAAATAATTATCCGTGCTTAATTATTATTGAGCAAAGGCCTCCTTTTTGCTTAATAGCTCAAGAGGTTCGCCAATGCTGCGTACGCTAGTCGTCCATGATCAAGTGCATCTAACCCTGTTTTAAATTGTAGCCCGACGATTCTCAGGATCTATCCTAGTGGGAGAGAGGCACTTCCCCCTGACTTTCTGACGACAGCAATAAAATTGAAAGTGAACGTTTTAGCAGGTACAGGTCACTAATCTAGCCTGCAGGAGAATCTTTTGATGCAGTCTCCAACCGGGAATATCCTCCTGCTTTGTGTTTGTTTTGCTTTTCCTCCGACTCGGTCAGATCCCGATTCCCACTATTCCTTCAGGTAGATCTCCAACAAATTAATAGCTACAACTACAGCCGACAGTTTCAGGCTCCATCAGCTGTGGTTCTGTTCTTACGATTCATGTGGGACGATCGACAATTCGAAGGCAACCTGTAGGTTTTGCTCCGTATAACAGCGTTTATCCTATTTCAGTTTCAGTAAACGATTCCTACAAGCTGTTCATTTTAAGGAGTAGGCTTCATTTTCAAAGCAAAAAATCGAAATGCTCCCTAAGAACAACGAGTGCAAATCGTTTCAACAAGGAAAATTAGCTTTGTATAGAAAAGATCCTTCAGACAACAACTCTCGATCTTAACTTCGACAAAATTTAAATCTTGACACTGTTCCAGTTACGGTTGTTCCCTAGTCGGGTGGGGATAAGGGAGTGCAGTACCGAAAGTTCAAACCTTATTCGGTTTCGACTACGTCATTATTAAGCGTCTCTTACGATTAGTTCATAATTGTTTTCTTTAAAAAACGTATCACCATTAATATGACGAAATAGAATGACTTGAATCACTGAGAATCTAGGAACACTACGCCTTTTCAGGTATAATTTACAAGTGGTTACGAATTTCCTGGTGATTTTCGGCAAATGCTCGAACTTTGTCGTATTCTGCTTGAGTTCGGCGAACTTCCGCCAGAAACTGCTCGTCATACTTCGAGCCAGATGTGGAGGCGTCAGCGACGAAAAGTATGCTTGTTAAACGTGAACAGCCAGTACTCGTTTTCATCCTCTAATTCTACCCGTTTGTTCAGGAGATGTCATTCGGTGGTAACGGCGTACACTCGATGTGACAGCCGCGACTCACGGATACTATCCGCAAAGAAATCGTTTCAAAGCATATGAGCATATTATCGTGTATATATTGTACTGTACATACGTATCACTTTGTCGTTTTCGTTGAATCCTTAATAAATGTATTAAATTAGAGGAGTAGACCGGTGTGTTAATTATGCACGTCTGGCGCAGTTAGGATGCGCTGCCTAAACGCAGTCGAATCCAACTCGATTGCACTGCAAAGAAAAATCAAACTTTTCCGCAACGATCTCCTATCAGAGGAACACTGGGAACTTCCTCTTGCTATTGCCAAATCACAGTGTCTAGTAATACAATCGGCCCCAGGAAGTAACTCCAACGCGACGTCGCGCGCTGAAACGCTTGGTGACGCATGGTTAGCCGCGGAGCACGAAATCTTGCCTTTGTTTAAGCGTCTTTACTAGTTTTTGACATTTGTTGCTCCATCAAACACCTTACTTACCTTAGCATACTCAACCACTCCTAGTACCACCACAGGGAGTCTCAAATGAAACGAAGGAGGAACTGTTTCGGCGGAGGCGCTTGGAAGAAAAACGAAGCAGTAAGATGCCTCTGCTTCTGTTCGTACATTGAAAAAATACTGAGGCGCTTTAGCGTTTATCAATGGGGTGCTTGCCAATGGTATTACACGGGAACTATGACAAGTGAGTAGGTGACGGTCAAGTGTTGCGCAAAGTTAGAACTAAGGGAAAAGCTACGGAATAGTGCGCTCACCCCTTCACCCCCCCCCCCATGGAGGAACTTACAAGCACTTGCCTCCGAAACTTCTAGTTAGTAATTACTTCCCAGTTCTTGTTTCGAATTTCCCTCACCAGATCCTTGATCGCTTCCCCTCACTCATTTGAAATAGATTGAGTCTCATTCCCCATAATTTGTTAACATCCACTCCCACTTCCCTACCAGGAGACATCAGACTTGTCTCATCCTTATCTTATGTCTCTTTCGTTCTGCGCGATCGACGTCGCCGGCCACGCTTTCGCACTATCACTAGTCAATAGCCGCCCTTGTCGGAAGCACTCGGACCGCGACAACTCGTCGAATTTTGTCGCGCACCGTGCGCGTCGACGCCAGGGGGTTCGCGTGGCGTTGGAGTTATGTCTGCCCCCGAATACAATCAAAGCAGGGAAACTATTGACCATCCTATAGACTTAATGGCATGGTCTTGAAACAGGTCACGGATGTTAGAGATTTAGGCTTCATTATTAGGAGTGATTTAAGTTTTGACCTCGATTACCAATCGCTTGTAAGAAAAAGCAGACTTTCGTACCTACAACTTGTTCAAATTGCTAAAAACAAAGGATCCTCTAGCCCTCTTGCGTGCCTACAAATGCTACCTCAGACCGATTATGGAGTTCGGTACCTCATTTTTCAAACCATATCAAAAGAAAGTCATCGACCTCCTCGAAGACGTTCAGAATAACTACACGCGAAAATTGTTCATGAGATGCCATATAGTGGGATATGGAGATATTCCCAATGGCTCCGAGAGGCTACGTGGAATATCCAGCTTACGAAACAGAAGAAACAAGGCAGACCTAATCACGTTATTCAAAATCCTCACAGGGAAACTTTATCTTGATCCAATTGAATTTTTTGGTGGACCACTTAACAGAAACGTAAGAGGTAGACTTCGATTATATGCTAAGGTTGCAAGGTCACAGGTCAGATCACACTTTCTCACTTACTGGCGTCATAGGGAATTCAACCAATTCATTGATGAACATGAAAATTTTGCCCTCTGCTTAGTACCGCTTGATAATGTTGGTTTATTATAGATACAGTGTTATGCGTGTAATTCTCCTGCAATTCACGCCCTTCAATAAATAAATAAATAAATAAATACCGTTACTCAAACAGCGCAATAGTGTAATGGCGTAGAGCATTCCCGCCCGATAAGCAGGAGGTGCGTGTTCGAGTCCCGTTTGCCGCTAAAGTTTTGATCGCAACAAAACATCGGTATAAGATCTCCTACATTAATTTGTTCACGTCGAACTGGACACATTAAGATCAGATTGGACATCTTCTAAGCTAATGTTAACTCTTTTGAAATCAAAGCCAACTCTTCCAAAATGGTATTCGAAATGATATTCAGGCATACAAAACTACATACAAACCCAACGAGATGGTTTGAATAATTTTTTGTTCGAAGAAAATTTGGTATAACATTCTTTGAATCTTTAACTCACTTACCCAATAAGTGAACACATTGTTTGAAACTATAAAATTTTTAATTTTTAGAAAAAATTACGGTTTAAAATTTGTTTTAAAGAGCATGAAAGCGCTTATTTTTAATGCCAAAAACAGTTTGCGCCGTGACCTTTTCCAAGCGCTATATGCTTTCCAGTGCTTTAAAACAATATTTAATTCACTACGTTTTACGTTTGTTCTAAAAATAAAAATTTTATAAAACTATTAAACTTACAGGGGTAGGTTAACTAAAAAAAATTGTTCTAGTCATCTTACTGAGTCTGTAATTTAACGTAATTAGAAGCCATTTCAATTTGGAAGAGTTAGCTTTGATTTCAACTGTTTTAAATCTAGCCTCTCGTTAAAAGAGTGAACAATTTGACTTGGAAAGTGTTTAATTCGGCGTGAAAATAGTATATTAAAGGCTCTCTGCTTTCACCCTCTGCTGAAAAAAACATGAAAAAATCGAACTCCTTTGACCATGCATATAGAGGGTCACTACAAAAAGGCAATAATTTTAACTGAATAACACGCAAAGCCCAAAAACTTTTCTTACTACAGTTCTATGTTCGTGTATGTTGTCTCTTTCAGACAAAAATTTATTTCCCTCACAGCTTTGTCTTCACGTGCGATCAACGAAGTCTGAGAACGCAGCTTCTCCCACACCAAAATCTTTGTAGAGCAAATTTTTAAATGTACTTCAATAATTAGCTCTGAATACCTTACCTAGTACAATTCCTGGTCACGTCGTCGTTCCCTCAGGTGGAAAGAAAGATATGTCTTGCTAAAATCAGCAAAAGATTGACTCTCTCTGTTGGTTCGAATAATGCGCCCAGAAATTTCAAAGGGTTCAGTCCGATGTTCGGAAATGTTTGATTCATTAAACAAACCTGCGCGCGAATCTCTACATTTTATCAGAACTACGCCTGCAAAGAAAACGTACTAGGAGATACAAAAACCACATAAAAGCTGAAAAAACAACAGAGCAGCTCTCTTCAGAAGCCATGTTTCCGATCCTGCTGCCTGATTTTTGAATGCTGCGTATTGGAACAGAGTCGCGTCGACCGGCCCCTTTGTACTTGAGTCATCTGCATACATACACCGACACAGGCACGTTCATGTCAGAGTACCCTTCAGCCCCGATTGAGTACACCTTCTGTCCATTCAGACAGAACCGAAATAGGTTCTTCTCAAGGACGGAGCCACGTGTTTTTCTTCTTTTTCTTGGGACGTTACAGGCACTGAGCCTGATTTCCAGGCACAGTTATACAACATGGTGGGATGTACCAGTGGGACCACCCTTCATGTTCTGGGCGGCATACTGTCCACCGCCGCAGTTGATTTAACGAATTAAGTATAAAAAGGATAAAGGACGGCATTACTCAATCCCTTTTTGGGATGAGCCACGCATTCTACTTCTACGGGATGTCGTGGAGGCGATTTCAATGCGTATTTGGCCATACAATGACCTGCGGTGGCCAGCCAATGAACAATTCAGCGCTCTATCCTTCCCAGACAAGTCTGGTACCAATTCACCGAAGCCGGAGGGATGGAATGCTTGGTTGGCCTTGGTTTGGTTGGGAAATCCAAACCAGAAACCTGATATCGGGTGCACGCGACAGCCGGCCCCTCCTCCGACTGCGCTACACGCGTCCATCTAACGAATACAATTAGAAAAGTCTTGGAGGCTGTTTTGAAAACGTCTTTTAACTTTCACTAACGCCTAGCGTTTAACTATGCTTATCCTATCAGCATGCCTTATCCTCTAAAAAACTAGAGCTAACACTAAGATAGGCAACATGGAATATAGTAACTAAAGCTATATGAAATGCCTTAAAGTTATTGGGTTGTTCGATAATTTATAGTCGTTTTTTCACATTTTTCGAAGCGAATTTAATCATATCAACAACAAACATTAATCAATATATATTAACCAATTTGTTGGATTACCTTTTGCCACCTTTCGTTAATCTGTAAAATTCCACGTTCGAAGAACCCTTGATTTTTTACCAGTGACGGCCAATTTTTGATAAAAGGTAGCCTATAGTCTAGCCTTTACAATCATACTCTATAATAACGCGCCAAGCGAGTCATGCGAGCGAGCGAGTCATGCTATCGATCGGCACCGTCGCAGAAATTAGTCATAAAATATAGGAGGAAGCGAAAATAGCGAAAAATACGCAGACGTCTTCTACCTGACTGGGAAGTTTGGCCCTAAGGCAATCGAGGTCACTGAACATGGATCTGAGGTTCCTTTTTGAAGTATCAATCGCCATCAATCGATATTGATCGAATTACGGGTCGCGAAAATAGCGGAAAACAACCAGATGCCTTATATCTGCCTGGAATCTTCAGCCCTGAGGCAATGGAGGTCGCTGAACAGAAATTTGAAATTTGTCTTTGAAGTATCGATCGCCATTAATCGATGTTAACCAAATAATCGATTTTTTGTGGATATTGTTCAAGTGGTCCGAAACTTCAGCATTGGGAGTAGTCGAGGTCGCTATACACGAATCTGAAATCAGTTTCTGTTGTGCCGATCGCCACCACCTATTGATCAAATTATCGATTTTTTGTGGATGTCGTTCAGACAGTCCAAAATTTTAGCCATGGGGATAGACGAGGCTACTGAACATGAAACTGGGGTTCTTTTTTGAAGTATCGATCACCATCAAACAATATTGATCAAATTGTCAATTTTTTGTGGACGTCGTTGTCGTTTCGATTGGCAAAAATAGGGGAAATTGCGGGGTGCGAAAAAAGCGAAAATAGTGAAAAATATCCAGACGTCTTCTACGTGACTGAGAATTCGGAAAACGTGTCGAAGACGTCTTCCATTGTGCGTGGGTCTTCAGAAAACGTACCGATCATATCACTCAACGTGTCTGGGATTCAGAAGACGTGTAGAACATATCGCCCAACGCGCTTAGGAATTCAGTAATACGTCGTCCGCTAAGGGGGGGGGGGGGGGAGCAGTAGTGAGTGACCAGTTCCAGAAAGGAGACCAGTTATGGGGACCACTAACAGTAATGGGAGACGAGTTCTACTAAAGAGGGACTAGAGGTGGGGAACAGTTCCGGTAAGGGAGGACCAGTAGTGGTGGAACACTTCCAGTAAGAGGGGGGAGGCCAGTAATGAGGGATCAGCTCCAGTAAAGGGAACCAGTAATGGGTGATCAGTAGCAGTAATGTGGGACCAGATGCAGTAGTGGGGCACCAGTAGTGGGGGACCAGTAATAGTAATATGGGACAGGACCGGAGAAGGTGGAAAGAAATTTTCGGTCACAATATTAGGAGCGGTGGGATTTTGGTCACACGACAAAAAGGCTTTTCGTCGTGTGACCAAAATCGAGCAGACGCTCAGTACTTATCGAAAAAGTCGATTTTTGTCTGAGGTTCACCGTTTGAGGACGAGGAGTGAAGGTGCCTGTAGTCAACGTGGCGCTAGAGCGAAGTGGGGGACCGTGCTTTGCAGGAGGGTTGTCGTCGAAGAACTTAGGGAACGAAAGCACTGATTAGCACAAGCATCGGCATCACTCAACTGTCTGGAGATGATGCCGATATTGAATGCAGTGGTGGGGGAAGGGGTCTGGATGGCTCACACCGCAAAACTACTCTACTGGAGTCAGGTTCATCAGTCGCTTGCTGTCCGCTAACGGTGAAAAGTAGCGTCAAACCTGATGCTAATGAATCTCGGTATCTTGGCTTTGGCGGTACTTTTCACTGTTACCGGCCGGTGAGCGGTTGACACGCACACCGATAGGCGTGACGGAGCACTTGTAGTATATAATAATGCAAGCGGCGCAATTACTACCACATAAAGTATACAGTTCACGCCATCTACGAGAAAAAAACGACATTGATTATAAGAACAACCCAACATTGGGAGAAAACGTCACACATCATGAAAGACTATGAGTAGAGGCGGACGGCTTTAATCAGTCTATTACGGGATGCTCCACGCATTCTACTTCTGTGCGATGTCGTGGAGGCAATTTGAATGCCTATTTGGTCTATACAACGCGTTGCGGTGGTCAACCGATAGAGAAGTCAGTGCTTTATCCTTTCCAGACAAGCTTGGTATTGATTCATCCACCCTGAAGAATGGAAAGCTTGATTGTTCTAGGCAGGAAATTCAAACCAAGAACCTAAGTTTAGATGCATGCAACAACCGACACCTCCTACAGCTGCTCTACCACAGTCGCATGGAAGTCTGTAGTTTCAAAAAATATTGTAAATGTGGTAGTAGAATCGGGATTCCTATTAAATCTGCTTCGGGTGGGTAAAGCACTAACTTATTCAATCAAGTTTACCTTCACCACGCACTCACTACTGCATAAAAGGATAAAATAAGGATAAAGGACGGCGTTACTCAATCCCTTCTAGGATGCGGCAGCGCATTCTACTTCTACGGGATGTCGTGGAGGCGACATGAATGCGTATTTGGCCATACAATGACTTGCGGTGGCCAGCCGATGAGCAAGTCAGCACTTTATCCTTCCCAGACAAGTCTGGTACCAATTCACCGACCACGGAGAGATGGAAGGCTTGGTTGGCCTGGGCGGGAAATCCGAACCAGGAACCTGGTATCGGGTGCACGCGACAGTCGCGCCTCCTCCGACCGCGCTACACGCGCCCTCACGCCCCCTCACTACTGCATGTGGAAGAATAATATAATACATTCCGAATGGACTGACTAGTGCCAACAGCAGCAAGAAAATGGAATTATTTCTGTGATTTTACCAAAGCAGTCGCGCCTCTTCAGACTATCGCGCACCCGATATCAGGTTCCTGGTTCGGATTTCCCGCCCAGGCCAACCAAGCCTTCCATCCCTCCGGGGTCGGTGAATTGGTACCAGACGTGTCTGGGAAGGATAAAGCGCTGAATTGTTCATCGGCTGGCCACCGCAAGTCATTGTATGGCCAAATACGCATTCATGTCGCCTCCACGACATCCCGTAGAAGTAGAATGCGCTGGCACATTCCAGAAGGGATTGAGTAACGCCATCCTTGATCCTTTATCCTTATCACCGAAGTAGAGGTAGCTATCGCCGTTGTGGGAAAACCGTTGTCGAAACAAAGTTCGTTGCGGTGGGCACTAATCTCCGTTCTGCCGTACTTGCTCCACAAGCAAATCCAGGATTTTGAGCATAGTTTTGTCCCGGGGTCGGCACGGGTCCCTCGGACGGGTCGTGAGCTCTTGAACGACGGCTGGCGATGCGCGTTCATTCAGTGCTGATGCAATGTTGACACTGAACCCCTACCTATATAAGGTGCTGAGGGCCCACAAGAGGGTTTTGTTCACCGAAAATGACTCCGCTCTCGTTGTTGTCCCTCTACGTGTCTCTCGTTGGAGCGCAGTACATGGGCTACGGTGGTATGGGAATGTCAGGTCAGTTCACCAGATCACCCTGATGAATGTATGTCTCTCTTCAAGATCCACCAATCTTTTAGGATATCCCTACATGATGATGAATCCCTTTGGCATGTCGTCCTACGGCGGTGGAATGGGAATGGGAGGCGGCATGGGAGGCGGCATGGGAGGAGGAATGGGAGGAATGTACGGCGGCGGATACAGTCCGTACAGTATGATGGGCTACGGTACGTTCTGCTGTCTCGTCTTCTATAGAATCTCGGCGGATTCTTTTTCACTTCTGTTTTTTGTGCAGATGATCCCTCCACAGGCATGAACGCGTACGGTATGGGCGCCGGAATGGGAGGATACGGAGGATATGGAATGTATGGGATGAACGGCATGAGCGGCATGGGCGCGATGGGCGCGATGAATGGCATCGGTGCGATGGGTGGCATGAATGGGATGAACGGCATGAACGGCATGAATGGCATGAGCAACGCGGCAACGGTCAACAACGGAAACACGATGTCGAGGGGTTCCCTGTCAAGGATCGCAGGTTTGTGCGGTAGGCATTCCGTCAGAGACTATTTCGTTGGTTCCTTAACTTTATCTTTCATCGCCAGTTGGAATACTGTGATCGCATGTTTTTTCCTGGATCTTTCGTCGAATTTAAAATTTCATATGTTGACGCTGAAATTACAGCGTTGAAAGGAAGCTTGAAGGTCCTTATCTGTTTTTTACCTTTAAAGTAAGCTCATTTAAAAAAATAAAACCAAGCTCAGAGCTAGTCATATTCTTTTTCTTTTATTTCCTTTGCAATAGCTCCATTGTTGAATCAATGTTTCCAGTGAGCTACAGAACACATACTGCAATTAGATCTCATTTTTGTCGTATGCGTGGAGTAGGATAAATGACGCTCTAGTTGAAGGTTATGGAAAATACTAGATTTGTACGAAAATGATGTCGTATTCGTGATGCAGGATCTCGCGAGAAGCTTTTGAGCCAAGATTGGCATATTTCTTATTCGCCTTAGGTTTCGGCGTAACCGCCTTTTTCAGAGCCTGGAGAAGACAGAAAAATTGGTAAAGTTGCGCGCCCAAAAATAATATCGTATTATGATTATTTATGTTCGAAAACCTATAGCGCTAAGATTTTGCAAGACTATAGCAGAGAGTTGTATTCCTGTTAAAAAGGCAAACTGTGCTCCTTAAAAAATTTTTAAAAGCGTTTGATTTTTCGTAAATTTGTGCAGCCTCTTTTTCATGTAAAATGTGAATTTTTGATGATTTCCTTCAAGGAACGAAATGGAAGGTCATCAACGGGGACAAAGGACCTAGACAACTCTGTTGGCCCTATTTGCTTCTATACGGTTTGGGTTTTCTAATGCATTAGGAAGCACTGCAAGGAATAGCTGTATCTACAGTCGTTATATTTTATTTATTTATTATTTATTTATTTATTATCAGACATGAGGATAGTCCCGCGGTAGATAAGTAATTTTACATAAAATACTAGTTCAATTCATTTTCTTTAAAGCTCAAGCAGCTGGTATTGAGCTTGTACATAGCCTTTTATAACGAATTGCTGTGGCGATAAAAAACTAGGGGTGCGGGAACTTTTACTCACTTTCGGCCGCGCGCCTCCGGCGCGACGCCGCCGTCCGCGGCGAGCCCGCGATGGCTTTACGAAAACGCGTACGGCTTGTTAGCTTCGTGCGCCTGGGTCCTGTAACGATTATCGACGGCTGGCAAATTGCCAATCGTCGTCCCGCTCTTGCTGATTGCCTACTTTGAACATTTTGCAGTATATACATACAAGTATCGGACCAAGTTGGACACTCTTCTAAACAGGTCTAACACTTTTGAAATCAAAACGGGCTTCTTCCACGTTTAATGGAGGCTCTACAAAAAGGATAAAATAATTTCATTCGAGTAATGAACCTCTTGAAAAAAATGAACCCCTTCGAATTTTCAGAATGACTTCTTTAATATTTAGTTTACCTACGCAGTAAGTGAAGACATTGTTTGAAATTTTTAAAATTCTAATTTTTTTTTAGAAAAAATAATGGTTTAAAGCTTGTTTTAAAGAGCGGAAAGCGGCCATTTTTGTACCATATGAAGAGACTACGCCATGCCGTCGTCTAAGACGTTGCGATGTTTGGTTGATTGACTCATTCGGCCATGTCAACTAAACAGTTTCCAAGAAAATTATACCAAAATTTCTTTAAGCAAACAATTATCCTGCTCTCCATAGAGATCCCCTAGTTTGAGCGGAAGTCGGTCGCTTTGATTTCGAAGACGTTCACTTTGATTTGAAAAGCATCACGCTTGTATAGAATAATTTCGAATTCGACGTCAAAGGTGTCAAATTTGACGTAAAAGTGGTATAAATAAGGTTTCTACTAATGGTCTTAGGCTATCAAAAATACTATTATCAGTAACTTCCTACCAATAGTGAAGAACTTATCACAATAGTGCTCCCAATAATGTCAGCTGTTAGTGTAAGTTAGTTTGCTGTTAGTCAACAGCAAAAATTCGCAGCAGCAAGTTCCGTTCACGAATTCATGCAGCAAGATGCGTGCGTGCGCACCGCCAGTGAATGGCTCGCGACGTCGCGCTCGCGGCATGCGCGCGCGGCGGAAGGCGCGGCCAAAAGTGAGTAAAAGTTCCGTCCCCCAAAAACTAGCGCCAGGCGGGTATTTTTTTTTTGCTTGTAGCGTTTTACTTCTGTGGGCTATATCAAGCCAATTTCGACTATAACTTCGGTTCATTTAATCAACTCTGCTCACGTAGCGCAGTCATAGGGGGTAAAGGTGAAAAGACGGCGTTTTCAACATCGTTTCAGAAGCGCACGCGCTCTACTTCTAAGCGATGAAGTGGAGGCGATTTTAAGGCATATTTGGAGTACAATGACTCGTGGCGGTTGCCAATGAAGAAGTCAGCGCTTTATCCTTCCCAGACAAGTCTGGCGTCAATTCCCCTACCCCGGAGAGGGATGAAGGGCTTGTTTGGCCTGGGTGGGAAATCCGAACCAAGAAAATGATATCGGGCACACGCGACAGCCAGCACCTCCACCGACTGCGCTCCACTCACAGAGTCGAAGGGTCCAAAATCCTCATTTATGTGCATTAAAAAATAACTACGGGCGATTTTTCAGCCGGTACTGTGAGCATGCGCCATGCATTTGTCGGCCTTTTAAGAATTGATAGTAACCCGGGTGGACTTTCTAGTGCTAAGAAGAGTTGTCGACGTTTTATTCAATTGCCATTTTCAACCGACCGAAACTGGTGTATACCATACCTCGGTTGCTTGTAGATCCTTTAGTCACTTGATATGCGTCAGTCCACGGGGCTGGAGCATATCCGGTGACTCGAGAAGCGGAGTCTGCTACGTTCGCCACTCTTGGCCCCTCAGCGGTCGCTCTAGCTCGTCCGAAATCGAGAGGCCACATTGAGCCAATGTCTTCAGATCTATGCCAGGCCGTTATCGCGGCCGATGTCGTGCACGATGGTGAAGGCGTTGCTTGCCTCCCCTTACTTCGCCACGGCGCCAGCCACAATTCGTTGGGCGCAAAAATAAGGTCCTAGACCTTTCGAAGACTTTTTTCTTTCTACGCTTAGTGGTGCGTTGAAGACGTTTAATGCGTGTACCTCGAATGAATTCATCGTGTGCCTACGACTACGGTACCCAAATCTTCTGGAGCTCGCAAACTATGTAGTATGGGGCTTGTACACCATACGGGAAAGAGTTCAAACAATCATCGACTTTCTCGACTTTCTGTGGACATTGGCATATTGACTTGTGATCGATGTATCTTGTCGAACTAGTAGTCAGGATCGCTATCAACGTTATTCAGCTCGACTTACGTTTCACCGACTTCGCATCTGCTTGGAAACAGCCAAAAAGTCATTTTGCTGGAAACTGGCACAACAGCAGTGCAAAATGCATTGCGGATTCTTTAAAGCGCTGAAATTTCTATGAATTATTTCTGCCTATTTTATGTGACAATATTGAACAATTTCACATTTTTTTCGATTATCGCTCTCTTTTAGTCTACAAACACGATCGAGATTTTGCTCAGGTTCGAGGACGAGGTACGGTCCGGCTAATCAGGGATGCAGTGGCGGCGGCGGCGGTGGCGGAGGATGCTCCACTGGAGGCTGGCTGGATGCGAAGAAGGTCATGAAGACGTGAATGTCGACCACTGGGTCCACGACATGGTCCCTCACCAGACCGCACTCAAGAATTGTTATAATAAGTCTTGTTGACATTGATTAATAAGTTGCTGTATAAACATGTTTTAACTCATGAAGGTTCTAAAAGGGCTTTTAGGCTACAGGTGTGTTTGTCAGTAGACACACGTTCTAGGTGCTCAGTATTATCCTCGGATCATTCATTAAAATTGCTTAAGAAGGGCGTGCGTTTCAGTATCAGAAGAGCAAGGGGAGTGAGTACTGTGAACTTTGGGGTAAAATATAACCCCTTTCAGCCGCATCACCTGTCGTCCCGTTGATCATGGACTTGCTTGAGCGGGCGCCAGCAGCGTCTCCATTCGTCCCTATCGCGTGCCAGATTGATCCAATAGACTCTTCTCCCTCGGAGGACACGAAGAGCGTCATACCGTTCGTTTAGGGCTTTCACGAAGAAGTTCGATCACCACGGTAGTGGGCGTCCTAGTGTGTTCTTGGCATCCAGCGGAATCCAGTCGGTGACTGCCCTCAGCAGGTGTCTGCGAAGCGCATTTCTGGTCGGCCCACCTAATTTTCGACGACTTGGGTCATGCGAAAAAATCTAAGCCAGCTCGAAATTTTACGAGTTCTTTTTGACGGCGGTTAAGCTCTTGAAGAGATCTAAGTCGCCTAGGTAAGTGCATGGAAGAAGGAAATTTTACGACATGTGTATGCAGGGCAGGGCTTGCGCTATGCGCTTGTCCCAAGCTTTAAATTTTAGACTTGATTGATTGCGTATGATCTATATGCTTGCTACAATTGTGGAGTAAAATGCCAATGGCGCTCCCAAAGACTAGTACAAAATTAGATTAACAAAATCTCCTGCAAATTAGGGAAATGATAAAAGGATGTAGTGCGGCGTTAATCAGATTCTTTTAAGAGGCACCACGCAATGGTACTCTTACGGGATATCGTTGAAGAAATTTGAGTGCGTATTTGTCCAATCAAATGGCTAGCGATGGTAAGCCAGTGAGGAAGTCAGTTTTTTATTCTTCCCAGACTATTCTGGTTCCAATTTCCCGACCGGAGAAGTACGATTTGGGTCGCAGAGGGTAGTTGGCGCCTTCTCCTGCTGCGCCAACTTGGGTCCTCCAAATAGTAGATTCCCTTTTTTGGAAGACACTCTATAGGCCACTTAATAACTGACACTTCTTGTTTTTACGCGACTTTAGAAGTCGATAAAAATTGTCAAGAGCTTCAATTAGGGGTTATATGATATTCGGATCTATCCTAGTCGAAAAGGGGCACCGCTAGAAAGGCGAAACAAACGCATACATTCTGGTCTGACTGGCCTATGAAGTCGCGACGAACGACCCTTGATAGGCTTGACTAGCAAGTAGTCCTTGTAAAGCTGTTCGTTTCCAAAGTCACCTTCATGGTAAAACATACAGAATGTAGCCCCCTCCCTGGCACTAGGATAGATGCTGCTATTCGGATCACGATTATGAAATCCTTAGGTTAGCTATTTATACTAGGCTACAGTAGGCACAACTATGTCAAGGTAGTCGAGTCAGGATAAAAGATTTCGCCTAAACTTTGCTAAGGAATTACTTAGGGCATAGGCTACGAATCTCAAACTCTTTTCCAAAATTTTGAATTGCTGTTCACCAATTCCCACACCATATTAGGGCACTGAAAAACGACTAGGCGAACAAATCCGACAGTTGTCTTTATCTTCCTCACAGTTACCCTTGTCCCTCGCTATATGTATAATACGGAAATTCAAACTATTGACCAGCACCCCAAGTAACCGCGTAGACGAAGCTTGGACGGCCCTCGTGGTCCAGACCTAATCCACGGCCCTGACGAAGACCGACAAAAGCCTATCGCAATCGTTGCAACTTTCAATAGCGAACCTTATAAGTGTTCATCGAACAAACAGCCAGATAAATCGATCCATACTACCTTAACTTACCCATACCTACCGTAACCTACCGTAGCCTGCCGAAATCTGAAAATCCGGTGAAAAATTTGTGGCTAGCACACCCAGTAACTTTGTAGAGAGGCTTGAGTGAATTTTTTCAAGATCGGGAGTCACGAAAGTACAATAGAACCAAATAATTTTTAGAGGCCGAAATACTTCTTGAAAAAATTTGTTATGATTGCCTTTAAACGTGTCCGATCCAGCTTTGAGGCAATTTTTCTTCAAAGGTGATCAATATTAATTGAAAGCTGTTCTGATTGATGAGAAACTGGAGCAGAGCCAGGCAAAAACGAAGCATATTTCATACAGAGAACACAAAACTAGCGATCCTTCATGGAGTTTCATTGAATTTTATCCATTGTTGATTTTCGGCAGCCCTTTATTACTATCGATAAGCACAGCTTGAGGAGGCGCCGGGTGTTGCGTGTACTCGATTCCAGGTTCCTGGTACGGTTTTTTTCGCTCAGATCAACCAAGCCTTCTATTCCTCCGGGGTCAGTGAGCTTGAATCAACAATCATCATCATCAATCAATCATCAGGAATCATTTTATAAAACACTGATTTGTCCATTGGCTGGCCACCGAAAGCCATTACTATTAGGTTGTAACGAAATAAATGGCACTGAACCACTGTAAATTTAAACAGTTAATATCTCGGCTTGTAGGTATTTCGTTGTAGGTAAGTTTACTGGGCTTGTATTTCGTTTTAGGTAAGTTTACTAATCGAAATAAAAACCCTCTGATTCCAAAGTTTACTAATCGAAATAAAAACCCTCTGATTCTACACATCTTTTCCAACGTGACACAAGCTTTTTCATCCCAGTAGCATAAAAATCAGAAGTTCTGGAATTGACGAAATCTTCGAAGGCACTTTCGGCACCCTGTTGGTATTTGAATATTTTCCCTACCAAGAAGTCGCCAAGATGCTTGAAGAAATGGTAGTCTGTTGGGGAGAGATCGGGAGAAAACGGAGGATGTGGTAGAGTTTCAATGCTCAGCTCATTCAATTTCTGCAACGTCATTCGTGCTACATGGGGGGGGGGGCGAGCATTGTCGTGCAGAAGGAGAACTCGCCTTCGGTTTACCAAGACCGGCCGGATATCCTTCAACTTTTTCATCATTTCTTCAATTTCAATGCAGTACTTCTCTGCCGTGATGGATTCACCGGGAGGGAGGAAACTGTGGTGAGTAATTCCCAGCGAACACCACCATACTGTCACCATTACTTTCTTTTGGTGCAATTCCGGCTTCGCAAAAAACCTTGGGGCTCTCATCGCTGTCCACCCACTGTGCCGATCGTCGCCTGTTGTCGTACATTATCCATTTCTCGTCACAGGTTACGATGCGATCAAGGAATGGGTCCGTTTCGTTCTGCAGAAACAGTGCGGACGAGATCTCATATCGTCGGTTTCTTTGCTCCTCAAACAGCTCGTGAGGCACCCACCTTTCCAGCTTTTTGGTCTTTCCAATTTCCTTCAGATGCCGGGCAGCTGTGTTGTGACTGACGCCAAGAACCTCGCTATCTCCCTGGTACCTTTGTGTGGATCCTCCTCTACCACATCTCTCAGCTTGTCCTCATCAACATCACTATGCCTCCCACGACCTTCATGTTCTTCCAAGCTCTCATCTTCATTCCGGAACTTCTGATACCAACGATACGCCGTCCGAATTGTGGAACATCCTTGACCGAATGCGGCGTTGATCTTCTCGTCCGCCTCCTTAGCTGTAGTGCCCAGCTTGAATTCATACAAGTAAATGCCTCGGATTACCCTTTTGTCCATCTGCAAAAAAGTCAATAAAACTCTAAAGTTTTCCCACTTTTACATAGAAAATTTGGTACTCTCCGGTAGAGCAAAGTTTGCGCTTCTAAACGATATGCCACATGTTACGGTTTGTTCTTGATCAAACCCGTAAAGACGCGTCAAAAAATGGCGCGAGCCAGTGCCATTTAATTCGTTACAACCTAATATATAGGCCAAATACGCATTCAACTTGTCTCCACGACATTCCGGAGACGTAAGTGGCGCATCTCAAAAGGGATTGATAACCGCCGTCCTTCATTCGTTATCCTCCAATCCATAAACTCAGACAGCTGTGCAATACTTGCAGCTCAGGAAACCAAGGAAACGACTGTACAATAAGCAATAAGCAACGCCATAGCAGTTCAGCGTTGGTGGGCGTCCTGGAGCCGGAATCATCAACGACTTACAGAGATTTGACAGAGAAGTTACAGCGGGAACTCCTGAAAAAAAAACGCGAATTAATGCGACTTATCAACAGGTGATATGGTGAGGTGATGACGTAATCGGGATTTTCCGCCGTAATTTCTCTGTCAAATCTCTGTAAGTCGTTGGTGAATCCGGGCCCAGGTGTTCTCACGGCATTTCGCGGAATCCAGTCGGACAGCTCTCGTCCAGCGGGTGTCTCCGATGTGCATTACGTGGCCGGGCCACCTAATTTTCGACGACTTGGCCCATGCGACAGCGTCTCTGATCTTTGAATGTCGAAGCCCTTATCTTATCGCCCTAATATTAAACCCTTTCCCTTACCATGTTTCCTGCAGTCCATTTCGTAGCGGAATAATAACGCTCTCCAATAAAAGAGAAAACAATATACTTACAATAATAATGTTAGAAAATAACAGTAGAAATCTGCTCTGGGCGCGTGTAGCGCAGTCAAAGGAGGTGCCGGCTGTCGCATGCACATGATACCAGAATTCCTAGTTCGGATTTCCCGCCCAGGCCAACCAAGCCTTCCATCCCTCCGGAGTCTGTGAATTGGCAGCAGGCCGTCTGGGTAGGATAAGGCGCTGACTTGTTCATCGGCTGGCCACCGCAAGCCGTATGGCCAAATAGGCATTCAAATCACCTCCACGAAGTAGGAGTCGCGTAGAAGTATTAGGTTGGTGAAAAAGTGTTGCACCACAGCATAATTTTTTTTTCAAAATTTTATTGCTTCTTTTGTGAGCGACTTCAATCAACGAAATAACCACACATCTGCAACCTTCTGCTATCTGATGGGGAGATCACGAAATCTTTTCTCCAGAAGGAAGTTGGCTGTGACTCGAAGAAGTGCGCCACCTTGGATTCCAGTTCAGTTCGGTCGTTGAAGCACCAATCCCTTAGGTACTCGCACTAATCCTAGCACCAATACGTTTATACTTCATCGCGGCGCGACGCGATGGCCATGCAATGAGGCCAGATTGATCGATCGCACAATCAATATGGCCACTATAGGCCTATGTTATACTTCGGCGACGCGTCGCCGACGCTGCAACCCGTCACCGACAGCCCGTCACCGACGTCGCCGACGCTGACGTCACCACCGACGTCGCCGACGTCGCCACGGACGCGTGGTCGACGTCGGCGACGTCGTCAACAAATTCTGTGGCGGCGTCGGGGACGACATTGACAGGAGAGCATCGAAGCGCATTTTTAGCAGCGGGTTTTCGGAGCGGGTTTTCAATGTCATCATTTGGTAACCAGTCTGCCCATAGAAAGGCTAAGTGATCACATCTGCCTCGAATTTGCATACATTTTGAGCTTTTCTTAATCTTCAAAAAAAAAATTTTAATTCTTATTTCTTCTTAACGCTTCAAGACTTGATAATGATTTTTTGTTCTGTATGTACCGTAGTCTGCTCAACCATTGTTAATATGCCGAATTTTCTCTTACTAACCAAATTTGGCTTTTAGCAGGATGGATAAGTGTTCAAAGGTTTCACTAGCAGCAATGTTAAAACCATTCAAAAGTACCTGAATTTTTAGGATACCCTGTATTTTTCGCAACGTATAGTGTATTTTTAGGTTTTAAACTTTAAAAGAAGCACAAATCTATCGATACGGTCACTTTGTAAAGAGATTATAGGAAGTATTCAAGGAAACACTATCAATAGATTGTAAAATGCAAAATAACAGAAGAGTGCATGGCGCAGTCTATCCCGATCGTACGTCAGAAAAGCGTCGGTTTAGCAAAGACCTTTTTCGTTAAATCGTGTTTAAATTAAATTTGCGCGGAATTCTCGAAGTTCAAAGGAAAATTTAACTCTTAATTATGTAGTAAGAATTCTATCTCGAAAAAGCTCTTCGCAGAGGTTTGCATTACCATTTGAGAAAGCGAAGACAAAACTACTTATTTTCTACACACTTCCATTCAGTACTACTTGCTCTACAAGGAATCAAATAGGCCTAGAAAATGCGAACAGAACGGCTGAGAAGGACACAAAAAGGAAAAAGTGACAAAGTGAAGGGGAGCTCAGGTTTAGGGTCCCACTCCCTCCCAAACACTCAGTGTTCTAGTGAATTGCACTTTTGTGTTCGCAAGACGGCGTCTTTTGCACTTCTCGATTTCGTAATTCGAGGTACGGTGATGATGATGGCAGTTCCGGGAACGAAGAACCAACCCACATCATAACACTCCATCGGAGCTCATTTTCTGCCACCCTTGGATGACGGCGGCGACGTCGGTGACGGACCGTCGCCGTGCACAGCACCGCGACGCGCTGTCACCGACGTCGGCGACGCTGACGTCGTCGGCCCGTCTGTGGCGACGTCGGCGGCGGAAGTGTAAGGCCCCGTTTATACTTCGTCGCCGCGCGACGCGATGGCCACGCAATGAGGCCAAATTGATCGATCGCGTCGCACAATCAATATGGCCACTATACGTGGCGTCGCGTCGCGCCGCGACGAAGTATAAACAGGGCCTAACACCCCCTGCGGAGCTCTCGGCGACGTCGCCGGCGACGCTGTGATGTGCGGGCTGTTACGCAGTGCGTAGCAGCCCCTACAGCATAGCGGCGCCGAAGTATAACATAGGCCATACGTGGCGTCGCATCGCGCCGCGACGAAGTATAAACGGGGGTAAGGTTTTGCTTGAAAGCTCGAAAGAGGTGGTAGTCCGGCGACACAACATCTGGCGAATACGGTGGATGGGGAAGTACTTCCCACCTAAGCTCCTGCAACTTCTGGCGAGATGATCTTGCAATGTAGGGACGAGCATTGTCGTGAAGAAGGTAAAAATTCCTCCGCCCTCGCCGTTTCAGCTTCTGCAAATGTGTAGCGTAGATGTTCGCTGTTACTACGGTGCCGCCGTCAAGGAACTCATTATAGAGCATTCCTCGAGAATCTCATCAACAACACAATATTACCTTCCTCTGGTGGATATCCGCCTAGAAGTTGTGGTTCTCCTTGAGGGAGCCACTGGGCCTTCCGAGCATGGTTCACGAAGAAGACCCAGGATTTATCTGCCGTGACGACATTTTCGAAAAAGTCCTTATTTCGAAAACGAACAAGGAGAGACTGAGAGATAGTGAGTCGCGAAGCATGTCCGAGTCACGGAGTCAGTCAGTCTTCACTGCAATCGTAGAATTTATATGCCCTCAGAAGCAAATTGTCACGTATTCCAGAATGTTTGTGCTACAACTACATGGCACCAAACAGTCCTTGGAAGATCCTGATAAATCTTGAAAAATTTTCAAAATTTTTGGTGCAAGACTTTTTCACCACCTGATAGAACGCGTTGCGCATCCCTAAAGGGATTTTAGACCTATGTTATACTTCCACGACGCTGTTGTCGGCGACGTCGGAGACAGTGTTGAGCGGGCTGTTACGCACTGCGTGGCACCCGCTCTTACGGAATTTCAGAGACACAAATCAAGTATTCCCGGCTCCCCGATGCGTTAGGATAGAAAAGCTACTCCGTCCCTCGCCAACTCGGCCGTATATCCCCCCGCCACCCCTGTCCAGAACTGCTGAGGATATGGGAACTCTCCTGTCCCAGCCGTTCCGGCTGGACCATCTTCTTCGTCGAGGAAAGAGCTCTGAGATTGTTCAGGCCAAGTATAGGTACAGCCTTCGCATTTCGCGTCCGTGTCCCACAAGGCCAAAAGGGAGTTCTTTCTCCCGCCACTAAATTTGTCAGTGCGACACCGCGGCCCGTTTTCCCGCGCAGTGCACAGAGTGGTGAAGATTGGGTTCCGCAGCGATGCTTCAGAATATGGCCTATGTTATACTCCCGCGGGAGCTTCCGCGGATGGGCGGAAATCGCGTCGGGACCCCGCGCCGAGCCACTCGTCGCGGCCCGCCACGCCCGCCTCCGCCGTGCACCATTGGTCCACGGACGTTCCGCGGATGCTCCCGCGGGAGTATAACAGAGGCCATCATTGTTGAACGGGCGGTTTCATAGACGTGCACTATCCCGCTAAAAGCCTGTCGATATCTTGCGCGTCAGTTCTTCAATATGTTGCCCACCATACTCTTTGTATTTTTCACGTCACGCATTGTGGTTCTCCTCACGACTCCGGAATATTCTGTTCTCCCTCCAAAAGGAATTGTGTTCTGTGAAGATATCACCTGTTTGGAAACTGACTTATATTTTTCGAATAAGATAATCTTCTAGGTTTCTTGGCACATGCTTCTTCCTCGTTCTTCTCATGGGAACTCGTGACTAAACTCTCCAAAGTACCCATGATCTCTCCACGAAAACACTGCTCTTCGTGCAGATCCAAGCTGTCGTTGCAGGACCGCTTGAGGTCTCCGTTTCTCATAAACCCCAGTTTTGTAAGTGCTTCGCGGTACATACATATCGCAGCCTATTTCTTTGAGGTGGCAGATATATCTATGTAGGACTGCAGTTGTCGAACAGAAATAACTTCTACTAGAAAGCGCTGGTCGAAAAATCAAAATATCGGGATTACAATTTGTTCAAACTTGTGAAGGTGAAGGATCCACTTGCATTCCTATGAGTTATAGATTTAGTTCACGTAGTCGAACATTTACACTTTACTAGTTACAGGGCTGCGCAGCATTATGATGCTACCAATATCGATCATCTGCGCCTAGTAATCGATAGAGGTTCACAACGCCGCGCTGCCCAGCGACTGGAATATAAAATCTACCATACGTGCGAGCTTCGGCAGCTTCATTTTTACCTCCGTTTTTAATCACCGTGGGAAAATCATAGACCACGTAGAACAGCCCCTCCCGCGTTCAATGCCTGCCACGCCTGCCCGGAACAAACCGAATTTGCCAATTTTGCTTCACAACGAAAACTACGAGCACGGATACGTTCAAATTACAAGTCTTTTAAGACTCCAACGCTTGTTACGGCTAGACTATGCGGCAAATGCTTTGATAGTCATAGGGAAGACGGATTAGATACCTCCGTAGGAGCGCGAAATTAGAGTTACAGCAGACTTTCCTGCGGTCGATCCGTTAACCTTCACATGTTCGATATGAATAATACGATATCAACGAAGGGACCAAATTGCTACGTAGTTAAGCGAGGAATGGAGATGGCCTCAGGTGCTCGCCTCGGCAGGTCCGGGTCCAAACTGATTGATTATACTATATAGAGAATTTTTGGCACGGGTAGCTTAGATGAACTACATCCCGGAGTTCCTTCCCTTGCTCAATTCCCAAAAAGAGAGTGCGGAACCCATCTGTGAACACAGAACCAAACTATAAAATAAAGGATAAAAGGAGGCGTTACACAATCAATTTTAGGATGCGCCATGTATATATTCCACTTGCAATTCCCACTCCTAAGGGTCTAATCTGCAGAAAAATTGGTAAACTCGATCAATTTTGTTCGGTCGGTCGATGCAGTTGGGTTTCTGTAAATCCTGTCCGAACCGTGATATTGGAGTATTGCAGCGAGCGATATTAACTTTTCGAAGAAACGGTCGCGTGACTCCAACCCCAATGGATTTAATCAGAGCGAAAACCGGAAGCTCTGGTCGAAAAATCGATACCATCGGTCCATATTGGTCTACCTATTGAACTGTACAACCTGCTGTGAAGTCGATCCACCGGACATCATAATCGCGTGAAGCACATTCCAATCTAACAAATCTGGGCGGAAACTGATAACACCGGCGGAAAATCGATAATATCGATTTTTATTGGTCGTTCGATCGAACCCCTCCACCCTCTTTTTACCATTTTCCGCCAATTTTCGTCCATTGCACGTGAGGATAACCTTGACAGATTTTACATGTACGTGCGGGTTACCTTCACACGTTCAACGCGTTTCACAGGCTTACACAGGTTTGTGACGCGCGTACACGCACAGACAGACGGACTAACGCTCTTATATTCGTAGGACGGTCCGCTCCACTCAACTTTTCGCATTGTCAGCACCTGTGCGAACCTGGGAAGACCCGTCAGACAGGTCAGATGTCGCGGCGGAACTCGCAGCGGAGCGGCTTCCCCAACCGCCCACTCCAAGGAGCGGTGCGCATGGAAGAAGTGGTGAGTCGTGTTCGCTTTCGCAGTGTGGTTCCAAGACGCCCTCATCGCCATCTGGGGCCGTGTGCTATCCTTCCCCAACCGTCCCCGGCCGGGTATGAGGCGGCCTCCGCCCATCTCCCCGTTATGCACATCTCTCCCCGTCCACTCTCGGGGGCGGGTGACGTCATCGAAACCCGAGGACGACATTCCCCTAGAAAACTGTCGAGGAAAGGCAGAGACGTGGTGGAAATGCGAGGCTGGAGCGGGAAACTAGCATCGGGGCGTGATATTTGCGATCAGATGCTGCGGCGCGTATCATGGTTGCGATTATTTACTACGACAATCGCTTTCCCACATTGAGTTGAACACTACTCGATGAAGAGAGCACTTCAATGCACCCGTAACAGTGTGGAATATTCAACTGGACACAATACAGGTTTTCGTAGTTAGTGCGCGATTGGTATACAACTTCCGGAAATCAAAGGAAGGGTGATAGGAGGCTGAACTTTTTAGAGCACTGCTTCGGGTTAACTATTATTTTTTTCAGTGAAGAGGAAGCGAGCCACTTAAATAAATATAAGTAAAACTCCCATTTCACGCGAACAGTTTCAATCTCTTAGAAATTAGAAAAAGATAAGCTGGTAGTAGAATGGAGATTTTTCCCACAAATAGCCTTTTTGCTCATGCAAAACTGTGCTGAAATTTTAGACAAATTGATATTGTGTTTCGTTTTCACCTGAATATCTGCATTTGTAAAAAAAAAATTGTGGCCTCTGTCCAATGCCAAATTCGCACTCAAAAAGGTTCAAGAATCTTTTTCAACTCGTGCTCTTAAAGCTTGGAATGAACTTTTTGTACCATTTCTCAATTCTTTGGGAAAGGCGCTGAAGTTTTAAACAAGTTGATATTGTGTTCGTTTCACCTGAATGATTCTCTGCAGTTGTAAAAAATTGTGGCCTCTGTCAAATGCCAAATTCGCACTCAAAAAGGTTCAAGAATCTTTTTCAGCGCTTGCTCTTAAAGCTTGGAATGAACTTTTTTGTACCATTTCTCAATTCTTTGGGAAAGGCATTCAACTACAAATCAGAGAACTTTCCTGAACAGACAGGCATTTGAGAAATTAACTACATTTGAGAAAATTTGATGAAAAAGGGCACGGGATATTTCGATGAAATATATAATTCCTTCCTCAGTGGATGAAATACTAACTCGCTTTGAAAAAAGAGCACCTTCAACTTCATGCAATTCATGGAAAAACTCGATTCAGCAAATCTTCGAAGAGCCCACTTTTGCTGTAATCTTCTGTGTTCAACTGATTTTGTACCATTTTGGATTCAATAAATTATATGTCTTCTACACAGTGTGGACCCCATCTGTGAAAGTACATCTCTCTAAACACTGCATGGTAAATACTGTGGTGCAGAACACTCAATTCATCCACTAGCTATGAGAAGCTCACAGCCGTGATAGTGGTACTCCAGTCCGAATCCTCCGCTTCTCTACCCCTACTCAGCCATCTCTGCCATCCCCGGGGGGCGCCCCGGAGATGTGCATAAGCTGGGGTGGGGATGGTCGAAACTCGGGGATGATACCCGGATTTTTCGCGCCGAGTGCCATCCCCGAGTCGGGCGAGAATAGCATATGGCCCCTGGAATTCCTCCCCGACTGCTACCGGCGGTGCACTATGACCTGAAGTGGCATCCGTAAATCTCCGGCGCTGATTCGGCAAAGAATGGAAGTCCCAGCGTCCTTCGTGACTGGTTTTGCCGCCCATCAATCGCTTCGCGGTTGAGGTAAACAGGTGTAGGAGATGCCCAAGTGGCAACGGTGTAACGTGACGAACGGTGACGTCAGTCGGTCTGCAAAGGTGTTGATGGAACGCCGCCGCGTTCCGGAGCTGCTTAGGTATCTAGGATAGTTATGTCCTCAGAATAATCGGTTGATTTCGATTATCGGAAATTTTTGGGTATCCCAGTTTGAGTGTGATAAAAACGTGGTTTTTAAACATTCGAGTCCGAATACACTGAGAAAAGCATAATTTGTTGGATATTTGAATTCATGACAGCATTGTACATTCAAGAACGGAGTCTCTCCAGAGTTCGAGGAGAGGTTGGAAGAAATTTCGCCCAAAACTCGTCAAGGGAACTTATTTGGGGTGATGATCACGAATCTGACACCCGTTTTTGAAATTCGGCCCACTTACGGTGGGTTACGGTAGACTGTAGTGACTAAGGCTCTTGAGGTCATAATCACCGATTTCGGCGCAAGTAGGCTCGGTGGGTGGATCACGTATCCAGTAAATATTTGCCTTGATAGGAAGGTCCAGCTCCATCAGGTATGGCATACTTCAGTCCACCGTAGGGGTAAAACTCATCAGTGCTTCAAAAAATTGTAGTTTCGTACATCGCAATATTTTGTAAGGCTGTCCTACATGGCGACCCCTCCTCACCCTATTTGGGCAACGATTTCGCACAAACTTCGCCAAAGTACGAGGGGTGCTGAGCACGAATCTGACATCCGTTTTTCGTACTACGCTGGAATAACTTAGGTTACGGTAGGTACAAGTGACTAAGGTCATGGTCATCGATTTCACCCAACAGCACCCCGGCTAACCACCTGGGGCCGGATTACACAACGACTTACGTAACTTTAACGGAGAATTGTAAGCTCGTCAAGCGATACGGTGAGCGATAAGCCGTGTGATCGCGGTACGGTGAGGTAATCCGGCACCTAGGCGAAGTTTGGGCGAAGTCACCGTAGTCTACCGTGCCTCCAGCGTAATACCAAAAACAGGCGTCAGATTTACGATCAGCATTCCAGATAACCCCTATTGAACCCTACCTATTGACGAAGTTTAAGCGAAACCGGTGGCCATGCCATTATTCACCTGTACCTACCGTAATCGGCAGAAATCTCAAAAATGTCAGATTTGTGGTCACCACCCTAAATAACTCTCTTGGGGAGGTTGGGGCGAAAATTTCTTTCGACCTCTGGATTCGGCAAGTACAATAGTGCCTAATTCATTCGGAAAACACTGCATTTCATGAACTCTTGAATTTCAGTTTGCACGAACAATGCAATTTTTCTAGTATTCAAGTTTGAGTACTGAGATTCGAACCAAAACATTCGAATAGGTCGGTCCAGCACTGTCAAATATAAGTGTGGGTGGTGTGACTCTCGTTCTCATCAACATGAGCAATACTGTCAAACGCGTCGAACTTGTGACGGTGACGCGCCAAAACCCGTCAAGGTGATACGAACATGTAAGCTTCTAGTCGAAATGAGCTTCTGTTTTGGATCTAAAACTGTATTAGTCAATCAATATCAATCGATATTCATTGTTCTTGACGCTGCCTGCCGTTTGAGATGTACATTACTCGCATATCCATACCAGTAGATGGGCTTCACAACACTTAATGGAAATCGGTTAAGCGAAAAATATTACGCTGATAGTAGTCTCCAGCTTCTCTCTTCTTCAAACCTCGGCACGGTTAGTTCTTGTTATTGTCAATCATGTGCCAACGAGGTTTTAAGGTGGACCTTTATTCCGACCTTACCTTTCGACTAATTCGTCGTCGTCAAGAGGCCTTAATGTGGTGCAAGGTTCTTGATATGTATAGCACCAAGCGCCTTGGCCGCTCTAGCGGTTCTGACATAAATCTATGACCAAACCTGAAAAGCTCAGGAGGAAAAATAAACTCACACATAGATCCACCAATATACAAGAATATTGAAGTATTGGTGGATCTATGTGTGAGTTTATTTCTCCTTCTAAGCTTTTCAGATTTCGTCGTAGATTTATGTCAAAACCGCTAGAGCGGCCAAGGCGCTTGCTGGTATACATATCAAGAACCTTGTACCACATTCAGGCCTCTGACGACGACCAATTAGTCGAAACGTATGGCCGGAATAAAGATCCACCTTAAAACCTCGTTGGCGCATTATTGACATTAACAAGAATTACGCTGATACTTTACTACGAACAAAACATCCATCGGTATTGTCGATTTCGCATTTTCTTCTGGCAAGTTAAACTACAGACTCTTCAAGTTAGTCAGAATATCTTTTTGTTCAAGGAAAATTTGGTCTAACTTTCTTTGAATTTTTTAGTTTACCTGCCCCAATAAATGTAATACATTTATACAATTTTCATTTTTAGAGAAAACAATAAATTAAAAATGTTTTTAAAACGCAGTAAGGAAGCAAGTATATAGCGTATTAAAAGATCAGATCGCGCCATGCACTCTAAAAGTTCGCCGCAACTTATTTGATGGATTGTGTAGATGCCACTTTCATGCACCATCAATGTGAGGATATGTGTGTTCTTTACAGTTGTTTTTGTTCTATCGCTAGCAAGTGTCAAACTCCATGAAAACAGAAATTCTGCTATCCATCGATTAAAAATCGCGACGCATTTTACGAAGGCGTGGTGTAATCTCATTTTTAGTACTAAAAATTGCGTCAAAACAAGGTTTAAATCATTATTTTCTTCAAACATTGAAAATTATGTAAACGTTTAAACAATTTGTTCACCTATTGGACTGGCGAATTACAATCTCAAAAACCGTTATACCAAATTTTCCTAGAACAAAAAAATTATTCTAACTATTTTAGAAGATCTCTGGTTTAATGTGGAAGGAGCACGTTTTGATTTGGAAGGTGTACAGTTTTGTTGCAAAATTGTTAGGCGTGTTAAGAAGAGTGGTCAATTTGACTTGATGGTGCTATACATTTAGACACTGTGGGTGGTACTTTGTGGATCAGCAACTATTCATCTCGACAAGAAGCTTTAAGTTATATAGTTATGGGATTAGCCTCTTGAGAAGCGGTCGCGCCGCTGCAGATGAATGACCGGAATTTTCTGAACTTTCATGTTGAAGGATCAGAGATCGTTAACCACACAACATTCTCGTTAAAGCAATCGCGATTGAAAACTGCAGCTACATAGTTGTCGTGCCCCGGGTGAATCCGCTGCACCGGTGATAGAACTCATGCGGCCCTCAACCCGAGGCCACGTGTGAGGCACAACCGGTGTCGAAGGTCTTACCTATGCGCGCTAGCTCTTACCTAACCTGCCACGTAAGGCCGGCAACAGAGCCTTGCGGGTGCCGCGGACCGCCATGACAACGGCGGGTGGTGCGGCACCCGCAGGGTTATTGTACGCAATACTACGTGCTTTTGCCGGCAGTTGCGACCTCTAATAATGTCAGAGATGTAGTAAACAAAACACTTTGTTTGAAGAAGCGCTTTCTAAGCTAAGTTAGAAATTCTTGAATGTAAACCCCGAAAATAATAGAACACTCCTTATAACTCAACAGTTCTGTACCATTTTGCGCTTGATCTCACTTTTGTCGATCTACCTCCACTAAACGTTCCTCGCTTGACAAGCAGCTCGAAGATAATGTGGTAGCCCTTGTGAGTGACAGTATTCCCTTTTCTGTAGGAGATCTGTCCGATGCAGTTATAGCTCTTTCTAGAAAGAACGGTCTGTTTTGTTGTTGCATTTCTGTGTAAGGGTTTTTCCTAAACCTCACACGGCTAACTTATGGCTGGATGGCCACGGAGATTCGCAGTGCAATTGGTTACCTAAGGTTACCTAATATCGTGCCTAGTTTTTTTTGCGTTACATTTTGAGTGCAGGATTTCATACGCCTCCATTTGTCGACACTAACGGTGATTACGTTGTTGTCAAGCACCTTTATGGACAGAAATTATGCACCAACATATTATATTCCTAGCATGTAGATTCGTTAAAATGTTTACAAGTAGATGAACCATAATAGACACCCATCTATTACGCCCTTGGCGGGTCTCACCCAAACCTCCTGGCACTGCGGGTGAGAGCCGCCGTGAACTGCGGCAGCCCTCGGGGACCTTTACGTGCGGCGGCTCCGCGACAACTCGTCCGCGCCGCGACTTCCACCACAGTGGCAGCGTTGGTCCCACTGCGGGCTGAGCGATAGGACGAGTTGTCGGGGTGCTGCCGCGAGACTGTAGAGGCTCTAAGGGAGAGGCCCTTGTTGCCCCGACTTAGCACACCTCATGCTAATGCGGATGTTATTTAGGATCTTTCCCGGTACTGCACCTGGCCCCCCGGCGACTCTCGCACATTTTCACATCACTCGCGTGATATAATTGAACCAGCCGACCTTCTGCAGCATTACCACTGCGCTCAGGATAAACCTTCCCCCGCTCTCGAGTTACATGACAATGCGCATCAGACATTATACTTCATGGCAACCCAATACATATACACAATGCACATCAATGTGGAGAACAATTGCCTACGAGTTAAGGCTGAGCCCCGCCAGCTTACCTACGGGTCAGCCCCAAGCGCAAGCCGCAGATCCTTCCTCGCTCCTACCCTGGAGCCTGCGCTCACGAGGGCGGTGGCTTGGTCGGCCTCTGCGGTTACCTCTGTTATCGTCTCTGCGCGTCCTGTCCTGGTCGTCCTGGAGTCCTGTGCGGCCTGTCGAGTCGAGTACTGGTGGAGTGGACACTGCGCTGACGATGGAATGCCGGAGCGGAGAGCGGACCGACCGCTCGGAGCGATGACGAAGCCGGAGACTGTCGGGTGCGCGCGGGAAGGCGTTTATAGTGCGTCGCGGCGCGTGCACGCGACTGTATACCCTCCGCGGCGGGACCAGTGCGCCTCCCAGCGTGTGTGCCCTTGAAGAGTCGTGATGGAGCGTGGCGAACGTCACGACGAGTCGAAAGCACGAGAATTATTGTCATTGTACACAACAAACAGGCCGGATTCACCAACGACTTACAGCAGTTTAACGGAGAAATTACAGCCGAAAATCCGAAAACGCGACGAAAATCTGAAAAAATATGAAACCTGAAAATCTGAAAAATATTTTTTACGATGAAATCTTTGTGGAATTCCGTGTAAAAGATACGGCGTAGAAAACTCCGGCTCTCGGTCGAATTCTAGACTCCATTATTTTCACAGCGATTTTGATGAATTAGAAATCGCGGAACTTTCTCTGTTTTGTGAATCCGCTCGCAATCTCGCCCCAGGTTTCGACGACAAATTTAGCGCACTCCGGAAATACTGAAAATAGAGTGCTCGGCGAGGGGGTCCGTTGTGGAAGAACGTGGCCCTCGGGGTCCTCGCCCTTGCGCTGTTTATTATGCACTCCGTCTCCTGATGCTTATGACGTAGGAGCCGCGAATGCAAGATCCAGTCAATTGACCACGTGTGGTACCCGCCCAGGGCAGCAATCCGTGTAGTAAGCATACACAGCAAACGCGACTGCAATAGGATTTTTTCCTAATTGCGTGAAATTTAGGTTGCTAGTCCAGCTTTTCTTATTTAATTCAGCTTATTTCACAAAACATTCTGACGTAGTAAGACGCATTCCAGATAGCTAAGGATATCAGTGCGCTGAAACGACAGCTACAAATGAGCAATCCGGAGTGTAAGGTGAGTGGTTAAGAGCGCATCATGAAAAAAGCACCATACGTAGTTGCATTTAAAGTATTGTAAAGCAATAGGAATATAAAGTCTCAAACTACTTGGGGATCATCCTTCAAAGCATCAGTTACTCGGAAAACTAAGCAGCAAGACGTTCTGCTTCTAACAAAAACAAGCAAAAAAATACCTTAGTTGGGTTCCTTACTGTTCAAAACTGGACAGGGGAAGGAATTCTTTAACATTGCTCAATCACACCAAGGTTGAATGCATCCTCGATTTCCTTTCACTTCCCATCATGGGGCTGAAAAAAGAAGAGCTGAACAGCTGCGGTGCCTGCCCCCTTACGCAAAATTCTGCATCTTCGATACTTTCGGCTGGTGTCTAGTACCAACCACAGTGATTCAGTTATTCCCCCAAATAATGTCCGTCAAGTTTAGGCATCTCATGGGCAGTCGTTGGACATCAGTAAGCATGTGAAAAATCTTTCTGTGCGCTACGTGTCGACAATCATGCCTACCGCACACAATCTAGACGACTGGATAACGCTTCCGCTCTTCCAACATGGCCAGGTTCAGCATTTTTCAAGGTTTTCTATAAGAATTACTTTTGATAGCCTTTTCTTTAAAAAACGTACTTCTGAACACATGAGCATGTTCTTTAGCTTTCACTTCACTCCTCTATTTTTCAGCGATTAAGTACCAGGGGAGTGTATTACATGGTGCAGAAAAGTTTTTGGACACAAATAGTTGGCCGCCCAAACGGATGTACTAGAGCAAATGGAATGAAATTCATAGCATTTATTGCTGTCAACGGGTAAAATCAGACTTCAAAATGACATTGTAGAAGATCTCGAGATAGGCACGTGGGACTTGACCGCCTTCCGCCCACACCTCAAACTTAGGTAATTAAACCCTTATTATTTTGTTAAAATAACGACAACAATGAACCTTTAAAAAAATTAAAAATACGGAATGAATATAGAGAAATGCGAAGTGGCCACCCGTTCTCTTATATACTAAGCAACAGTTTTATAGGAACGAGATATTAGAAGAATGCAAACATTTGACAGCTAGGAGAAAGAAAGCATTATGCTCAGAGGGAGCGGCGCGCAGGACTGTTCACTGAGGATCAACAATCCGAAACGACACAGCTAATGTCGTATAAAAAACCAATTGGAATCAGTAAGCATGTGAAAAAAAAACCAATTGGACATCAATAAGCATGTGAAAAATCGACAGCAAAATATCCGAAGTCTGTTATGGTTTTTGCAGGAATGGAGAACACCGCTGACTTTTTTGGAAAATTGAATCAAAATCAACACTCAGAACTACCCAGTTAACATCCTGAAAAAAAGAAATTCTTTCCTGGGCATCTTTGCGCCTTAAGAATGACGACTGAACTTACCAGCAGGATTCTGCACCCGTTCGCAAGGCGAAAGTGGTACAGAAGTGGTGCGCCTGCAACGTTCCGAATTTAATCCCAGCCTAAGAACGGGCTCCACAATGCCCTACGTCAATCCGATGGATTACTCAATGTGGTCTGTGTTGAAGAGTAAGGCCTGCTCAATATCGCACAAGGACACTGCTTCGCATCAACGACGACTGGAAAAGTTTGGGAGGGGATTGATAAAGAGGTCCTGCGTGAGTGGATGCCTTTTCCAAGAGAGTGAAGGCGGGTATTCACGCAAAAAGAGGCTGTTTTGAACTCTAACTGTTTTTTATATGTGCTTGGACTACATACAGTAACAATTGTCATGAATTTCATCCCATTTACCTAAAACAGACGTCTGGGAGGCCAATAACTCATGTATAAGCAATTTTGCCGCAACCTGTAGAACAGCAAAATGCAGATATCAGAGAAAAATGAGAATTAAATTTGGGCTGAAGTAGAAAAACAAACTCTTCTGGTATTGATAAATCTGTACACACCTTTGTTTTGATACGTAGTTCTATTCTATTATAACGCCTGTCAACCAGTCAAGCCTTCCATCCCTCCGGGAACGAAGACTTGTGGCAGACTTGTCTGAAAAACATCCCGCATTGGTTTATTCGCCACAATTAATTTTATAGACCAAATATACGTTCAAGTTGCCATATTATCTAGAAAGGGTGTATGTCGCGCATACCGCAAAGGCACTGGTTATCGTCACCCTCCATTCTTTCAGGACATTCCTATCGACAACGACGGTAGGACGGCCATCCTTGTCGCGCATGTCCCTTCACTTGAGCACCTGTTGGAGGCATGGCGTGAGAGAATGGCGAACGAGCGAATTTCGCGGAAGGAAAGACGACGACAGCAAAAAGGCGAGAAACGAGAGCCCACTCGTCAGAAAAGGTTACTATTCCATTGTTACTACATAACTGCTACAGAGAAGTTGTGAGGAAGAAAACTAGCAAGACGATGCACCCATTTCCTGCCTGAATGAGCTCGATTTACTAGTGGTGAGAACCTCAGAATTCCAGGCATTCTACTACCAATGACCTGAACCCGGCTGTAAATAAACGTGGTTCCAGTCACTATTCACTAAAGGAAATTCCGCTTCGTCAAAATAGTCTCGTTAACATAAATACCTAGCCAATTTATTAAATACGCCACGCCTTCCTCAAGGATTGTACTCGATCGGCAGATTCTTCCTACGGACCACACCGTCTCCCTGGAACCACTCGCGTGGAACTGCTTGGCGGCTCCATCGGGGGTGTTGCACCACTCGACGGTGATACGGTCGTTGTTGGTGCGCTCACGGCCGTAGTCGAACACATCGCAGGAGAAAGCCATGAGGGTGGTCTCCTTCGGGTCGAGCACACCGCAGGCCGGTTCGACGCCGAGCCTCTTCATGTTGGTGGTCGTAATCGCCCATCCGATGCGTCGTCCCGAGGCGTTGATGATCTTGATGTGGTAGGTGTGCTTGTCGTCGTAGGGCGCGTTGAAGACAATCTTCGAGTTCGGCTGAGTGTTGATGTAGGCGGAACTGATATCTCAACCATACATGCAATACATCTGAACCTGACCTGAGAGCATTGGATTATCGACATAAGAACCGCATCGATCGCACTGATGGCCAAAGCTTCGTCCTTCTAATGCTGTAGGAGATGAAATTTCACACGGGTATAAGATGGCCAATTCGTACACGTTTCGCTACAAGTAATCGACAGACATTATCGATTGACTTGAATTTTGTCACGAATTAATCGTTTGAAATAAGAGTCGCATCAATATATGTAATGACCGCTGAACAGACTTCACTAGAGGTCCACATCAGGGGTGGTTGGAATTTCTGTTCTTTTATCTTCTGGCCTCTTTGAGCAGAAATTTTCTGATTACTGAGAAAGTGGAACAAGTGGAGTCATGGAACAAAATAGAGCATGGCATAGAAATCTTGCAATAGGTATGCGACCGCCAGAATTTAGCACACAATAACACAATAGCTCATCGCAGCCTCTACAGCAAGAACTGTTCCTAGGAAATTCCAAATTCGTGTGGATGGCGATGTGGGCTCGCGGAGGTGGTTCTAGGGTTCGATTCCGGGGGTACATACGGCCTGCGAATTTCTGGGTGGACTCTTCTCGTTTTTGCAAATGAAGAGTACATTTTGGTGTGCTGTGCTGAGCAAGCGTGACGAGCTCATACTGCCGATTTCACCCATACTTCGCCTGTGGGAACTATTTAAGCTGCTGACCATGAATCTGTCACTCTTTTTCTGATTTATCAATTTTTGAGGCAATACTTTCCATTTCAAAGGCGAGGGGCAAAAGATAAGCCTGACCATATGGGTAGAGAAAGCGATTCTACTGATGTAGACAGCCTTATTCTCCTGTACCTACCGCAACCTGGTCGACCAAAATTGTAAAATTAGAAATCATCAAAGAAATGGTCAGGATCTCAAATAACCCTCGTCGACGATATTTGAGCGATATTTTTTTGACAGCGCGACATGAGGTACACCCGCCCCCTGCTGGGGGGCGTGGCCTCAGGAGGTACAGCTGTTGTTCTGAGGACCGGAAACTTTTGTTTTGCGTGTCAGTTTTCCTAAGGCAGCCGTTAGACTCTCGGTGAAGGCTAGAGGGGTGGGGGTGGGTATGGGATGAGAGGAATATCGCATGCCCCCAGCAGGGGCAGGTGTATCTTCTGACCGTCCCACAACTTTTTTCGCCTCTCCTCGACCCCTTGAGTTGTGAAAGTGCAGTATTGCCTGTGCACACCCCTATTTAGCCGTACCCACCGTAACCTACTGTAATCGCTTCAGCGAAAAGGTTTACCAGATTGGTGACCTCCTTATCGCACACAGAGGCGTCTTCTCCGTGCCTAATTTTCGAGGAAGTTCCTTGCAATAAGTGGGCCAGTCAGTAGATCTGAAAACAATGTTGCCGTTTCTTAACGAAGGTCTGACCGAAAGTTTTGAGCGCTGCGCAAAGTGACAACTTCTGAAAAAAATTGTTAAGGACGGAACAACGAAAATGCAAGCAAGGTTCTCGAAAAGGGTCAAGTCTTATGCAGCCGGAGAGCAAAGATAAGGATCAAGCTACGTCATCGGCATGTAATGAAAATAGGTGAGTGGACCCTGTATTGAGAAAGACCGTGTGATTAAAGGCGCGGTGGAATTGCTTAATTATTATCCCACCATCTCATTAGTAAATAAATGCGGTAATACTATGTTGGTCAAAAATTCTTGAGCCGATTTTTAAAGGTTCCAGAACATTATATCCTTAATTGGTAGTCATCATCTACCCAGTGATAGTTGTAGATCATTCTCGAAACTTCCAGCATCGACTACACGATGTGTGTGGTGAAAAAGGAAGAGCCGTCCAGTGATTACGAGTACAACGTCCCGTATCCGAACTACGACTCATCCGTGAAGGACTTCGGCACCTTGGACGATTCGTTGGAGGTGGACGACGCAAACGCGTTGGGTAAGATTTCTTACAAGGGACGTCCGCGAACCTACCCCCAACGGCCAAGACCTAGTATATGGCCTTCTGGGGCATCTGACAGATAGGGTAGGGGTGCAGTTCGCTTTTGCTACGGGCTACTGGTGGTCCAAAAATGTCAAACAAGCCGAGTAGAAGGAGGATACCACGACCTCCCTAATGAAACTAACGCTGGTCCTTTTTCCGCGCTCATTTTAAACAGAATTCATGTGAGCTTTTCAATTTCTCTGCTATGGACACTATTTGATACAGTCGGCGGCCGCGTCGCGAAATCCATCGCAACACAATCAGTCTGCTTTGGAGCACGAAATCCTTCCAGGATCGGATTCCGTCTTCAGCAGTGGAGAAATTTAGAAGGAAAGGTAGACCAATGCAGAAATGGGAGCACACAACATTATAGTTGTGCTCGAACGAATGTCTTCGCATAATTATTCTAATAGTTAAAAAATCAATACATTTCTAGATTTTCGAATATTCCTTCGAATTCAAACATCGAAAGGAAACCATATTCTAATATCATTCGAAAATCGAATAATTTTATTAGAATATCGAATAAGCTTCAAATCTTCAAACACAGAACTAGATCCAAACAATTATTTTGTTACTCGAACATTCGAGTTAACCAAAAATAGAGCTTATTCGATTTTTGTTCGTTCACTCGTTCGAAATTTAAATTTGTTCATTAATTTCTAAAATGTCTCAAAATCACAACTACACTCAACATGGACGGAAATAGCAACACGAAACAAGAAAGCAAAATTTGTGACGGCGAAAACTCTCGCGTTGCTTTTGTGCTCCGAAATAAAGATTGAAGGTTCTGCAACAGTCAAGTCAAGTTCATACAAGTTTAATATTTTATGTAATATTTTATGTAGTTTTTGACGCTCTTTTAAGCGGTGTAGGTTTGTGGGCATTCTATATCGGCAGGACCATCGACTTTTCTTTTTTGTTGATTTTACTCATGGTCAGAGCAGTTTTAGCCAGGAAAGATACAACAATTTACAAGTTAAAGATCTTTCTTTATTGAACTCAAATGAACAGGGTTCCGTAGTTGGTTAATGTTGGACGGCCTTTCCCATTTCCACTTTCTGGTCCAAAAAAAAACATAAAGCAAATGATACGGCGTAAAATAGTCGGATTTTGGCAATTTGCCAGCAGCCCCAGAAAGTGCTCACTTATAACCCCTCTCATTTGCTTTTTCACTAACAACCCAACTTCGTTGCACCGGGGTCTTCCACCCGGGGCGAAGCCTAGAGGGTGGCCTGAACCAGATAGGCAAATCGATCTACTTGGATGAAAACGATACCAGCATGGTTCATTCCTGTCCGCCTCGGCTGCACCTCGCTGCCTCTGTGCTCGGCCGCTCACTACCTCACCACTAGTGAAGAATGATTCCAGATTGCCCCAGGCCGGCTTTATCTACTAGAGGGCATGGAAGGAGTGGCCAATGAAATAACGCAGCGCCGCCCTGTCGCCTCTGATTGGCCGGTAATGGGCACAGGCATGGCGGGCGGCGCTCCCGCTGCCGGTAAGCACAGGTACAATAACCGTTTGGCCCATGTTACACTTCGGCGACGCTTTGTTGGCGACGTCAGCGACAGTGCTACGCACTGAAACTTGAATGCTCCGTGTTGACTGGCTTTGGGAATAGACCAAGCGAGGCTGAAGGCAGCAGGGCGCTGGCGCATCGCGAACGTGTCGTACCTGCCGACACTAACTAGCTTCCTTCATCAGCGATCCACTCACTTCACTGGCTATTTCACATTGGCATGCGGTTCTGTGTTCAGCTGCTAACACAATTACTTGAACGTCCTAGCTGGCTTTAAGATATATGTAGCTGCCCAAAAACTGTCTAATTGGCAGCACAGCTTTGCCTTGACACGCTACATATGGATTTCCAGGAGCGTGGTGTCCATCTCGAGAATTTGATCGCCACAATGTCCGTAGAAGTAGATGCCGTGATGCCATACACGCCGTTCGTCTTCTGCTAGAGAAGCACCGCGAGAAACAGAAACCGGTGCATTTTGCCTTCCTGGACTTGGAGAAGGCCTTCGACCGCGTCCCGCGAGAAGTTATATGGTACGCTTTGCGACGACACGGCGTCTCTGAGGAGCTTATTGAGTGGGTGCGCATCCTCTACTCGTGCCCAATAAGCCGAGTACGAGCACCAGCGGGTACCTCGACGGAGTTTCCGATCTCTGTCGAAGTGCACCAGGGGTCTGCGCTATCCCCACTGCTCTTCGTGGTCGTCATGGATGCAATTACACGAGATCTCCAAAAGGCAGCTCCTTGGACGTTGCTGTATGCCGATGACGTCATGCTTGCATGTAAAGACAAAGCCGAACTCGAGCGACAGGCACAGGAATGGTGCGATCGCTTGGCATTGTTCGGACTCAAGCTAAACGTCAAAAAGATGGAGTACTTGACGACGGATGTGAATGAGCTCGGATCTATCAAGATCAATGGTGCTGAGCTCTCACGAGTCACAGCTTTCAAGTATCTCGGATCAACAGTTACGCCCGACGGCAGCCTAAAGTTGGAGGTGAATGCGCGCGTAAGTGCAGCCTGGTCGAAATGGCGGTCGTTGACTGGGGTTCTCTGCGATAAGACAATACCCGAGTACCTCAAGTCGAAGGTTTATAGAAAAGTCGTCCGCCCAGTAGCGACATACGGTGCTGAGTGCTGGCTCGTGACGAAGGAAATTGAAAGCCGCCTCAGTGTAATGGAGACGAAAATGTTAAGGTGAACGGCCGGAGCAACGCGATTGGACCGCGTTCGCAATGACACCATACGACAGAGGTTCGGTGTCGTCCAGATAGCCGACAAGTTGCGCGAAGCTCGTCTACGATGGTATGGCTACGTCATTCGCGCTAACAACGACACTGTCTGTAAGATTGGCCTGAATCTTGAAGTCCCTGGAAAACGGCCCAGAGGACGCCCGAAGCAACGTTGGCTAGACACGTTGCATTTGGACTAAAAAATAGCTGGTGTGCATCCCGATCAAGCATTTGATCGGGAGAAATGGCGTCACCACACCAAAAGAGCGGACCCCGCCACCAAGCGGGACAAACGCTACTGAAAATGATGGTGATGATGATGATGAATGTCCGTAGAAGTAGAATGCGTGGCGCATTCCACAATGCGGCAGACTATAATCGACCGTTGGGCAAAACACCCATAGTGATGCTGTTGAAATGCGTTTGCACGGCCTTCTTTACCTTGGTAGAACTTCGCTCCTGGTGTCGGTGAAAATCGCCCATTATTGATTGCATTCAAATAGCCATACACTGAATAGTCAGCTTAGAGGTCAGCAATTTAGCGCGGATAGGCGGACCGTATCGTATTGTCTCGTATTTAAAGTTGTACAGGATTTTCCCTAGAGCACGCATAGCTTGCCCTTGAGGACCTGAGCTAGGTGCGCGGGCGTGTGCATTTGACCATTTGGGTTTTGTTAGATCCAGATATATAAGGTAGATCGAAAAGTCTTGCAACACTTTACGCTACTGCCCGTTAAATTTGTTAAAGCTCTTACAATATTGATCCTGTGGGGTGACGTCACAGTACATTCTCGAAGCTTCCTCAGGCATACTATATAAGGCCTCGTCGAGTACGATTGCAGCAACAACGTCAACGATAAGCAGCAGCATTCTACAACCTATCGTCTACTACAAATTTCTGCAAGCCCATTCCGCAAGGACTGCAGCCTCCAACATCTGCGCTGCACTCAAAGAGGAAGCCATTCACTATTCCACAGTGGCCCGTTGATATCAGCGCTTCAAGGCTGGAGATATCTCTCTCGAAGATCGACCTCGTTCAGGACGCCCCTCTGTTGTGGAAGAAGACAGCTTGCGCGAAGCCTTCAAGGTGAAATCAAACTCAACCACTCGCGAATTGGCGGCGACACTTGGATGTACGCAAAGCACCGTCGTGAGGCAGCTGGAGATCCTTGGGTACCGCAAAGTTTTGTCGTCTTGGGTACCACATGAGCTGCAGGACTTTGTCAAGGCATGCCGAATCAGTTGCTGAGTAGCTGCTTCTTCGCCCGCACAGAAGGACTTTCTGAAGGACATTGTTATTGTTGAAAGCTGGGTTCCTTGTGTTAATCACACCCGCAAGAGCCAATGGCTCCCACGCGGAGAACCGGGTCCAAGACAACCGAAACGTGGACACCACGAAAAGAAGGTTCTTCTGTGCTCAGAAGGCATGCTTTACTGGGAGTTGCTGGATAGTGAGACCACAGTCACAGCATCTGTCCTCGCTACCCAGCTCCAGAGCTTGGCCGACGCCATGCGCCAAAAACGTCCAGAACGGGAAAATGTCTATCTGCTGCACGACAACGCGCGTCCGCATGTCGCAAAAGTGAGTCACGGGAAAATCCAGGAGTTACGTTGGGAAGTTCTGCCCCATCCACCGTACTCTCCAGACCACGCTCTTTCTGACTACCACCTGTTTAGAGCTCTGAAGCAGCATCTTCGAGGTAGTGAGTTCGATGAACGACGCCAACTGGAAATGGAGGTTTCTAAATTCTTTTTCTCACAGCCCTCGGAATTCTGGCGGAAAGGAAATGAAAGGCTGCCTGAATGATGGGCAAGATTTTAGACTTGGGTGGGGATCACATCATGGACTGAGTTTTTGTATATTGTATCATATTGTATTGTATTGTAATATTGTTGTGCTTGTGTTGCAAGACTTTTCGATGAACCCAATAAATTACTAGCAGTTCAGTTGGGGGATGTACCGGACAAGTGGTGTCATTCTGCGAGTGAATTCGTGAATGCAGATTTATTAACGCCTCTAGTCCCTTCGAAATCAGGCATTCGAAATGCGTCGCGATTGCATGTTCCATGATCGAGGTTAGCCCTTGGCTGCGAGAGCCTTATGAATTATGCTTGTCATGATGGGGAACTGCGTCTTGAGCTGCTGCTGCGCGGCTGGCGAAAGGGCCTTGAACTCGTTTGTGTACCTGAAAACATTTGTTTTGATTATAGTCCTGTTATAAGTCACACTGTATTAACGGCTACTCACTTTGCAAGAGCGGCATCAAACGTTGCGGCTGACGGTCGCTGTCCTGCGAGAAGGTGCTTGGTTAGATTTCTAAGTGCTGACTTTACCTGAAGTTCATTCGTTGAGAAGAGCCAGTAAGGAGTGAAATCTGCGATGTGGTCTATTCCCTACCAACTAAAACATGCATGCAACACTCTGCACTTTCAGTCACGTCTGTAATTGGAAATTTTGAACTAGCCGTGGTGCGATTTTAAATTTCATCTTTGCCTTACTAGCAACAAACCTCGATCACTGCCCGCATGTTTGGGTATACCTATTCTACCACAGAGTATAGTGCTTTGTTCTCGGCTTTAAGAAAATCATAAGGCGACATGATAGCGTTGTAGCCACATTGTAACTAGCACTTAATCCGTACCCAATCCATTGAGTCTATCGCAAACTATTGGGTGAGTGCACGGTGCAACGTTGACTGTTGAAGATTTTCTGTTTTCCTGTGCTTTCACGCATACCTTCAATTTTTTCGATAGCTTCACTGGCAGCTGTGTTGTGCCAGTTCAAACCGTGGTCTACATTCAAATCAGTTTCTTTAGGCCTCAATTGGCTGGTAGCGATGAGGAAAGCTGTTACAACGATGTTTTTTGCGATCAAAACTTCTAGTGCCAGGCGGGAATCGAACCCGCACTCCCTCTGACCGGGCGGGAATGCTCCATTACACCACCGGCGCTTTTTGATCGAACGCAACATCCATAGCTTTGATCGCAACAAAACATCGTTGTAACAGCTTACATCCTCGGGACCAGCCAATTGAGGCTTAAAGAAACTGGTTCGAATCGTTTGTATCAAGACCATCAGCTTAACTGGTTCCATGCTGATACCAGCGGCCGGCTCATCCCGGATACGGGTGGGTGCTGATTAGTCCCACGAGGTGTGGATGTTGCGTTCGATCAAACAGCGCCGGTGGTGTAATTGCGCAGAGCATTCCCGCCCGGTCAGAGGGAGGTGCGGGTTCGAGTCCCGCGTGGCGCTAGAAGTTTTGATCTCAACAAAACATCGTAGTAACAGCGTGCCTACATTTTTTGACACACCTGTTCTGTTGCTGACTGTGCGTACGTGTTATTATTGTGCCAATCATGATGCTAATGTTCGCCTCAACAGTTTCGGTCAGTTACCCCCTCCCCATAGCTCTATAATTTTATTTTCATTTTTATTTTTTTATTTTTCATAATTATTATTTTTTCATTTTGAGAGAAAATATTAATCAAAACTGGCCTTAAAGCACAGCAAACAAGCAAGTATGTAGCGCATCAAGGTATCAGGTCGCGCCATGCACTCAAAAATTTCGCCGCAACTTTTCGATTGATAGTGTGAATACCACTTGCCTTAACCATCGAAGTGAGGATATTGAGTTCTTTACAGTACTTCTTGTCGTATCGTTAACAGATGTCGAACTCCACGCGAACAGAAATTCTACTATCAATCGAATCAAAATCGCGAGCTCTTGAAAGAGGGCATGGCGCAATCTTCTTTTTTTGACACTAAAAAATGGCTGTCTTCCTGCTTTTTAGCACAAGTTTTAATCCATTATTTTTCCTCAAAAAATAAATTTTCATAAAACTTCGAACAGTGTGTTCACCTACTGGGTAGTAAGAAGGAAACCGACCGTCATCGTCCAAAAGGACATCGTGTTCAGCATCCTGAATAACCTTTCTGGGCGAAGTTTGGTTGGACGGGATACCGTTCTTGTTAAAATAGTACACCGCCGTGCACCATTGAGCGGCATTGTCGTCAAGGTGTTAAACGAAGTCCTTACCAAAGAGAAACTGATCGAAAACAGTGCACATGAAGAATTATTTTACCTTGTTCTTCTATGTGGGCGCCTGTAGTGTGTCGGAGGCGGTGCCGGTTACCGTGTAGCCCGATACCAGGTTCCTGGTTCGGATTTGCCTCCCGGACCAACATCCCCCATGGGTAGGCTTATCTGGGAAGGATAAAACGCTGACTTGTTCATCGGCTGGCCACCGCAAGTCACTGTATTGGCCAAATACGTAATCAAATCGCCTCCACGACATCCCGTAAAAGTAGAATGCGTGGCGCATCCCGATTGGGATTGACCTCGTACCCTACCCTTATCCTTATCCTTCTACTTGTATTTGCTCGACATTGATTCAAGTGTTGCTTCTGCTCAACTTGCCTTCATGAAAAATCCCTTTGCTTCAGGACCGAGTGCTGCTACTTTAGCCTCAATGATCGTGTAGAACGCTTGAGCTTTCGTGTGAAGACTGGGAGACTTGGCTTTCAAGAAGTCCAACACCTGAAATGAGATACGATCTGTCTCGCTGGCATTGCGCAGGAGTGTAGCTGAGTGCGTGGCGTTTTCCAGAGCGTTTGCTTCACACCGAGATTCATGTTTAGTCCCTGATAGTAACCGGCCGGCTTACTTCTCCATCGTTGCTCCTATCCTCACCAAGGCGTTTATGATTATGGAGACAGGGAATCTAGTAAACGTATCCTTCAGAGTGAATCAGCTGTGCAGCCAGCCAACGCTGCTGAACAGTGTTGGAATACGTGCTATCAAGATAGCGGACGTCTCAAAACGTTGACTTCAGCCCTCCTCTCATGTCACTTTCCTATAGTTTAGCTCTCTTCCTTTCTCTATAGAAATGTTCCTACCTCCTGATCAGTGTTGAATTTGTCCGCATGCTGTAGTATTTCGCCAATGACCTGCCTCTCCTGAGGTGTAATGGACTTCAGGACTTTAACGACATTAGGTGGCAGAAGTTCTAAAACAAATCACATTCAGACCGAAAATTCAGCTAATTTTAAGCAAAGAGATAAATGGAGATTGTCCGTATTAGCGGACTATGGGGACACTCAGATGTACCCTTTTTACGCTTGGAATTTCCAACTAGTGTAAATCTAGTCCAACCCAATACACCTGTGAATGTTTCAGGTTTGTCAGACAGTCTTTAGCCCAATTTGTGAAGATTTAAGAACCTTATATCCTTGACCGGTATCCTACCATATATAATCTGCAAACACCATGTGGTAGTTGTAGATCATTCACGAAGTCTCTACATGATAGGTAAATACAGCCATGTGCGCCTTAACTCTCATCGCGATGTCAATTCCACAAGAGCACCTTTGAGCCAACGTCATCGTTGGCGTTGAGGCGTTGAGGAACTGAAGCGAAGCATCAACAGCGCACTGGGAGACTACTTCCATCGGCAATGTCAGATGCTGGTTCGCTCGCATCAGAAAAGGAGACCCGAACTTCAAAGACCAACCTCGGTTAGGACCTCCTCACACAGTGGTGAATTCCATCGTTCTCGACGCTGTTAAGAAGGATCCGGAGGTCAGCATACGCGGCATTGCGACGAGACTCGGGTGCACCCATCCAACAGTCCGAAACAGGAGACTATCTCAACGGCAGGTCGGAAAGGCTCAAGTGTTGTGTATGGCAGAATGGCCTCCTTCTGGGAAACAACAAAATGAAAATAACTCGACCCCAATACAACTCTGCGTAGAGTTAGGGATGACGGAAGTTGGGCCGTTGGCGGCGTTAGCCTCTGCTTCCACACGGAGGGTGGGCTCAAGTTGAAAACAGCGATCATGGAGATTACGCCGCCCCTCTACCCACTGCGCCACCGCCGCTCGCTCGTCATCGTTGTTTCCAGCCAACTTGCATCCGCTTGCAGGCAGAGGGCTAACGTCGCCAACGGTCCAACTTCCGTAGTCCTTAACCCTACGCAGAGTTGTATTGGAGTTGAGATATTAGCATTTCGTTGTTTTCCAGACAGAAGCTATTCTGCCCACATACAACACTTGGGCCGTTCCTACCTACCGTTGAGATGGTCTCCTGGTAAGTCGCCTCCGTACACAGAAATGTTTGATCCATGGGTTCGTCCTGTTCTACCCAGTAACAAGCTATTTACCTAGGTAACCATTTGTCAGTCTTTATCCCAACCTGCACCGAAGGCAGCATCTGGAAGACCTGATTACTGAAACACACATCGTGCAGTTTTAGCTTCCTTGAGGTGACGCAGGCGGGCCTTCACCCCAATAAGTGTCTCCCTTGCCGCATTTGGGATCGACCTACACTCGGAAGAACACACCATCACAGGTAACATGTACGCCACACCAATCTGCCAAAGAAACTGGCCGACGCTACTCGAGAAGAGCCTCTCGGGGCTGTGCCCACCTGTCCCACGATGACGCTCGCTCCCACATAGCGAAAGAGACGGGAGAAAAATCGGATAGCTGAGCTGGGACACGGTTCTCGCCCACCCATTTCTTCTCACATTGCCCTCTGACTATCACTTAGGTCGCCAAGACATCCCTAGCCAGGAAAAAATCACCAAAGCTCAAAATGTTGAAGGGGCGATCAGCGATTTCTTTGATTCCATGACTCTCCAGTACAGGACGAAGAGGATCGCTGACGTGCCTATTAGGCAGCACACTGTAGTGCTTAACAATTCTGATCATCCTATTGAGTAAATTTCATTGTCTGCTGAAGAAAAATTAGGAAGAAAGATCATAACGGCTCAAGAATTTTCTACCAACCTAATATTTTACGTAGTTCGGGAGAAATTAGAATCCGTTCCAAATGCGCAGTAGCGCTATTGAAGTTTCCCACCTCTGATTTCGCTCGGAATGTCCTCGAATCTCCGAACAGGCGCAGCAGCAAATGCACATACGATCAGAGCTAGGAATACACCAAAGCGAAGCATCTAAACGCAGACCGTTCACTTCATTGTAGACCAACTCCATGTGTTACCTCTTGCTATGATGGTCTTGTAAATGACAGAGCGTATTCATAGTGGCTGAACAACGAGGCAAACTGCGCGATTCGTTATGCAGTTTGAGAGTGTCCCGATTCCAGGATCTCGGGTAGGATTTACTACCGAGACCAACCAAGAATTTCATCCGTCCAAGATCGGTGAATTGGCACAAGACTTGTCTGGGAAGGGTAAAACACTGAATGGGTCATCGACTGGCCACCGCAAGTCATTTTGTAGGCCAAATTCGCATTCATATTATCTCCACATCCCGTAGAAGTAGAATGAGCGGCACATCCCAAAAGAGATTGGAAAACGCCGTCCTTTCTCCTTCTTCTCCGGAACGTTGTTGTGGTGAGAAGCGGATAATGTTCCGTCTCGCCCAAGACGCATAACCAGCATTGCTTTGTTTCTGTGGGAGACAATGACACCATCGATGTCATATTTTCGAGAAGTCATCCCCAAAGTCCGTGATTCGGTTAGATAGGAGTCTTTATTGTCAGTGTTGTTTTCATACTCAATGAAGTGAGATTCGGTGCGTCGACGAAGAGGAGGCACATATTGGTTTGAATCCCAACTGGAATTGAGATTTTGCTCACAGCTCTCTTTCTCGTATGAAGTAACGTTTTAGCTAGCAAGAGCCGGCATTATTGGGAAGGAGGAAGCGAATTCATTCCTCGTGGCGCTAGACCATGTAGAGCTTCTTGAGACGTCGATACTAATCGATCCAACCGATCGATATATCGATTCACCTACTGCATGCCGTTCACGCTTTCTGACCGGCTTCTTCAGGGCGGTTCAACAAGTAGAGCTTACTTTTGGTCGATGTTGTTTTATAATATTGGGACGACAACGGAGGATCGATCAGCTGAGCTATCTCGCATTTGCAGTAGGATCTTCTAAGCCCTGACCGACACCACTTTTCAAATTCCGCCTCAAATAAGCTGCTATTCCGGAGGAGCGGTTGAAAAATTGAGCGCCGTACTCCAAATGAACACCACACTAGCACCAAGATGGTTTCGTTCTCCGGGCAGGTACCCTGCAGCTTCCCTATGGTCATAGGTCAACCTACGGATCTATCCTAGTTGGGGGGGGGAAGACACATACCTAAAAATAATGCAACAAATTGATTGGGACATAAGGAGTGGCTTCTGGAGGACAAAATATGGCCTAAAATGACAAAATTCACAAAAAAGATACATGCACTGCATTTTGCCGCGGTTGTAAACAGGCAAGGGGATATATCTCAATCGAGAGAGCATATAGTGATTTGAGTCACCATTCGCTCCTTTGAGTTTCTTCGAGAGATTCAGAAGCTGTCATATGATGCGAGGTTTTTGATTCAACTTTAGAGGTCTGATTGAGTGGCATGGGATGATTTGCGCAATTGGCACATTACGGTTGCCCCCTCGCGATTAGTATGAATCCCAACCTAAAGATCGAAGGCTGTACCGTCGAAATCCTGTGTTACAGCTCACTTTTAAACCAGATTGTTCTGTCGGTGTAGGGTAGCAACTTGAAAGATAGGAGGAAAATAGATCCTGGTAAAAGACCGGTGTGACTTCGTTAGATGTCATCAGCTTCAACAAACTGCTACTGAAGATCGATATCAATCAATATGTGCTGCTACATCCATTCGAGATGAAATGCGATGATGGTGATGATGATGATGATGAATGAATGATACGGCTGAGAAGAAGAGCTCGTGTAACTGCTATGATTCGGCTGTTAACTACAAGGACCAACCCGCTACTGCAGTGCGAGGACACATGGACAGACCGATTAGCTCGGCTATATATCTGGGCGAGGGTTGTAAACGGCTGGAGCTATAAAAGTAAATGGGAATAGCACAGGAAGGAGTCACAGAATGAGTCGGGGGCCAAAGTACGCTGCCCTCTTCTGCTGTGGAGGCGAATAAATCACCACTTTCGTCTTATTTATGTGGAGTTCGCCTGAATGGTTTCAGTGTTGGGTGCGGGACAATTAGTGCAAACGAAACGACCAGTGTAACCCTTTCGGAAGACTGTGCAAACCGGCAACTGTGGATGGCGAGAACAGGAGTGCCTTTTTGAATCCAAACGACTGACGAATTGCCAGTGTTCTTATGAAATACCGAAACCTTTGTGTGAAGAATAATCTGCACAGCGCCGTATTCATGCGAAGATATCGATTCCAGTTGTGGCTGACATCCGGATGACCGATCACGGATGACATCATCCTCGACTCTGTTCCATGGAACCGTCGCCATGACGTTTTTCGAAGACGACGCTAAACTGCCTGTGCTTGGCGAACATGTTGATCACCATGCGTTTCTCCACAAGGCCACAGTGTGACGAGCAACAGTCATTGAAAAGTTGTAACGCTACAACCTTCGTTCTCCAATAGCTGCCGTGAACTGCGGCAATTCCCGAAAAGCGCTGGTTCTTCCTTCGTTTTCTTCTTTCCCAAAAGAGGAGTGGAGGCTTTGACTCCATCTCCTTCTCAACGCTTCGCTGAAGAAGGCAGCATGAGCAATCCTAGCTTCCCAACATTTGGCGCACGTTTCCAGCCCACTGCGCTCAAAGCTGCGCCGTAGGAGGTGGAGTGTAAGTAGGTGATAAACATTGGATCTAAATGAATCAGTTTTGATTATCTAGCCGGTTATATCCGATCTGAATCATCCAATTACCTGGGCTCTAATACGAGTCATTCAATCATCCGTACATTGGAGAAACGGATATGATTCGGACAAATACGGTGTCTTCTTCGAGCTGTTGACCAAGATTGTTGCATGGTCTTATCATATTTCGGCTTACGTTTCGGCACCCTCGCCTTCTTCAGAACCTGGAAAAATCGGGAATGTTTACGATACCACCCGCCCAAACACCATTTCATATTACAGAGTACTATTCCTAACGAAAGTAGAGGAAAGTACCGACACCAGGGTTCAACCACGGATATGGTTCGGATAAAAAACGGATAATGTGGTGCATGTTCCTAAAGTTTCTTCACTCCAGATCAAAACCGAGCACCTCAATGAATATTGAGGATTTCACTGTAAATTCAGTAGTTTTGTGTGATCACCGATAAAGCTGTAGACGAATCGATGGGATCGCATTGTAGCTGGACGCAAGTTCAATCCTTGTTTGGGGTGCACCACGCCTTCTGCTTCCACGTGATATCGTGTTTGTGACCAACATCCCGTAAAAGTAGAATGCGTGGCGCATCCCGAAGAGGATTGAATAACACCGCTCTTTATCCTTTATTACTATGTTTATTACTGGGCGAGTGTAGCGTTCGGAGGAGGCGCTGACTGTCGCCTGCACCCGATACCACGTCCCTGGTTCGGATTTCCCGCCCAGGCCAACCAAGCCTTCCATCCCTCCGGGGTCGGTGAATTGGTACCAGACTTGTCTGGGAAGGATAATGACTTGTTCGTCGGCTGGCCACCGCAAGTCATTGTATGGCCAAATACGCATTCAAATCGCCTCACGACATCCCGTAGAAGTAGAATGCGTGGCGCGTCCCTAAAGGGATTGAGTAACGCCGTCCTTTATCCTTTATTCTTTATCCCTTATGTTTATTATTATTTGTTACACAAGCATGTTCGAAAAGTACAAGCACACAAGCGTGTGGGTTGCTACAATAACTTTCATCGAATATCGCTGCCCGGAAAGCAAAAGATGCGGGTTCGAGTCCCGCCTGGTGCAAGAGTTTTGATCGTAACAAAACATCCTGTAACAACATATAGCCTCTATATCAGCCGCTCCAGGCTTAAACAAATGTGTTCAAGCATTTCATCGAATAATGTTCCGAAAGCCAATTAGAAATACTGCAATGAGATGAGCAAAATAATAAATATTAAAAAATGATTACGTCAAAACACAAACACAGCACCAACAGAAAAATAAATAAGAATAACAAGCGGAAAACGTCAGGTGTATATACATCTTGCAAATACGAATGTTCTTTTTGCCTTCTTTCTTTTTTGGAAGTAGTGTGGTCAGAGCCATCAGCAGCAACGCACTGGCCTCTCCAAAATTGCATACAACCCTTGATTGGTCATAAAATTCCTCTCTTTCCAGCCGCAGGTCATATTGAACAGCAAAAATCGACTTCCGATGTCTTCCGCGCTGAGCTTGCACCATGTGCTTGCTCATTGTTCAGTGATTCTTACTGCGTTGATAAAAAAGGTTCATAAGGTTTTTTTAAGTATTTTGGAGTGTACGGTTATGGGGATCAGTGGACCGTTTTGCTGATTCATTGGTCCTACCTGTAATTTATTTATTTATTTACTGAAAACATCAAATATCTTTATAATAACGCGATAAGCGCTGAGTCATTCTATCTCCGCTGCCGCAGAAATTAGTCATAAAATAGAGGGAAATGGAGGGGGAAGAGGGAATTACGGGTCGCGAAAATAGCGCAAAATACCCAGACATCTTCTCCCTGCCTGGAAACCTCAGCCCTGGGGCAATCGATGTCGCTGAACAGGAATCTGAAGTTCGTTTTTGAAGTATCGATCGCCATCAATTGATATTGATCAGATTACGGGTCGCGAAGATAGCGGAAAATATCCAAACGTCCTCTACGTGCCAGAGGATTCAGAAGACGTGCGGAATACGTCGCATGACGTGTCTGGGACTCAAAAGACGTGCCAAAGAGTTCGCTCAATGTGCCTGGGGATTCAGGTGTGCCGAAGACGTTGTCCGCTAAGGGTGGATCATGGAGGGGGACCAGTACCAGTAGCGGGGGACCGTTTTACTACAATACTCAATGTACATCACAGTTTTTGTTAGACGTCTAGGCATTAGGTTGAAATTAGTTTTTTTTTTTCAATTTTTGAATACTACTTTTTTGTCTACGCCATGTCCATGTTGTTCAGTTGCTGATCATTGCGCATTTTACAGTGCAAATAAATAAATAAATTTAAGAAGGGGTAACCCTTCCATAGGCTTCCACAGACATCCTCGATAGGTCATCGCACCTCTCGAGGAAAAGTTAAATTCCTCATGAATTCTGCACGTCAGGAAATTGTATAATTCTGACTGCCCAAGACTGCCTATGGAACGCTAGACACCAACTGGTACTTGAAGTTTAAGAAAAGGGTAACGGCGTAGTTTCTAGTTGAGGAAAGACGTTCTTTGACCTAGGGAACTTCCACATTCTTTGGTCAATGGTGAGTCGTGAACTGCAGTACATTTGACTAATCAGCATTACCTTCGTATCAGTATCTTCGATCCCATTATTGTGACTTCGGTACCAGAATGGCGACTGATTCATGAGCGAGTGATGAATTCTATCATTAGTCATGACGTCATTTTGCCCATGATTCTCTTGAATCTTCTAGTCGACGAAGTCTTTTGAATGAAAAATGATCCCACCAATTAATTTTCTGTTCAACCTCAAAACACCATTTCTGACTCAAGGCTTTGGATGAAATATTGGCCAACCGATTTGAAGATCAAATGAAAATTCTGCGACTTTGTACACAAAAACTCAGGTAATTTCCTAATTGGAAAACCTAAAGTGAACACGACTTTTGCGCAAGCAATCAAGAGGACTTCACTCGACGCGTAATGGTGTCTACAGAACTTTACTGTATGTTAATGGAAGGATACGTTTTATGACGAAGCCCGCTGTGCATACATTGCTTTCAGACTCTTGTGTGCAGGTAGTTCTTGTATTAGTGTTCGCTCCATGTCAGCATGCTGAGGTAACAAAAATTTAAAAAATTGCTTTTGCACAGGCTTTTACCTGTCTCATATCATGAATTCGACATGGAGAATGTACAAGCATAAGGATACATTTATTTCCACCAAAATTTGACATGATATTGCAGCCGAGGAACTCCACAAGTGGTCTTCAGTTGCTTCCAACTAGCTTACTCATCACTCTGGCTGCGATAGGGAAGGTCTTCTTCAGCTCCTTCTTGGATTCAGCGGAAAGTGCCTTGTATGTGTCTACGTGCCTTAAAACAGAATCAGCCACACTTTGTCTGGTTGCTGCTCAAGCGAAACGGTGCCTCACTTTCTAAGAACCTCTCTGAACATGTCCAGCGAAGGTGCATCTCCCACGAGAATCTGCTTGTGCAGGTCTTTCAGCGAGGACTGAACCTGTAAAAGGAGAAAAGGGTTTGTATTGACAAAGAATTGAATCGCAGAAGAGTATCCAAGCGCAACAGTACCTACTAGGAGGTTTTGATTCATCGATAGCGCCCTTAGAATTGCGCTATTTGTCTGGAGTCACAATTTTTGGGTCTCTCCTAATCGGGAGGGAGCAGCACTAGGGTGACGTTTGCGTTCGGCATCCCATGACACAGCACACCATTCCGTGAGTTCGCATGACTGCCATAGCATAGCATCTTTGGCCATAGCTGAAGCTCGCTACGACTTCAAGGGAGGGCATTGAGAAGCAAAACACCACATCCCTCCCCCCTCCGACTAGGATAGATCCCCAACTTTCCTCCTTTTTCGGTTTCCCCCAATCTATAGTAAAAGCTTCCCTTACCTTGTCGAAGAACGCCTTTGACTCCGGGCTGAGAGTAGCGACCTTCTTTTTGAGGATCTCGCGTAGATTCTCAATCTTTGCGTATAGAGAGGGCGATTTCTCTTTGAAGAAGTTCAGTGCCTAAGACAGATTTGTTTAAGTTTGGTAGATGGAAAGCTAGAAAGGCAGAGCATGTTCTTTGAGAATGTTCTTTTCTATTGGCTTACATGTAAAGAGACTGCCATGGACCTGCTACAAAATCAGCTGACAAAAAAGATAAAGGGCGGCGTTAGTCATAGCCTGTTTGGGACGTTTCTGCTGCTTCTACGATTCTGCTTCTACGGAATGTCGTGGAGCAAACTTGAACACGTATCTGGCTTATACAAAGACTTGTAGCAGCCATGTACGTAGGTGAGATCCGAACCAAGAGCCTTTCTCAAGGATGTATGCGACAGCCGGCACCTCCTCTGACTGCTCTACCACGCGCCAATTCTATGGGATATCGAGCTTGAATGTTATATAATGTCATATAACAGCTTACTGCTGACAGCCGATGGGCAAGTTAGTACTTAACCCTTTCCTGTGTCTGGTGGTATTTAACCTACCTGAAGAGTTGGAGTGTTGGTTTACCTAGGCAGGACCCGAACAAAGAACTTAGATTTTGCGCTATACGCGGCTACCGACGCCTCCAAAAGCGCTATCATTGGGTAGATGCTGACCCGGAAGTTGGTTAAGCTCACAGTTGAGGTATTGAGCAGCCCACCATCATATTCATTTTGAAAAAATATACTGCCACTATTTATTTCATTGACTGTCATTATTTGTTTCATTGAAAATTTTTGAGTTACATGCAGTAGTTTCTTACGCTGTCCTCTTTATCGTCCTACTTTCGAGGCTCATTTTTCGATTTCCTGTCGAGATTAGTTGCTGCGTAATGCTTGCTCAACAGGCTATAGCCTACCTCATCTTCGGTCTTGAACTTTTCCCAATTGTTGAAGAACTCCTCAATGACCTTCTTCTCGGCTGGTGTGAATGAGAGGATCAACTGAACCACGTTTTCTGGCAGCACTTCTGAAAATCTCTACGATTGTCGTATTCTAGTATGATGCTGTAGCCTTACTGCTTTTAGAACACCGAAGCTTCCTGTTTCGCCATTTGACAAAACTACGGTATTGCAGTTATTTGGATCTCGGCCAATTTCTCGTGAATTTCTCTGCAGACGGACAGTTGCACATCTTTGACAGCACCAGTTGATTAGACTACCCGATTCCTATAGAGTACCGTCACAGAACTGTGGTCCTAAGCTAGTTTGCTTGAAGGGATATAGCAGCTTTGACTGTACTACACCCAACCATTGCATCATGAAAAGCGGACAAGTTCCTGATGCCTCCTCGCACAACGGAACATCTCCGAATGCTCCAACTACGTGTATCTGGGTCGCGGAGTCAACATGACCAATGACCCAGCGTCAGAGCAGGAGGAAACGAGCGACCTGGAGAGCTTCAATGAGTATCGAAGAAGTCGTGAAGAAGACGAAGAACGTCCGACTCCGTGCCCACCTATTCGACTCCACTGTTCTTCCTGCCCTAACCTACGCCTCAGAGACCTTGGCCATACGAAAGCAGGGTGAACCCGAGATCAACGTCGCTCAACGGAGAATCGAGAGGACGATGCTCTGAGTGACACGACCCACGCAAGTGAGAGAACGCTTCCAAAGTTCCGTTTCCGAGCTTCGTCGAAGTGCGAATATCAGGGACGCTATCGCATGGACCAAGATGACAAAAATTAGGTGGGCCGGCCACTTAGTCCGCTCCGTTGAGACTCATTGGACTAGCTGACACCCAGGCAGGAGCAAGTGAAGGGTGCTCGAACAAATCGATGATCAACGGAAATAAAATTTGTTTTTAGATCTTCTGCACAGTCTACGTATTATAGCAATCTATACTTTTTTAGAATTGTCAGGAGGCTATCAGCATCCTTACCTCTGACTTCCTGTGGAATGTCTTCGGCTTTTTTGATAGGCGTGGAATAAACACAGACGATCAGGAGTGCTAAGAACCCAAGGCGAAGCATTCTTATGTGAAGTAAGACCTGCAAGGATACTCTAGAAGAATGCTCGCGCAACGGCAAGGCAACGATGAAAACACTTCGAATGCGTACCGTTCTCTGTTCAAGGCTATTTTATATCCACCAGTGCTGCGAAACAGCGAAACGATGAAGAAGTGCAACGTCAGTGTGGGACTCTTCTATCCTAAATCTTGAGGCTGGTGACAGGCCACGTCAACTATCGTTAACAGTTCAAGTTCTAGAGAGTAGCAGAGCGGGAGCGCGAAAGAAGAGCACAATTTCACGGCAAAGATAGACGACCAGACACATTTACACTGTGACAAATGTTCTTATCTGGTCGCATATAAAAAGCAGCGGTAAGGTCATACGAGTGTTCCAGCTCCTTTTGAACGCCTTTCGGGTTTTTATTCGGATCGCCGAACTGGTGTGCTAAATCTGTCTCGCGGGTGGCAAATAGAAAAGGGTTGCTGGAGGTCTGCAGCTCATCAGTAATTGCTTTCAGCGTTTCTCTGTGTTACTTTGCGGGTAGTCGGACCTCTTTCTTGCAGCCGAAGAGAATAGATTCTATTAGGGTAGTCAAAAGTATGCAACGCTAACACAGCAAACACAGTTGCAGCAAATTCAAGCTCAGTCAACGATTATAATCCGCATTCGAATCTATTAGGTTGGTGAAAGTCTTGCACCAAAAATTTTCAAGATTTAATATGAACTTATGGGCGCGTGTACCGCAGTCGGAGGAGATGCCCGCTGTCGCTTCCACCCGATACCAGGTTCCTGGTTCGGACTTCCCGTCGAGGCCAACCAAACATTCCATCCCTCCGGGGTTGGTGAATTGGTACCAGACATGTCTGGGAAAGATAGAGCGCTGACGTGTTCATCGGCTGGCCACCGCAAGTCATTGTATGGCCAAATACGCATTCAAGTCGCCTCCACGACATCTCGTACAAGTAGAATGCGTGGCGCATCCTAAAAGGGATTGAGTGACGCCGTCCTTTAACCTTTAATATAAACTTCCAAGGACTGTTTGGTGCAACGTAGTTCTAGCACGAACATTCTAGAGTATTTCGCATACGTGGCAATTTGCTTCTGAGGGCATATAGAGACAACGACTGCTGTGAAGCGACTGACAATCGCTCAGTCTCTCCTTGTTTGTTTTCCTAATAAGGACTTTCTCGAGAATATCGTCACGTGAGATGAATTCTGGCTCTTCCTCGTTAACCCTACTCGGAAGGCCCAGTGGCTCCCTCAAGGAGAACCACAACCTCAAGGCGGACATCCACAGAGGAAGGTGATGGTGTGCTGTTGATGGAATTCTCGAGGAACGCTCTATCGTGAGTTTCCTATCGACGGCACCGCAGTAACGGCGAACATCTGCGCTACACAGCTGCAGAAGCTGAGGGAGACCATGTCGCGCAAACGGCGGGGTGAAGAGATGCTTACCTTCTTCACGACAATGCTCGCCCCCACATTGCAAGGTCGTCTCGCGAGAAGTTGCAGGAGCTTAGGTGGGAGGTGCTGCACCACTCACCATATTCGCCAGATCTTGCGCCATCGGACTACCACCTCTTTCGAGGTCTCAAGCAAAACCTAAGGGGTAGGTGCTTCAGCGACCGAACCGAACTGGAATCCGAGGTGGAGCACTTCTTCGAGTCACAGCTGACTTCATTCTGGAAGAAAGGATTTCATAATCTGCCCGTCAGGTGGCAGAAGGTTGTAGATGTAAAGGGTAGTTACTCTGTAGATTGAAGAGTAAAGTCGCTAACAAACGAAATAATAAAATTTTGAAGAAAGATACGCTGTGGTGTAAGACTTTTTCACCAACCTCATAGAATGAGAATAAGATCGCGCTTTCCCGACCTCTTTAGATGCTTGAAAATGCATGGTTTACATATGCGATATGTGGACCTGGCCTATCCTAACGTGCGTTGGGGGTTCAGTGGCATAATGCTCGTCTACCACGCGGGCGACCCGGTTTCGTTTTCCGGGCGGTGCACCAAAACTGCTATCGATGGTTCTCTTCATCCTAACATTGACCGCAATATATCCTTAGCCAAGAAGTCGCAGAGTTGTTCTCGAGGGGCTTTAAATACAACAGAAACTCTACAACAAAGTATTCCCAAGAACCTTCCTATAAAAGGATGTAACAGGGACAGAGATAAGCCAAATTAATATGCGAATGTTCGCAGCACTACCGTTAAATAAAATAGAATTGGCCTACATCTTTCTCTCTCCTTGTTATTTAACTTAAAGTACCATACAATCTTTCTGTTTGTTTGTTTTGTGTTTTTCTTAGGTTTTGTATTGATTGTGGCGCATGAAAATTTCAAAAATATCATGAATCTCATAACTAGTAACAATTCCACTCCGTCTTACAGTCGGCCTATCGATCTTCCTCTGCCAGCATACCTTAGACATATGAGGAGAAAACTGAGAAATCTCCATCTCTAGTTGGCATCGGTCCTTGAATTTTCGTTCTGGAAAATGTCGATCTCTAAATATACCATATCTGAAGAGTGGTGTGGATGAGGTGGAACTTTTCAGCCTAGTTTCTTCCGAGACATGAGGACACGTCGTCGTGAAGGAGGTAGACGTAGTCCCGTTCTGGGTGTTTTGAATCACGACGTTTGCCATAGTCTGAAGTTAGGTAGCGTAGAACGACATTGTCACTGTGATCCCGTCATCCAGAAATTCCTCGTGAAGTATCCCTCCTGTTCCGTAGGTTGATGTCAGCTGTAGACCAGGATTGGTATCGACCTTTTCTTATTCTTACGTCTCAGCGATGTCACCTTCGTCAGAGCCTGGAAAAGTCGAAAACTACTCACCCAAACGCCATTTTATCCCACAGGAGTGAAGTCTGAAGAAGACGTGCGTCCGGGGGTCTCTCCTGAGTCTACCAGAAACCTGACAAACGTCCTTTCTGTGAGCGCAGCTTTCGGTTGCCTTGAAGTAGGTTCTCCTATCCATTCGCTCTTGCGATTGCGGTTCTCCTATCCATTCGCGCGGTTCGCGTAGAGAGCCTTGTTTTCGTCGCCAGTAACAATGTCCTTGAAAAAGTTCCTTCTGTCAGGAAGAAGCAGTGACTCGGGAATACGGATGCGACATACCTCGTCCAAATCCCGCACCTCGTGTGGCACATGAACGACACAACTTTTCATTATCCAAGGATCTCACGTTCTTTCACGCTATACTCTACGACGAGGAGGATTCTGTAAAGTCCATAAGAAAGGTGGGAGAGGCAGTCGGACTGGACGGAATAGAATAGAACAATGGAAGCTGGCCGGTGTTGTTCTCGAACGGGATCAGGGCGATAGATTGTATGCCGAATTCACGCATGAGGAACATTGTCGTTACGTGGTATCCGGATTCTCCAATGAACCTAAGAGATCGCGCACACGATGGGGATCTAGGGGCCACTGCCAGTACTAGTTTGGAAGAGGTCGGCACGAGAGTCAGGCAACTACCAGCTGACGTCCGAGCTTGCGAAGCTATGCAGAGCGGCGATGAAGGAAGATCTCAAGGAGAGAAGGGGGAAGTGTTGGCTGAAGCAGCAGAGGCAGGGTTGAGCATCCGCAATGCCCGCCCGAATTTCGCCAACTTCAAGACCAAAACGACCGCTCTCCGACGTCCTGACGGAACCGTCACCTCTTCCAGAAGGACCATGGAGAAGGTCATCCACAACTTCTACTCCGATCTCTTCGATAGCCATGTCCACCTGCCTCCATGCCATCTTCCACAGGATGGATGCGTCGTAACCTCTGTTCTCCCTTACGAGAACCTACACGCTATCTCGTCGGTGAAGAAATGTAGAGCATCCGGTCTCGACAGGATCAGGCCCGAACACCTGAAGAACCTCCCGCTAACGCACATCAACACCTTGGCACGGCTCTTCACACGATACCTGTCGGAGTGCAAGCTTCCATCTCAGTGGAAGACCAGCAAGACCGTCTTTACAAGAAGGGAGACGTGCACGACATTGGCAACTATCGCCCGATCTGCCTGCTGTCCGTAGTCTACAAGCTGTTCACTCGAGTGATCCTGAATAGGATTAGCAGAACGCTGGACGAAGGACAGCCACGGGAACAAGCAGGATTTCGGAGAGGATTCAGCACGATCGACCACATACACACCATTACGAAGCTCATCGAAGTGTCGCGAGAGTACAAGCTGCCGTTGTGTCTTACGTTCATCGACCTGAAGAAGGCATTCGACTCTGTCGAAACTGAAGCGGTTATCGACGCCCTGCTCACTCAGGGTGTTACTACTCAGTACATAAGAGTCCTTCGAGAGCTGTACAGTGGATTCACGACCAAAATCTCTCCATTCTACAAAGACGTCGTCATCGACGTGAAGAGAGGGGTTCGGCAAGGGGATACCATATCTCCGAAGCTCTTCAGCGCCACCCTCGAAAACATCATGCGTGAACTAGAATGGGAAGACATGGGAGTGAAGGTCGACGGTCGGCAGCTGCACCACCAGCGCTTCGCTGACGACATCGTGCTCATAACACCGAGCATCAGTCAGGCGGAGCGAATGCTGGCTGACTTCGACCGTGTATGTGGGAACGACTGCGGCTGAATCTTACGAAGACGATGTTCATGAGGAACGGACAAGTTTCTGATGCCCCATTCTCGCTCAACGGAACGAACATCTCCGAATGCTCCAGCTATGTGTATCTGGTAAGTCAACATGGCCAACAACCTAGCACCAGAGCTGAAGGAAACGAGCGACTTGGGGAGCTTTTAAGAATGTCGAAGAAGTCGTGAAGAAGACGAAGAACGTTAGTTTCTGTGCCCATCTATTCGACTCCACTGTTCTTCCTGCCCTAACGCCTCAGAGACCTGGGCTATACGAAAACAGAATGAACATCCGATCAGCGTCGCGCAGCGTGGAATCGAGAGGACGATGCTCGGAGTGACACGACTCACGCAAGTGAGAGAAGGCCTTCGGAGTTCCGAGCTTCGCCGACGTTTGAAGATCAGAGACGCTGCCGCAAGGCCAAGTCGTCAAAAATTAGGTATGCCGGCCACGTAATGCGATTCGCAGACACCCGCTGGACGAGAGCCGTTACCGACTGTATTCCGCGGGATGTCCAAAGAACACCAGGACGCCCACCAACGCCTTGGTCGGACTTCTTCGTGAGAGCCCCAAACGAACGATGACGCTCTTCGTGTCCCTCGAGCGAGGAGGATCCATTGGACCACTTTGGCACGCGACAGGGACGAATGGAGACGCTGCTGGCGCCCGCTCGAGCAAGTCGATGATTAATGGGAGGACAGGTGATACAGGTAATACAGGTTTATGTGGCACCGTTTACAGATGTGAAACTATATGCAAACAGAAATTTTGCTATCAATTGAATAAAAATCACGAAGTTCCGAACGGAGGCATGGCGCAATGAACTAAAACTTCAAAGAAAGTGATTTTCCTTGGAATTTTCCTTTAGGAAAAAATTTCCTTGAACACAAAATTTTTCTAACATTTTTGGAGAGTCTCTAGTTCAATATAGAAGAAGCTCATTTTAATTTGGAAGAGTTCGATTTGGTTTTAAAAGTTTTAGGCTAGCTGAGAAGAATGTCCTATTTGACGCGAAAAGTGTCCAATTAGACGTGAAAATGGTATATTTGAATGTGGTGGAGACCTGTGGGAGGAAGCGGATATTCTTCTGTCTGGCATTCCCATAAGGACATCTACAGTAGGTTAACTGCGCGATCTATGACGAGTTCGAGAAGTGACCGTTAACGTGGTTATGAAGTGTCGGATCCATTCGAAAGGGCTTAAGCAGAAAGAGTCCAGTGGAGTTCTCTGTGGACCAACATGAACCAAAACTCTCGAAGGAAAACAGTACGAAGCACTAATCAGTTCCGTGCTCTACACTGAAGAGTGCAGGACAGAAGTGGTCCTGATGAAATGAAGATTTCGAAGCAACAGCGAAGATGCTGTAAATCTAGCTGATGCCAAAAGAAAACAGAAAATATCCTGAGAAGACTGAGGGACTTTCCGAAACCAATAGCCCCTTCAAGTGACTCATAAGGGTACCTTGGATACTTAAACCTTTAGCTAAGTTACATAGAAGAGAAGGAGTTTGTGCTTTTCATCTGCCCATTCCTTTAGACTAGTGGCTATTTCTGAGCAAGGTTCCATCACTTTAAGGTTCTCTGTCTTTAGTTCAAGGTGCTTTAAATATAATAAAATCCTTTGTTTGAGGTTTCCAGCCTTTTCGTTGGAGGCATCCAGAAACAAACTAGAAAGGCGCCTTGCAGCTGTGTTGCTACAGAAAGTTTGTATTTCAAGTGCGGAAGACAGAGCTAGTATTGCGCAGATTCAGTGAGAAACAGCGTTGGTTCACAGAAATTTATTGAGCATTTATGCTGCCCGCCGCTCGCTATTGCTCCTTGGGGCTATTCAATGATCGAACAAAAGTGACATCGAAATTTTCCAGCTGGTAATTTGCGTCGACATTACAACCCAACAGTCGTTGCAAAACAAAGCAATATTCACAGAGTGCGAAGCAGAGTTTATTTTTGAAGGTCTAAAATTACACCTCATCGGCACTGACAGAGAATAGCGCAGAACAGGTTCTGCAACAGAATCCAGTTGAGAAAATGGAGCCCGGAGCAGTGAACATTATCAAGAAGTTGTCTATGACACACATACAAGATTGCGTCAATTCGCCAAGATGCAGTACGGACGAAAGTCGGTGAATCAAAGATAAATAATGGTGAATCAAACCCATCTTAGATGCACCACCCATTCTTCTACGGGAAGTAATTTGATTGAATATCTGGCGTACACAATGAGTTTCCGTAGCCAGTCGATGGATAAGTCAGTCTTTTATCGTTCCCCGACTGCTGTTAATTCACCATCCCGTAGGTATGGAAGGTTTGGCTGACCTGCATGGCAAATCTGATCCAATAAAGCTGAGTCGGGGTGCAAGCGACAGCCTGCGCCTCCGACTGCGCTACGAAGGCCTGAAGGCGGTGAATATAACCTTAGATCGTCAATGCTTCTTGTCGACGTCCGTCTTCATCTCTGCCTTCCTAATAATGTTATTGTCCGACAGTATAAATTAGTACGATGTTAGCTGAAGTGTACTGCTTGGACAGTAGAAGGAGCAGCCAGCCACTTACACCTTGTATCGAAATTTTTGGTTCGAGTCTCGCCCATATTCTATCCCTCTAGGGTCAGTCCAACGGGACCAGAGTTGTTGCGAATCGGTGGTCCTCTCGGGAGGGAATATTCCCTTTGTTGAGCGGGGTTCCCCATTCGCCCCGTTGGCGAGGTACCGTGGAACACAGTACCTCGGGGAAGAAGGGATCCCATGATGCAAATAAGCCACGCACCCTCCCCGGCAGACGGAGCCCCGCGTGATAACCTCTTACTCCTTGCACTGGGCAGCCCACATGGATTGATGTCTTTCCGTTCCGTTCCGTGTTCCGCCCTCTTTTGGGCCGGAAGACGGAACGGAAATGGTGACTCATCACTCATTGATTGCTTCGCACTGCCTTAATTCACTTCTTGAACTTAAATGAAAGGCTGGACAAGGTGTTTAACGATGCGTCGCCTTTTCTGTGATTGTGCTGCTTCCAAATCGGTGGTGCAGATGGAATGCGTGTTTGTCCTTTCTGGTCTACGACGGCGAATGGACGATATGAAAGTCGTTGTTGATGTCGAAACAGTGCGACAACCAAATTGGATTCTTTTTCTTTTCTTAAAGCGATGTACTATGAATAGTATAAGGCCACAAAAGTTTCGTGAGTGTTCGAATCAAGAATCAAATTCTTATCCGCATGCAGCATGCTGATTTTTCCTCTAATAATCTTAGGTCTCGCCTGAAGCACCAATTCTAGATCAGAGTTCTATAAGAACTCTTAGGTTGCTAGCATTGCTTTCCATAGAAGACGTTGGATCTTTCCTAGTCGGAGGAAGGCGTGCGGTGTCTTGCCTCTCCTATCCCCTCCTCTGAGTTTGTTTCAGAACTTCAGCCGCTGCCAAATGATACAATGGTACCCATGCGAACTCGTGTCGTGTCGTGGATGCTGAAGCAGCTGTAACCTTAGCGCTGCCCCTCCCAATTAGGATAGGCCCGGAACATTCAGTATAACCAATTAGTGTCGTGAGTGGCGAAATCTCCGGTATCTTACTCATCAGCTGGGTTCATAGCGCTTGAAATACTTTCCTCCTATTTACAGTAAGATTTTGCATAAATCTTGATTTGTTAAACATGCGATGTTGCAAAATTCATCTTAGTAATGATACGAATACAAGAATTTTTTATATTTTGCTGGAAAAGAGTTGCATGCTGCCTTCGTAAATTCGTTAATGGCAACTTATTTATTACTACATTATGGATATAAATATTTATTTAGTTATGAAAAACTAAATGAAGTAATGAGTTTTGAATTACTTCCGTTTCCGTGTTTCGTATTCCGGTTTCCGTCCAATTTTGTGCTCTTCCGTTCCGTGTTCCGTCTTCCGCTTTTCTCGAACAAATTTCCGCACATCCCTTCGTGAGACTTGGATACTACGAGCGTGCTGCAACGGTTCCGCCTGTGTTGACGAGTAACAGACCTCAACATGACCAACCTACAACAACAGCAACTGTCATACCAACCATCATGACCCACTGTCCACGCACTTGTATTACATGTACATGCGGGCCACAACCCGAAGTATAGGTACTCATCACCTTCTTCCTCCTGCACTGCATATAGTATCACCGCACGCTCTAGTCCATAACTATGACACCATTCCACAATATGCAGAATGCCAGACAGAATATAGTCGAGCCACGAAAAGAGTATATGAGACGATGAGGGGAAAAGATTCCAGATGACGTTGGGCTGTATTTGCTACCCATAGCTCATGCGTGCTCACATCGGGGCTCGCCGCTTTCCAGTAGTGCAGCCGGTTGTGTTGAAAGTGAGGAAGCTGCAAGACTCACGGGGATGCACTTGTAGAGCGCGCGAGGCAGACGCCCCGAAGCCACGCTCGCGCAGCCGCTTGTGATGACGACGATGGTATAAACTGAGCCCGGCGTGGCGCCGCGCGTGGCTGCCCGCTCGGATCGATTACGTGCCCGGGCCGGCTGGATAGAAGCACCTCATCGGGGATCCCGCATGGATACGGTGGTCCGGGGGAGTTTGAAATTAGAGAGCGAGCTACGCTATCGCGACAAGAGTTATATGTGAACGTTTTAGATCGCAATCAAATCAGTCAAGAAACATATTGCCTAAACAACGTGGCATCAAAATAGAAGGCGTGGCGCATCCAGCAAAGGGACTATCTAACAGCGGCCTTCCTTCTCGCTAAGCTAAAATCTAATCTTTCCTTCGTTGTTGCAGATTGTGGGCCCCCATTGGGCTACGATTTGGATTCGTGCTCTAACAGCGGCGATCGAATTCTGGATTTCGACAATCATGACAGTGATAGGGAAGAAGCAGTCGGGGAGGATTGGACTCGACCTCGACAGGAACAACTTTTGTTTATTAAACAGGTTCGGATTTAGTATTGTTAGCTATTATAACGATACTTTCCTGCGATCAAAAAAGTGGTGCCGGACAGGAGTCGAACCCGTACCCTCTGCTTACCGGGCAGGATGCTCTTCATCATTACATAAAACAATGCCGGTGGGGTATTCGCACATATATCCAGCCCCCGAAGAAGCGGGTGCAGGTCTGGGTCCCGTCTTGTGCCAGAATTTCGATCTCAAAGCATCATTTAGTTATAGTTTACAGCTTGAGAAAAAGCAACTTGAGGCTTTGCATTGTCACCTTAGGCTTTCAAGATATTCATTCCTTTGCGTCAAGTTTAGGAACCCGATGAGGAACAGGAAGAGCCACCTGCTCCGAAGAAGATGTGTCTAGCACCCTCATTCGAACAAGGTTTTTTACTGAGCGTTTTTCTATTTTTTGCAGATGATTCGAAAGGTTGTACTACATAGCTCACTCTCGCTGCACTTAGATTTTGTATTGTCGTGAAAAGCACCATGCAGAGTTGACCGCAGGTTCCGCGCCAGTGACTTCGATGGAAACTGATGATTCGGATGCCTTGATGGAAATGGAGCAGCAGATTGAAACGATTAAAATGATGAGGCAAGAAATACCTGAGGAGGTGAGCTGGGAAAAACTCCATGAAGAGGGACTGGATGTGAAGGCAGCTTTCACACCGTTAACGAGGCTTGCAGACGAAAAAATGTGGCTGCGGTTACTGCCTCAGCTGGAAGTGTTGTTCGCATATCAGTGATGCATTCGTTTTTTGTTACATACACGGTTCATCTACCGATACTCCTTCAGACTGCTGGCGACATGAATAACGAAATTCGCATGGAATCGGATCATGCAGCTCTTAATCTTGAAAAAGAGCTAAACGGTTGGATTTCTTGGAATTTGTCCGAACAGACCGCCATTCTGAGAAGTTTTTTTTTTAATAATTTAACCTGGAATAGTAGTGCAGTCAACAACGTATCAACGCTGGTTGAGTTTAGCTGAAATTGTTCAGTGTATAATCACTTTCGCTTTCATTCCCTAGGTGAATCAAAAAACTGCTGATACAGAGTGCTTTCGAGTAGCTTGTTAGGCCAGAATCGTTCTAAACGCAGAACCTCGTAGTTATTCAAGGGGCCTGTAACTTGCTCGATATGATGCATTCTAGTATCTACCAGAATCTAGTACCAGAATCGACATATCGATGATTACACACAGCATTTTGTCATCATAACCTTTATTGAGTGGCAATTTAGAACACAAAGATAATGTAGTTCTGTGTTCGAATGCGTCAGCTAGCCAAGATAGCACAAGTTTGTTCAGCTGACGTCTCGGCCTTACCGCCTTCGTCGGAGCATGGAAAACCAGAAACGTGTTAAATTATCCCACCTAGCACCATTTCAAATTGAGAAAACAAATTCAAGGACCGTTCGGACCAGAAAAAGAATTATGCAACCGAAGCTAGGAGGCTCACCTAGAAGTGCAGAGAAGAACCGGTATGGGCAAGTTTGTTAGCTATGGCCAGGCATTCATCCTTTCTGTTCAATTTGGGATTTCTGCTGTGTATCTAAAACGCCTCCAATGTTTTGCGTGCAGGTGTTTTTTTTCTCTTGCCACAGAATTCGCACTCCCACCTAGCTAACGAGCATTTTCCTTGAAATCTGTTGAATCTGACCTCCAGAGTCCTCAGGTCAGGGGCCGCGGCACGGCTTCTGAGTCACCTACCAGTCACTTGTTCTGTGTGCGACTCCAACGGCTCCTTCTCTGCACTTTTAAGTGAGCTTTCTCACCTCAGTTGCATAATTCTTTTCCTGGTCCACACGGTCCTTGAATTTGTTTTCTCAATTTGAAATGGTGCTTGATGGGATAATTTCACACGTTTCTGGCTTTCCAGGCTCCGACCAAGGCGATAAGGCCGAAACGTCAGCCGAATAAACCTAACGAGGAAGGTCAAAGAGGTGACCGTGGATTTTCAGAAAGCGACTTATATAGGGTTGTACGGCGTTGTCTGGGAAGCACCATAGTGGTTTCCAAATTTTCTGCGGACCTCTGGGTAGATCGAAAATGCCAAAAACCCTAGCGCTTCAGTGCGGCCTGATAACGCAAACTGACACCTGCAATATCCTTGCCGTGCTCAGAAATGATTCTACAAAAGGTTCGGAACTTCAATCACTGCTAGAACGGAGACTTGGCAAATTCCTAATAGAAGCGAGAAAGCACATTCAGAGGAGGCATCCATCAGGAAGCCTCCAGCGGTCAGATGGCCGAGTAAATAACGCGGTGGACTTGCAGGAGACTGACCAAGGAATCGATTCCGGAGCTTGGGCTTATGCATGAGTAGCGGCCTTTTTGCATTTTTATCAATGTAGAGTGGATTTTAGCCTTAGAAAGGTACCGTATTCGCTTTTCTAATCCGTCCTTAACCTCTTGCAAGATGTGGTCCAAGCTAGCTTTCGTCGATTAAAGATACGCCGCTAGCCATTAAACCATGCTTGTCTTGTTGAGAAAAGTTTTCTTTAGATGCTATCCATGTATGATCCCCTTATTATGTTTTCTGCTAGTCTTGGAAGTGTGTCTCGTAGTGACCTTGGTATTAGCATGATCGACAGCTATTAATTTGATCCATCACCAAGCCATGCTGATCGCCTCTCGGATTTCTAGATTTTCTAGATTTCTCTTTCTACCAGTCGTTCGGCGGCCTAGCGGCCGCCTACGACTGGTTGGGGGCTTCGCCCCCAAACCCCGAGAATAGGACGCCATGGCCGCTACGGGTTTCCTTTTCTTCCCTAGGCCTTCTGACCATTATGTTAATCGAGACGAATCGGCTGATCTTCCTCAACGTGATCCTCAAAAAATCGATGATATCGATCGATATCGATTGGTCGACTTCAGATTCGTGTTCAGCGACCTCGATTACCCCCAGGGCCGAAGTTTCGCGCCACTTGAGCGCCATCCTCAAAAAATCGATAATATCGATCGATGTCGAATGGTCGACCTCAGATTCGTGTTCAGCGACCTCGGTTACCCTCAGGGCCGAAGTTTCGTGCCGGTTGAACGTGATCCTCAAAAAATCGATAATATCGATCGATATCGATTGGTCGACTTCAGATTCGTGTTTAGCGACCTCGATTACCCCCAGGGCTGAAGTTTTGTACCGCCGACGTGTTCGGCACGTCTGGGGCTCGCCATGCACGGTCGCCGACGTGTTCATTCTTACCCTGACGCGTTGTTCGCTGAATACATCGTAAACTTGGGTGATCCGGTTTCAGTTCGCTGGCAATCGCCCATTGTTAAGCTGAAAGAAAACCCGGCTGGCATACGCCGCACTGTCCTAGGCATATCTTGGCTTCAGTCCCCCTCCCCGTGACTGACAACGTGACCGACGGATTAAGCGAATTATATATACAAGTGCTACGGCACGCCTAACGGCGTGTCTCGCACTTGCCCGCTTCGCGGGGTTATAGGTTTGTGCTTTTTTCTCCGAAAATACTCTCAAACAAAAGTACGTGTGATCTTCAAAACAATTTTGTTAGCAGAACAACAAAAAGGCAACATTTACTGAAGCATCTCGGTGAATACTACGTTTGTTATCGACTTGAGCCCTGGTGTTAACCAAATTTTCAGATGGGACTTCTGTCGAACTCGCAAGCACGCTACGTACAGTTGACCATAAGAAAATACTGGACTGGGGAGATATACGCAGTTACCTGGCGCGGGTAAAGTTTTCCGTTAAACATGGGACAATGCTGAGTTCTGCATGCGGCTGGTCGTCGTACGACCACGTTGTGTCCTCTGCTTCCTTTCTTTTCGACCTTCTCACTCCAGAAGGTTGTGGTGGGACGGAGGGAACCCGTAGGCACTCAGAAACGCGCGCAGACGCCGTTGTGTCAAGCAGGAGGAGGCTGCGCTTCCTCTGATGCAACAACAATATCCCATGTTGAACGGCAAACGTTGCCCGCGCGTGGTACGCGGAGGCGTCGCAAGGGGTTCCATGGGATTGCGCGTGGTTCCACGAGGCGTATCTCAGCCAGGTTTCCAACCTGAGTGAGATACGACTCACCATCTACAGGGCAGGGAGCTAACTCAATTATATAGTGGTAGATAGTAAGATTTTTCTCTGGAGAACGCTTTTCTTATGACTTTCACTAATTCTACTAACTGTGAGCAAAGCTGGAGTGTTTTATCCATCTCGCATTATTGCGACCTGTTTTTATACCGACCACTCTTCCTTGCTCCTGTTGTTCCGTCGCTCACGGGGGGGGGGGGGGGGAGAGAGAGAGAGAGAGAGAGAGAGAGAGAGAGAGAGGAGCACCCTCACGGCTGCAGTGTCGGATAAAAATTTCGCCAAAGTTCGTCTATGGTGTGGTGCGGGTATTGGGGATGCAGATCTCGAATTTGGGATCCGTTTTTTGTTGCGGTAGATTACAGGATGAGATGTAAGGCTCCCGTCCTGCGGACGGGAAGCGTACCGTTCCCATCATCACCTGTTGATTACGATACGCGGACAGCGATGACCACGAATTTAACATAGGCTTTTGTCTTGTCAAATTTTGGAGTGCTATTTTAGCTCAAAATGTGGCCTTGGAAACGAAGTATGGTAAGATGAAGAGAACGGAGGTGTGCTCTTTTTCACAGTATCCACATCTACTCTCACAATGTATTCCATCGTTGCACCCAAACCGATGCCAGACTCGTTATAAGCACTCCAAATGATCGTCTAAACGAGGTTTGGACGAAGACTTTTTTCAGCCTTTGGAGTAACTAGAGTACGAGTGCCCTTTGCAGCCGCTAGAGTAGGGAGGAGCGGTCAAACGAGGCCGCTACGAGACACACTTCCAAGACTAGCAGAAAACATAATAAAGGGATCATACATGGATAGCATCTAAAGAGAACTTTTCCCAACAAGACAAGCATGGTTTAATGGCTAGCGGCGTATCTCTAATCGACGAAAGCTAGCTTGGACCACATTTTGCAAGAGGTTAAGGACGGATTAGAAAAGTGAATACGGTACCCTGCTATGGCTAAAATCCACTCTACATTGATAAAAATGCAAAAAGGCCGCTACCCATGCAAAAGCCCAACCCCGGAATCGATCCCTTGGTCGCTCACCTGCAAGTCCACCGCGTTATCAACTCGGCCATCCGATCGCTGAAGGTTTCCTGATGGATGCCTCCTCTGAATGTGCCTTGTCGCTTCTATTAGGAATTTGAAAAATCTCACGTTCTAGCAATGATTGAAGCTCCGAACCTTTTACAATGTCATTTCTGTGCCTGGCAAGGGTATTGCATGTGTCAATTTTGCGTTATCAGGCCGCACTGAAGCGCTACAGTTTTTTGACATTTTCGATCTACCTAGAGGTCCGCAGGAAATTTTGAAACAATTATGGCGCTTCCCAGACGACGCCCTACAACCCTATATAGGTCGCTCTATAAAACTTCACGGTCATCTCTTTGACCTTCCTCGTAAGAATCTCTTCACGTGCTATCTTGGCTAGCTGACGCATTCTAACTCAGAACTACATATTCACTATGCCGAGATTTATGGAAAGTCGAATATGGTGTACAAAAATAATGGTTTTCGCTTATGACCGTTAATGAACGAAAATATTCTCAATTATTTTGAGTCTCCCTCTTCTCCCTCTTCGAATTGTCCTTCGCCTTCTATTTATTTCGAGTTTTAGGAGAACCAGTGGAATGTAAGAAATTCACAGAAACACTATTGCGTGTGGAACCCTCACGTGTGGTAAAGAAACTATTTGTTCTGACTTCACCTTTCACAAGACCACGTTTGTGATTTTGACGTGGCTAAGAAGAATCTCTTTACTTTTCACTTCAAATATTCCTGCAACTCTTTGTTTGTATTTATCCACTGGAGAAAAGTATACAGAAGCTGCTGACAAAAAGTTCGCAAGACGCTGGAGATATCGTCTACCCTACTTAGATTCCTGAAAAATCTGGGTGAAAATTTGGAGCGAGCTCTCCGGCTTCCTTTATGCAGTTTGTTAGCGCATTCACCGAAGTTACGGAAGTACTAGAATTATTTGTGTGGCAAGTCTTCGGTACACGGTAGCTCCAACGAGCTTGGAAATATTTTCAATCTGCCACTGATAAGCTTAGCCAGTGCTCAATAACTGACTTGAAGAAACTAAAAGAAATTTCCTCTCGGATACTCGTCGCTATTTAACCAGACTGAACTTGTGATGTTTAGGTGATAGACCCTTTTCCAATGTCCACGGCGGACGAACGTTCCACATCAAAGTCCGAATCAAAAAAGAACTCGGCCTCGAGCAAGATCAAGCATTCGCTCCTCCAGCGTATGACTGAAGGGCGGGAAGTTGATGTGGGCTTATTCTATCAACGCCGTCGGTTGAACGCTTAGCTACATCTGTATCAAAACATTTTCAGGTTGACACTACGTCGGCAGTTGCGCTGGAAAGTGACTACAAAAACACGTTTTGCTATCTATGTCGTATCGACTTCAACTCGTCCAAAGGGCTTTACCTCCATAACGTTAAAGTATGTAAATTTAGTGGTTTGTTAAAAAACTGTCCTATTATGTGTACTTTACAGTTGTCTTCGCTATATCGTTGGCAGGTGTCAAACTCCATGCAAACAAAGATACTACTATCAATAGAATAAAATTCGCCCTTTGCACTTTGAAGATCGTCCCTCCGAGGCTGAAGCAGGTCGAGCGATGCGGTGCCGCAAGAATCAAGTGGTGGCGAATGAAAGAGAAGGAAGCAGCTGTGATTTCTCGCGTGCGGTTACCAACAGTCACGACTGTCGACGAAACTTGGAAGAAGACGACCGACCTCGATTCGTCAAGCTGCACAGTCGGAACTCGGCGTTACGAAGCCTGCGGGACAGAAGGTCAACAAGCAGGCCTGGCTGTGGACATATGACGTGAAAGCAAAAGTGCGAGAGAAGAGGTAGCTTTATCACGTGTTTCTCGGCGAAAATACGGCCGATAACTGGCGGAAGTACCAAGAAGCCAAGAAGGCTGCAAAGAAGAGGCTGTTGCAAAAGCCACTCATTATGTAGATGTCAACGAGAAGCTCGAGTCGCGCGATGGTGAGCGGTATCTGTACCGACTTACAAAGTTTCGCCATCGGCAGAGCGAGGATATTGAGAAGTTTCCGACATCAATGATGAGAACGGCCATCTTCTCGTGGACCGCGAGAAGGCATTGAAGCGATGGCGCGATTACTTTGAGAAAATCTCTACGGGAGAATTTCCTCATCCAGCCATCCCTCCAACGGTCCCAACCCACGGCCCCGTTCAGAAGATCACCGGGGAAGAGATTAAAGCGGCTTTGAAGAAGATGAGGCCCGGCAAAGCGACTGGGCCCGATGACGTGGCAGCTGATTTATGGAAGTCCAAGTACTGGTACCTTGCTGAGTGGTTGGCGAAGTTCTTTAACCAGGTTGTGGCGGAGAAGAGAGTGCCTGAGTGTTGGCGTCAAAGTGCGACGATTCCAATTTGGAAGAAGAAGGGCAGTCCCGCAGACTGCTCGAATTACCGTCCGATTCGCTTGCTCTCGCACAGCATGAAAATCTGTGAGTGAATTGTCGACGGACGAATTCGGGAAATCGTCCAGCTTTCCAGCAATCAGTGCGCCTCCGAGGCTGGCTGTGACACCGTTGATGCCATACACGCCGCGTCCTGTTAGGCCTATGTTATACTCCCGCGGGAGCATCCGCGGATGGGCGGAAATCGCGCCGGGACCCCGCGCCGGGCCACTCGTCGCGGCCCGCCACACCCGCCGTCCTCGGATTGCCGCCGACGACGAAGGGGCTGTTATACTTCCCGCCAGCGGGACAGCAATCGTGCGCGGTGCAGTGCACCGCAGAAGGCAGTCTTCCCATGGATTTCGGCGCGGGAAACGCGCTCCAATGCTACGCTAGCCGTCTCGGGACCAGGGGTGCACATTTAACGGTTAACGATTTAACGAATTTAACGAATTAACGGCATTTCTCGTTAAAATCTGGCTTAACGACTTAACGGAAATTTTTGGAAATTTAACGGAATTTTTAACGGACATTTTTATTAGTGAGTTTATCACGTTTACCCTTAGTCTTCACTAATGTTGAAGGTCTCATAGTCCTGATTAATACTGTTTTTGAAAAGACTAATAAATTCACCAAGAATATTTTAATGTTTTCATGCATTGTCTTGAATTTTTGGATTTTTTGAATGGATTTTGAGAGCGCGTGGTTGCGCAGTCGTAAGAGGCGCCGACAGTGAAATGCGCCCGATACCAGGTTCCCGGTTCGGATTTCCCGACCAGGCCAACCAAACCTTCCATCCCTCCGGAACAGAGAATTGGTAGCAGACTTGTCTGGGAAGGAAAAAGCGCTGACTTCTTCATCGGCTGGCCACCGCAAGTCACTTTTTGGCCAAATACGCGTTCAGATCGCCTCCACGATATATCGTAGAAGTAGAATGCGTGGCGCATCCCAAAAGATAGAATAATGTTGTCCTTTATCATTGTCGTTTAATGTACATATTTTGGAGCTAGAATCTCTTCGCCGAGTCTACAAGCACGTCATCGAATTCACATTCGTCATATACCGGTCTAACCTCCTTGTAGTGTATGCTTATCTTCATTTGGCGCCGCATATTCCTGAATACTTTTGCTCGCCACCTGGAATTGTCGAGACAGAGAGAATATTTTCGGCCGTTGGGCTGTTTTGAACGAATTTAGAAAAACGCTAATAACAGAAATTTGGAAAGCAACTTTTCTTGAACGTTAACACGTTGCTGACATGCCATACCTTTTCGGCAAGGTAGGACCACGTCACACGATGTCGTGTCACGCTGCAAAAGAAGTGGACTGGTCGGATTCACCAGGCAGTTGAAAACCGAGCGTTCGACAACGTGTCTACATTCCACTGATGGGCTCTTTTTTTAGCTTTTTGCCTTTTTTAGATAAAACTTTTTGTACTTAATGGCTGTTGCCCGCATCGAGATTGACTATGCTCGTGGAACAGTCACACAAAGCGGTTTCGCAAAGAAGCAGGAATTAGGGGCACTCCGGGTTTGGTCTGATCGCACATTTTAAAATGCCTTGTCGTTGATCATCTTAAATGATAATTCCATACCTGTTCTTATTCCACACCCTGAAGATAACTTGCGAAGGCTTGTTTAATTTTCTGCGTTTGATAAAGTTGAACTGTTCATTTTCATTGCAGTGTTACACTCCATTCCTTGAACATAGGCAGTTGACCTCTTGAAGTCGAAGCGTATAGGTTTTCCTTGATTTTTTTTTCACCTGAAGTAATGGTTAGGAGCTAATGGTATTTTAACGAAATTTAACGATTTACCGGAAATTTAACGAAAATTTTCCGTTAAAAAATTTCCTTAAAAAAAATTTAACGCACAAAATCTTGTGTGCACCCCTGCTCGGGACGACGACGACCGTCCGCGGTGCGCCTTCCGTCCGCGTCTAAAAGTCATGGTCTGATATTTGAAAGAATAAAGCAGCTCTTTAAACGTTGTACAGTGCTGTACGCTTTACATGCCATGTGATGAAGTTTGTTCTTTTTAGCTGCATTCTGAAGGCGAAGTGCAATGCGATGTCTGTTATAAACCACTCAAAAATCGTATCACTTTAATGAAGCATAAAAAACTACATCTGGGAGCGGAGGATATGCACTGTCTATGCACCGAATGCGGACGACCCTTTAAGGTCGACATTTTCAGTTTTGTATGAATATAAGTCATTGCTTGCTTAGACAGCCGAAAGCTGTTGATTTCAGGACAAACGAGCTCTTACTGCCCATGTCACCTACACTAAACACATGCTCGGCATTTCGGCAGCCAGTGGCAGTTCCTAGTGAAAGCCGCCCCTTTCTCAATTTATTTGTTGTTTGTTTGAGTAAAAAACTGTTTCGAAAAATTCGTTCACATTATGATTATACGCAGTACGTATGAGTGAAGTGGCATTTGTAATAAAAGTTCATGTGCACATGTGCTGTTTCAGATGGCCATCACAGACAGACATACACAAGTTTCGTCACTAAAAAATACAGTCTCCTCTCGTTACAACGCGTTTGAAGGGTACGGGGAAAATCCGCGTTATAACGTGAGTTGCGTCCTAACCGGAGCTGACCTTTTTTACACTATTTCATGCAAAGATTTACCTAAAATCACATGTAATAACTAAATATGATTATAGACAAACTATGTGGCCATGAGAAGAGTGCGAAGGCAAAAAACAACTCTAGGTTGCTAATGAAGCCCTTCATTGGAGATACTTTCTGTGATATCCATAAGTATAACAGATCTGTGTGATTACAAGTATCAAACGTAGGTTACACATGGTCAACAACAAAAATAAATTAAAAAAGCTAAACAAACAGATGCTGCAAAATCGTTTGGTTGCGAATAACTCTCACACCAAGCAGTACTTGAACCCGCACTCCCTGACTTCTGGTGGGGGCGCTAGTCCAATATACTATCAGCGCACACCAGCGACATCCTCGTTGTAAATGGCTTATCAACACTTTCCCATGATTTGGTAATGTTTAGCACGATTGAACAGCGCTGTTGCTGTAATCCTGTCCAAAAAGCAAAGGATGCAAGCAGAAAACCCGCATGAAACGAGAGTTGTGACCTCAACAAAACCTCTTGTAACACTATAACCTCTATGTCAGCTGCTCTAAGATCGAAACAAATGTGTAGAGATTGTTTTGAATAACCTGAGTGTCACCCCACATCTCATCTTGTTCCCGATAGAGGAAATCCCCCAACATATGGCAACTTCTAACGAATACCGGCACTGTTCCAGTCTTACACTGTGCTCGACACATTGCTGGCTATGAACACTTGTGCGCCACGCACGCGAGAAAAACGTAGATGTGCATCTAACTCATTGTTGCACAGTGCTTTTCCTCACTATGAACATAGAAGTGTGATTCTAATCACAAACGCAGTCAGAATCAAGGCAATAGAAGTGTGATTCTAATCCTGAAGTGACTCCAAGTTATAGAAATGATCTTACTATTGATTTGATTCCTAGGTGGCTTCACGTTATAGAACAATTGACCATCGCATCGAGACAAAAACATATTTCGATAGGCTGTTCGTATCATACATTTATCCATTCACCATTTTTATTATGGAGAAAAGTCGTGCATTCAGTCAAAAAAGCTAACAAATTAGGCACTAATCAATGTAATAAATGCAATGTCCGGAGGCGTTATAACGGGAGGGGACTGTATACCTTCCGTTCAAGCTGCAGTAAGACCACCTACTGAGACCTTCATATTTATTATATTGATTAGTGCCTACTTTGGTAGCTTTTTTTAACTGAATGCACGACTTTCCTCCATGATAAAAATGGTGAATGGATAAATGTGTGATACGAACAGCCTATCGACACATGTTTTTGTCTCGATGCGGTGGCCAATTGTTCTATAACTTGAAACCACCCAGGAATCAAATCAGTAGTAAAATCATTTCTATAACTTGGAGTCACTTCAGATCCAATTCACTAGATTCCGCTCCAAACCTGAATGAGCCAATTCGCTGGTTGTTACGGCTGCCTCACAGTCTTACAATCTTCGAGTTAATCATTAGGACAGTTATGCAGTAGACAGATAGGAAAGATAAGTAGCGGTGCGCCATCCTTGAGATTTCGAGATCTAACCATAAGATGGGTAGGTTAAAATTATTTGTTTACTAACTTTTTTAACTGATCGAGAGCATGATGTAGGTAGCAGGAATTCATAATAACACTACTTGTACCCCTACGTTTCTCATTAAACCTGACACCCATTATGAAAGTCGAAATTCTTGTCTTAGGAGAGTTCACTGTCACTTACTTGGAAAACTTCACCTTTCCCAGAAACGGAAGCGCTATGTTTAAAACTTTATAAAATTTTTAACTTTGTAAAAACAAATAGTAATATATCGCACTTTTTAAGTGTAGGAAAACAGCGCATTTTCAGTGTGAAGAATAGATGGTCCCATGCACTCGTCAAGCATCTCGTTTCTCCTTCGATTGATAGCGAAAAATTTATGTGATGTATAGTTACGCGCTTGAAAACGGTACAACCGAAGCAATTGAAGGAAATAGCACACATGTCCTTTTTGCTGTTCCAAGTAGGCAGCATTTACTCTATCAATTAAGAAAAAGCGCGAGGGCCTAGATGAGGACACGATGTGATCTCTTCCTTCTTTTCATACATTGGAAATTGATGCTTTACTGCACGTTGAATCAATAGTTATGGGTCATTTCAACTGCAAAAATCGAAATTTTATGAGATTTCGGTATTTAGTTCATAAGTTTTCAAAGAAGGAGGATCTGCTTTAACTACATACCCCTTCCGTTTTGCTTGGGAGGTGTTCATTTTGATTTCAAAATTATCCAGCTGACATCGATAAGTGTTCATTTTGACGCGAAATAGTATAAAAGTGCTGATTATTGGTAAAAATACATTTTTGAATACACTAGATAGCTAAAGCGAGGATTCCAAAATTTTTGTTTTCTGATTTTCTGATTTCTGTCGAAGTGCCGGTCAGAGTACGTGCTTAATTTCTTCTCTCCTTCCTTCCCCGCCTGTCCCGTCCCGGGCAGGAAGGACGGGGACTGATATTTGAAGCAAAACGTGCCAAGATCGATGTGAACTCAGCAGCGTGCTAAATGCATTCAACGTCACTACGACACTTTCATAGTGCGGCGCCAAGACGTATGACTCAGCACCGTGTCCGCCCGTGAAATTCGTTATGAATGTGCTTTTATCCAAGGTGCGCGATTTCAAAACGGAGCGAAGAAACTGAACTGGTTATCCGATTTGATCCGATATCCGATAATCATCGCACTTCTCTAGGTTCCGGATAATTGGATGATTCGGATAAGGGCGATTTTGCGGACAACGGATTTGTGGATGATTCAGAAGTTTTGAAGAATTCTGTCCTACCATATCCCGCTAACTACTCTTTGTAGTAAAAACAGGTCCTTACTGTACTGAAAGCAAGAGGGCCTAAGGAGGAAAAGAAGACGGTCGGGGTGTCCTATTCTCGGGGTGGGGTTGGGGAGGGGGTGGCGAAGCTCCCAACCAGGGGTCGGATTCATCAACGACTTACATAACTTCGACAGAGAATTCACAGCGGAAAACTCAGATAATGCGGCTTATCACTCACCATATTGCTTGATAAGCCGGCTATCAGGGATTTCGACTGTAATTTTCTCCGTTAAATTGCTGTAAGTCGTTGAAGAATCCGGCCCCAGGTGTTTGGCGGCAGCTAGGGCGCCGAATAGCTCGTTCTATTGAGTTCATTATATCCCGAAACGACAACTACTTTTGAAACAACCTAATTCATGGTTCTGCAACAGGCTGTTAGCTCCGCGTTCTCCATCGGACTGCCTACAACGGACTACGCCCACCTCAGTCGGCCCACCCCAGTCAGACAAAGAAGGCAGTCGTAAGAAGCATGTTTCCCACGGCAGCAAGCATCTGCACAAGAGAAAATGAGCGCAGGGAATCCCTCAGAATGGCCCAGGAGACAGCTGTGCAAAATGGCTATGGTCTCCAAAAACCTCCGCGGAAATTCAGGGCGGGAAAGGCTCAGCTACTGTTGTGGATCTCCCACCCAGTAATCTGAAGCAACAGCTAATTCGAAACCGCCTTTATCATCGTTTTTGCTGTACGCCTAATTGCGTGGTCTGCCCAGGTGGTAAAGAAGGTGACTGCACCGTATCTGGTGTGGTCTACCTGATTTCATGCCAATCTTGCGGAGCAGAACACATCGGGGAAACTGGGCGTCCTCTTCGTGTGAGGACCAAGGAACATCTCGACGGGAAGGAAAAGCTCAGAGCCTCGACTGTTTTCTATCATAGGATTCATTGCCATGAAATGGAGGATTTTGAGGTCAAGGTGGAGATTCTGGGGCATGAGGTTCAAACATCCGCGCGCAAAGCCCTTGAGGCATTCTGGGGCCGGATTCATCAAAGTTACTGCAGTAACTTTAACGAAGAATTGTAAGCAAATATCTCAGATAACGCAGCTTATCAAGCGATATGGTGAGCGATAAGCCACGTTATCTGAGCTTTCGTTAACGGTTCTCCGTTAAAGTTACCGCAGTAACTTTGATGAATCCGGCCCCTGGACTCCATAGACCCCAAGGTCAACCGGAAGGAGGAGTGCCTATATAACGCGAGAACTCAAGTCCTACCTCAGACTCGCATTTTAAACTGGGTAGTTGCTGTTCCGCACCCCTCGTCTGTCCTGCGCTGCTTCCATTGGTCTTGTCAAGGAGAGATCTCGCGTCGATTTTTGACAATTGTCCCGCGCGTTGATCTTGCCGTCTCGCGGTCTTGTGGATCGCGCGCGAATCTCGCATTTAAAGGGCCCGCAACGCTTTGGGCCGCGCTCTCGAGTCTTCTACTGCCTCCCGCACATCCGGACGCCGTCGCTCCTCTACTCTCCGCTCCGGAACGCGCCGACAGGACCCGCACCGCCGCCTCGTCAGGACGAGCCGCCACCACCACTCCAGCCCTCCACTCCTCCAACGCCTCCAGGCCTCCTCACCCCTGCTCTCTTTTTTTGTGTTTTATTATCTTGTTAATAAACTTTTCATTAATTAGCTCTACTTTCCAAAAAGTGGTTTCGACCACATCATATTTAACTGTCCCTCGGTGGGCTACAGTCAGGTACAGCACTCGGACTCTTTCTTTCTATTGGTCCCATCTACTAAATTTGGCACTGAACTTAGTAAGGTTGAGGAGACATTTGGTGGGATAACTTCTTATTGATTTGGTCCCTTTCAGGCTCTGAAGAAGGCGATCTCGCCGAAACATTGGCCAGTAAATAAATCCACCTACCAACCTCGTGTAGAGCTCAACACGTACAACAGCAATTCACAATGCCGAGGTTCATTGAGAGTCGATCATGGGGACTAGGAAGCAGTTGCCTCGCTGCACTGCTCAAGACCCCACTTTTCACTTTGGCCAAAGAATGGACGAATTCAGCAACAGCCGAGAACGACAGTCGCCGGTTGCCGGCAACAAAGGACAAAGACTGAATAATTCTAAGCGTGCAGATGCGATCGCTCATGTTCTATAAAGACTCACAGTGCAATGAGTCAGTACTCTAAGGGTGAGCAGAACTAGAGAATTCACATAGTCACCATGAAGTGCGACTACTCTACTAGAACCCGGTGATTCTTCTAGAAACCACCAGTTCTCGCTGTGCTGTGTTCTGTCGAAACGCAATGGCATAATGGACAGTTTTTGGACCTTCTCCCATTGCGCTACAGTCTCCTCACCTAGACTGGTTTCACCACCTCTACGTTCGTTTCCCACTCGTGTCGAAGTGAAACAATCCTTGCATCCGATTCGCTGAACTCTCTGGTTTCTTACAATTATGTCTTACAATTAGGAGCCATCCTATTCCGAAGTTTCACATCAGCGATCCTTGATGCCGTCAAACAATTCCAGCTATGAACAGGTTGGGGTTCAACTTCTCATGACACTTTGGCTTATGTCCACTGCTCACCCCAAGCGAAGCCTAATGATAATCTCCCATATCGATCGCGCGAAGCGATGAGTCGGATGGATGGAACCTGACACGCTACGAACATGGAGGCTGTAACTGCAAAATGCATCCTCTGAGTTTAGAAATACCGCTACGATATGCTATCATATCAGGTTCATTATTCTCAGCAGACTGGGTGTTGACCATTCGGTCTAGTATCTCCTGAGCGGTGGTTAAAAGTTTGAAGCCTGTGTGAGTCTGTCTTGCGTTTATTTTCAACCATTAAATTTGCAACTATGAAAGTTCGTTTTTTTATGAGTTAAAAGAAAATAGATTTCCGAATTGTTTTCAACTAACTTGTATTCACTATAATGACTCATTATTAACAACAACTTTATCCCAATTTATAGGCAGCTTGCGAATCTTTTGTCCATCGTTTAAAAAGGGTTTTCTCTAGGTGATCCATTGATCAAGACATTTTTGAACGTCTCCGTGTTTGCTGAATTTCTTCTCCTCTAATCCATGAGCCATTGATCTGAAGAAGTGACAGATGGTGCAATATCTATTAGGGGGGGGGGGGGGCCAAAAGTAATGAGACACCCCATGCCGTGTCCATATATCTCGTGGCTGGAGTCTGGTTTTGTGCTTATCGTATTTGTATGTTTGTATGCTACTTACTGAAGCGCATCTGAAAAGCTACCACTTCGGCCCTTTCCAGAAGCATGCCAAAAACCCCAGCCTGTCTCATGCCGAAACCCCAGTCTGACGACTCGACCTGTGTCGCGCAAATCTCCCCCAATTCCCAACCCCGAGCAGCCTGGGCTCAATATTCACGCAAGATGAGAAATACGTCTTCTACCTTAACCCTGCCAAGCAGCGAGTCTGGGTGAGGCCTGGTGAATTGTTACCGACCTTCGTTCGGCGAGATGTTCACGGCGAGAAGCATCTTTGGAGCTTTTGGGTCTGCGCCCATGGACCGGAATATAGGAAGCTGTTTTCCAAGAGCACTACGATGAACTCCAAGGTCATGGTGAACGAAATAGAGGAGATGGGCCGGCAACTCGCTCTTATTCATTCGCAGCGCTTCAAGAAGGTTCTCCTCTTCGACAACGCCGCACCCCATCGGGAACAAGTAAGCACGGATAAGCTTGGCCAGCTGGGCTACGTTCACATGCCTCACCCACCGTATTCGCTGGACATCTGTCCATGCAACTACCACTACTACTTGAGCCTACAGGACTTCCTGGTGGGAAGGGACACAAGAATCCAAGCAGTCCTTGACAACCATATCGAGCTGTTGATCAACACCTGGCTCAAGCAGTTCTGGAAGGATGGGATCAGGAAGTTGGCTGAGCGATAGCAGCAAGGTCCTTGCCCTTAATGGCAAATACACTCCTCAGCATCGTTGAGTTGTAATTGAGTTATAAGGAGATAAAGATTTTTTTCATTTTGTCTCATTACTTTTGGCCCCCCCCCCTAATATCTGCGACCGAATTCGTTAACGACTTACAGCAATTTAACAGAGAGAATTACAGCCGAAGTTCCGGATAGTGCGGCTTATCAATAAGCGATATGGTAAAACATTGCAACCTATCTCTTGTCGATAAGCCGCGCTATCAGGAATCTCGGCTGCATTTTCTCCGTCAAATTGCTGTAAGCCGTTGGTGAATCCGGCTCCTGGTCGTCTCCTGGGGCCGGATTCATTTTCTTTTTTTTCGATTTTCTGGCTACTTCTTCACTAAGCATTGAATAGTTGTTCCTTGTAGCGAGTAACTGTCACCGTTTCGCCGGGTTGGAAGAATCGTAATACAGAGTTACCTCCTCATCCCACCAAATGCAGAGCAACAGGTTTATTCCGTGGGTTTTGGACTTAGGGGTTGACTTTGGTGCCTCTCCTGGATCTGTCAAAAGCGGCTCCGCCTAGGGTTGCCGAAATAGACCCATTTTTGATTTTAGGTGATGATACAGTGCAGAAGGGACTTGCTTCGTTGCCGTTCAATCAAGATTTCGCACGTGGTTCTTCGGGTTTCTTACTGCAGTTGCTTCAGTTGGTGTAGCACTCCATGTCCCTCCTGAATCTTTTCCATCTCATCCAAAAACTTCCGAAAGTTTGGCGGGTTACCCTAGGAAGTCAGCTTGCTGTTGTTGCGTTTGGGCGTCGTCTTCGTCGTGCGAAGCTTGCAGTTCATCGTCTTCGAACTGTTGGGGTGGCCTTTAGAGTTGAGCTTTTCGACAATTTTTTTCGAAAGTCGAACAATCGAATAACTCGATTTCTTGAAATTTTCGAAAGTCGAGCAATCGAATAACTCGAGTTTTCGCCGTCTTCGAAATTCGAACAATCGAATAACTCGATTTTTCGCCGTCTTCGAAAATCGAACAATCGAATAACTCGAGTTTTCGCCGTCTTCGAAATTCGAACAATCGAATAACTCGAGTTTTCGCCGTCTTCGAAAATCGAACAATCGAATAACTCGACTTTTCGTCGTCTTCGAAAATCGAACAATCGAACAATTCGATTTTTCGCCGTCTTCGGAAGTCGAACAATCAAATAACTCGATTTTTCGCTGCCTTCGAAAGTCGAACAATCGAATAACTCGAGTTCTCGCCGTCTTCGAAATTCGAACAATCGAATAACTCGAGTTCTCGCCGTCTTCGAAATTCGAACAATCGAATAACTCGAGTTTTCGCCGTCTTCGAAAATCGAACAATCGAATAACTCGACTTTTCGCCGTCTTCGAAAATCGAACAATCGAATAACTCGACTTTTCGCCGTCTTCGAAAATCGAACAATCGAATAACTCGATTTTTAGCCGTCTTCGAAAATCAAACAATCGAATAACTCGATTTCTTGAAATTTTCGAAAGTCGATTTTTTGAAATTTTCGAAAGTCGAGCAATCGAATAACTCGAGTTTTCGCCGTCTTCGAAATTCGAACAATCGAATAACTCGAGTTTTCGCCGTCTTCGAAAGTCGAACAATCGAATAACTCAACTTCGAAAGGACGTTCCACAGAGAACCGAAGGAAGACGGAACAAAACCACAGTTGTGGATGAAAAGGGTTGAACTTAGGAAGACAGCTGAATCCTCTTTACAATCCAATTAGAATACCGGAATAACAGGATACTTGGTCATTTATTTTGTAAGTAGTGGACATTCTCCAGGGTTGAGGTGCTACCAAAGAAAGGATTTTCCTCACTTCTAGGCGGAATCTGCTATCTGCCACGGGTTCTTCAATTGTGAGTCGATGCCACTAAACTCTCGCATTATCCCATTACCAGCGTCCGTCGCCGGCTTCGCCGGTCCCCTATCCCCTACCAGGGTCAAGCGTGGGGTTCGATTTTTGATGGAAATTTACGACCCCCCCCCCTCTGAAGCGGAATTTGTACGACCCCCTCCCTCTCTCTTCCACTGTTCTATTTCTTGCATTTCTTGATTTTTTCAAGGTTTCTTGTGCAGTTTGAACTCTTTAATAGATTCTTCTTTTCAGGTGCGGCTTCGGCACTGAAGAGGACAATGAAACGAGTTTCCTGATCAATAATGTTTTCAAAACGCAATAAAATTCTTTAAAATTTTGAACGCTATTTTCGACACTTCAAAATAAAGATCTTCTAGTAGCAGTTTCCAATCATCACTGTTCAATTTATGGAGTTTTTTTTTTTCAGGACACCATGGACACGAAACATTCTTCTACCTGAAGTAGCGACGTTTGCATCTGAAATTGTCCTCCGAAATTGTGTTATATAAAAATTTGAGTATTACTTTCTGACGACGACTTAAGTGCTTTCCTTATAAATTTTTTGAAGCGTTCCTCGAATCGATTATGGAGCGGAAAAAGGAAGGATGGACGATGGACTTCTCTCGGAAATAATGTTCTCCCATCCTAAGAAAACGTCATAAAAAAACGAAAATGGAGCTAAAAAAAACCCCCAGCTCTGTACATGATACAGCAAAAAAACGATTCTCCGCAGCGATGACGGAACTGCGATGACGATATGATTAGGATGGATCGTAAGCAAAATTCTCGTTTTTCATGAAAAAAAATATTTTTTAGCCGAAGCAGACCACCCATACGAATAAAATTTTGCCACAAAAACTTCCAAGTCATGATCAACGCACAGTGTAAAAATCATGATTTTCTGGATCGAACAGGATGAATCGACCTCAGGTCGACTTTGCACCAACGTCATCGGAGCATGAAACTAAACGTTCACAAAAAGGTTCATAACTCGGTAAGTTTTTCATATTTTGAAAATTCTTCTAGCCTGTCAAGAAGAAGATAAAACGCTCTTCCTCACAGTGTAAAAATCTTTTCCAAAAAAGGAGTCGTCACGCGTGGCTGCTGGTTCGATTTTTGAGCGAAAAAAATTTTCGGCAAAAATCGACCAGAAATCGAACCCCACCCGCCCCGCATGAAGATCCCTTTTTTGCTAAAAGTGTTTGTAACCATAAAGAAATGCTGTTTATCTACTTTTCAAAAAGCTAGCGGGATTTTTGAATTTCTAAAAAATAACCGAGTTACGAATATTTTTGTGAAGCCACTTCAATTTTTTTTCGCTCAAAAATCGAGCCAGCAGCCACGCGTGACGACTCCTTTTCTGGTAAACGATTTTTACACCATGAGAAAGGGCGTTTTATCTACTTTATGAAAAGCTAAAAGAATTTTCAAAATTCGAAAAACTTACCGAGTTATGAACCTTTTTGTGAACGTTCAATTTTATGCTCCGATGACGTTGGTGCAAAGTCGACCAGAGGTCGATTCAACCTGTTCTATCCAGAAAATCACAATTTTTTCACAGTGAATTGATCAAAACTTCTAGGTTCTTGTGGCTAGATTTTATCCGTATGGGTAAACTGCTTCGGCTAAAAAATAATATTTTCATGAAAAATGAGAATTTTGTATGCGATCCATCCTCGTCATATCTTCATCGCAGCGGAGAAGCATGGTTTTTATTGTATGTTGAGCACGACTTAAAATTTTATATGATACAATCCCACTCTCTGTCGTCCTGTCCTTCAGAAGGCAGAAAAAAAATTTCCATTGAGGAGTCCATCCATATTTCAATTGCGATTGATCATGTCAGAGAACGCAGTAGCCGCATGTAAACTGCCATAACACGGAGATTTTTTGGGGCTCCTGGAAAATTCATAAAGCTCTAGTAGATGTGATTTCTATGCTTTAAAAGGCAGGTTCTAAAAGTAACATCTTCCATGTGATTAGTGTGTCGATATCTTTTCGGTAAATCGAGACGTCTGATCATATAGAATATCGTTTCAGAGAAACATAGTTTTATCACTGTGTGTCAAACGGGCTTAAAATCTTATAGGGTGCGATTCCATTTTCTGATGCTGTTTCCTGCAGGAAAGAAATTACTTTTCAAGCAAGTCCGTCCTTTGGTTGCCATTCCGTCATCGACTCGAAGAGCGCTTCAAAAATCTTGTAGGGAAAGCACTTAGGTCGTCATCAGTAATTAACACTTGAAATTTTATAGAGTGCAATTCTGGAAGTATATGTCGCTCATCAGGCAGAAAACTACCGTGTCCATGACGTCCTGGGAAAATCTGAAAAAATGAAAATCTCTCTTTGACTATAAATCTGCAGACGAGAAATCTTTATTTTTCACTGCACAGTAATCGGCATTAATTTTTTTTTGATATTCAATCCTATTTTTTTAACTCCAGGAAACGCAAGTGCTTGTAAATCTCCGCATTGTCGTAGTCACACCTGGAAAAAACAACTTATTAATAGATGCAAACATCGTCTAAAAACCTGAATTTGGAGAGAGTCCCCTGCTACAGTACGACCCCCCCCCCCCCTTCGATTCCCGAACCTCAAGCTTGACCCTGGCCCCAAACTCGTGATGCGTCGTATTCCATTGTGACTTCAAGAACCCACTACTTTTTGGGTTTAACGACTTGGCAAAAAATACACACATTTTCAAACCAATTGAGGGGTGGGGATTCTCCTTATATGACTTTCTCCCCCTGTTCAGACATACGCTTCAGACCGTTCCGTTGTTAGTGCCACTGGATCGGTTAGTTGCGAGTGCTTGTGTGTCCGTTCAGCGGCTTGCAACCTGATTGTGAGATTGAGTGCATTGGACTCGAACTATAGATTGAAACGGTATGCGAACCACGATAGGTGTGCAGTTGTGTGTGTTGCGGACTGTCAGCTCGCGCTCGAACGGGCTGCGGGACATTACGTACGAATGGTCGCCGCGGCCGCGGCGAACAGCGCGGCAGAAGACGTCGCAATTGGGTGACTTCAGCGGCCAGTGGTATCTAGACCTGCATCAAAACTGGCACATCAAGTCTTACGAAGTGTATACAAAGTCAGTTTCACTGCGATAGTGTGTCATATTTTCAGCTTCTCTAGAAGAAGCACCATATAAAATTGAGCCTTAGAACGTTGTTTAGTTTTATAACTCGAACTCGATTTCTGAACCAGAGCATGTTTCCCAGCTCCTGCAACAGCAGAAAGGGATATCAACAACTTAAACCTAGCGTCTGCAGCAGGTCACGAGGCACAGCTCACACGACCGCAGCGGAGCTCATCGCGCACGCGGCAGTCGTCGTCGCGGGCGCGGTCACCATCCGTACATAAAAACCGCCCCTCGCTCGAACGTCACGCAACGCGACCGCTCGCGGCCCGCTCTGAGTTACTCCAAGTCCTTTCTGAGGGTGATGGGGAGTTCTTCGAGTTTTCTCGTGGAATGTGGCTTTCTTAAGACGTCTGTTGTTATGTTTTAGTCGTGAATTCTTGTGGAATCTTAGGTGGATTGCTGTGTGCAGTATGGCTACCACATTTCTCCTTTATTACCCAGACAATCCCATCCGTCTTTGGCAGGGTGGCAGCTAGACTTGTCGGATATTTGTTGAGTCGGTGAAGAATTTTTTGTTTCAGATAAACCTCGTCTAACTGGATCATTCAACTACTCATCTGTACTGCGAACGGTACTGTTCCAGCTGAGGGATGTCGTCGGTAAGTTGTCTGTTCTGGACTTCATTTTGAAGCTCGAGGTGAACGACAACAAAGAACCCGGAGTTTATGGGGCGAGCGCAGGACCAGTGTGGCGAAGACACAGTCCTCGGACCTATCTCCGTATGAGAGGGAGCGCCACTAGGAAAGCCAGGCAATCACAATGTAGCTCTCGGCCTGCTAGAAAATCGCAAAGGGCTCGAATCTATCCTAGTCGGTGGGGGGGGGGGGGAGGAGGGGCGGGGAGCATGCTCTTGAAAGCAAAACGAACTTAGGCGCTACGAGTGGAGCGGGGATGTGGACCCTGGTTGGCTTCGATATTTTCGGACGCTGAGCGGCTCTAAGGTCATCATGAAAAGCAGCCGTACCCGACGTTCTGTGTTGCATGAAATTAAAAATATTATACAGTACAGAGTGCAGTCCTAGTTTGTGGTGAAGCGCTCTTAAAGGACTTTTCGGGCACAATCCAGATGGACTCAGTTTCCGAGTTCCCCGTTGGAAGAGCGGAACCTAAAAGGAATATTCTCGATAAAAATCTAGTAAGAGAGAACCTCATAGTAGATTTGCACCGAGAGCAGATCATCTTCAAGCAGCTAAAACAGATAACATCAGTAAAATAAATTAAGAATAGGCCAAGAACCATCAATCAACGTTTGGACACAGGCAAGACATCATACTTCACTCCCTAATTGAACCTGTGGTGGGGTTCAGCTCGTTGGGCTTGGTTATCGCCCTGGTCATATTCTCCACTTCCTTTCAATATTTATTGAGGCGGGAGGGCGCAATGTGGCTCAGGGGGGGTCACCCCCCTACTCAGTTGTTGTCCGCCTTAGTAAAGGAAACGTGTGTGTGAAATTACATCGGAAATGGCCTACCTCAGTTCACTGTAGGGGTAGAACACACCAGTGCTGCAAAAAAATTCCGGTTTCAAAAAGCACAAACCGTTGTGTAGGGGGGGGGGGTGACCCCCCCCCCGAGCCACATTGCGCCGGCGGGAGATATTAAACATACACCTGAGTCAGAGCTTTGGCTCTGCTGACTATCACTCGCTACCCTGCTATTTATGCAGAGCGAATGATATGAAAGCCAGTATCAATCGCTAGCCTTTCTTTGGTACTTGGCGAATGACACTGGAATATGCTTTCTGCCTCTATCAACCAAAATATACAGCAGAGGTCACGCGGAGCGAGACACTAATCATTTGCAAACGTCAAGACCTAGCTCACAAATGTTATATATTGCCACTGTTTTGATCTCGTTATACAGTTGTTTTCTAAGGAATCTACTCATTCAATATATTTCAATGCTGAACACATTCAGTTCTTGCGAAATCGTTTAAGAGTGGCCACCACCAACTAGGATTGCACCCGGCACTTGTTGTTCTACCCTAGTCATGAACTGAGATGGGCCATTCCTGGTTTAATTTGGCATTCGTGTGCGTTCCTATCAAATTGGGTAACCACCCATTATAAGGTGACCCCTCCCGCGCTGCTTTGCGCCATTTTCGACATACAGTCCGCGTTTGGATAGAATATTTTGCATTCCTAGCGGAGGCCCACCCTAAACTAGGACTAGAGTAATGAATTCTAGTAAGAAGAAAAAACGGGAAAAATTCATCGTTGTAGGTCACATCCCCTCGCTCAACTCTTCCCATACTTCCAAACATACAGTTTGACCTCACCTGGCTTGCAAATTGCGAAGAAAGACCTCCTAGGTTTGTTGATTCTGTTGTCGTAGTAAACTCGTTTATTTTCCATTCTACCGCCGTCCTAAGAGAGCGAAGTGCCCGCCTTCCAATAGACTAGATCCGGTTCCCTTAACAGAGTCCAGTCTGTAGCCGTTGTAGATTAGTTTATTTTGGATTTCTAATCCTCAAGACGGCAGGTTAAAGCGCCGTCCCCTTCCTTCACTAGGACAGATCCCCGCCCTCCGTTCTTACCATATTGATCCGTGAAGGATAGAGGTTGGGATGGTTTGGTGCAATCCTAGTTCGGCGTATCAAGTAGTGTTTTGACCCACTATTCCTTTCTCTGGCGTTTCATGGGGTGTTAGGGCGTTCAGGCAATTTCGAGCGGATAAGGAACAGGGGCCGGATTCATCAATGACCAACCCGTGGGGAACAGCGGGTAGAGATACCCACGATTAAGCCTGCGTCTCTGACTCTTGCCGTATCTCTACATGAATCTTGTCTTATCTCTATCCCTTATACCCCGCATACCCCCGTGTTTAATTGTTGATGAGCCAGGCCACAGGAGATGAAGTCAAGTGCTCCTCCCGTTCCACGAAGTCCTATTATATAATCCATTTATAGTCGAGACCTCTGACATCGGAGAAATGGACCAGCACCTTGATCGAACCGACATTTCCTCTGTAGTTGTTCTTGGCCCAGCAGAAGCAAGTCACGAGCCTGCCATTCCTATATCCAAATACGACCCATTACGAGCTCCTGCTTGTTTACTTTACTTTGGATCCGATCGAAAATCTTCGGATAATTCGATGATTCGGATAACGGCGATTTCGCGGATCCCGGATTTTGGATGGTTCGGATAAGGGAATTTCCGCTTTCCTTGGATTTTTGAATGAATCGTGATAGCCGAAAATGATCTATTCGGATCCAGTGTATACTTTGCGGAAAGAAGCACTCAAATGCTTTCAAATTTTAGAGGATTTGTCCACACCTTTGCCTTTCAAGCATGGCAACCGTGGTTAAATGGTTAAATCTTCGTTGAAACATGCAGTGTTCTTGATTCTTTTTTTTTTTCCTAAAGATTGCATTTCAGGACGAAGAACTCTTGGTGTTCGGCTACGCGTCCCGAATCTACCCCCCTGATGATCGCGCTGACTTCATAGCGGAGGAGCAACACCTGATCGAGTCGCCAAACGATCCGACACTACGCATCGATAGGTGTGTAGACAAGGGAGATGCACGTGCTGCTCCCGCAGAAAAACCTCGCTAGCTCCGTTTCAGGCTTTTAGGCTGGAGGATAGTCTCCGCGGATGCCGCCATGTCAAGCAGGTATGTGATTCAATCGTCAGTTTCACCTTCTCTTTGGTATATACGATATAAGCCAAATTCTAACCAGATTTGTAATTGCTCAACGGCTCAAATGCGATGTGTTGCTGGCGAATCAATCCGAATCAAAGCTTATTTGACCGTGAGAATGTGTAGGATAGGATGAGGCTTAGGCAATCGCTCGTATGCCTAGATAGTGAGGCGTGAGATTGCAAACGGCTCCACGACGCGAACGCGGTAGCGGTTTGCTCGTCTATTTTCAGATTTTTGGCTTTTTCTCTCGTCTTTTCCCTCTTCTCATCGCCGAGTAGTGACTGAGTGTACTGCTCGCATTAGTTTGTTTTATCCTTCGAAAGTGGTATTCGTTTGACGTATTGCCCTCTTATAGGTCTGGTGAGCACCGCCACATTTGCTCGACAGTGAAAGAGAGGTGGTGACGCTCAAGCGTAAGTTCGACTCAAGCAGTCAAACGGAAGATTTCAAAGTTTTCGTGTGGAACATTCGATTGATGCTGTCTCATTATATGTTTGTTGGCCTCGTTCCCACCCCAACTTCTGTATCGCTTCAGGTACGACTGCCGTCTGCTACTCCCGCACGGTTATGATGCTCGCGTGACCTCTGTCGAGGAAGAGTCCTGTCCCACGGAGGATATGGAAGAAGAGATGTGCGATGAAGAGCGTTATCGCGACATGCTCAACGAAGCCCAGCAAAGTCGTGAGTGGATACGATTGTTATCTTAGAAACAATTCTCATGGATCTACTGCAACCTGCTTATCCTGGCCGGCTGTCACCATCTCTCTACTTATTGAAATTTTGCAAGAAGTACGTTCTGTAGGTTCGCCTGCCAATTTACTGTTGCTGTTTGATGATGACGAGCTCTACGTTGGGGTGGCAGACGGTTTTACTGGTTAACGTTTTTGGCGAGAGAGGATCTCTTCTAGCATTGATATCACTGTGAAATGAATGGCCGTAGTAGCGTTGACTGGATACGTCATCGTTAGACATGACGTCAAACCCAGCTGGGTGCAAATTCATCAACCGCTTACCGCCCTCTAACGGTGAAGATACCACCATGTCTGATGCTGTGAGTGTCATTTCAAGGGGTTTGACGGTATTTTCACTGTGAGAGGGCGGTAATCAGTTGATAAATCTGGCCCCTACTATTGAACTTGCAAATTATCTAGAAGTATTGCATCGTAGGCCGCTACAAGCAAATGCCAAGCAAAGACTAGCCCAAGTCAACGGTCAGCGGCTTAATTGTTCTTTTTGCTTGCCGAACGGGTCGGCTTTCCTTGTAATGAAGTCGTCACACCATCGAATGAACCGACCTCGCATCCTGTTCATCGACACCTTCCTCCCTGGAAATTAACACTGAAGGCAAATGAAAAAGGGAAAGCGTAGCCTTGCGTTGCAAGTGCACGTGCAAGTCGTGGTGCTAAGAGCTAGATTCAGTGGTGTTTATGTGTCGAATAGCACAGAGTCCGCTATTACCGATGCGGTTCCTACTTAAATTGGCGCCTGCTTTCGAGGCGTAAATGTCTCCGCAAAATCATCTGCGACAAGACAAGCAATCTTGGCGTATTTCTTTAGAAATATCTGTTTCGCATTAAGCTTCGTTTATTTTTAGAAGAGGAAGAAGCGCGAGACAAAAAAGCGGAGATTGCATTCGACTATGGCACTATCGAGCAAAAAAGCAACGGAGAAGCTGCTGCCGAGGTGGCAAGCGATGACAGCGATAGTGAAGCGGAGCCGTTTGTGCCACCGCCTGGAATCAAGCTTCCAATGGGACTAGCAGTGGTGAGCTTTGAGTTTGAGCTACGAGTCTTCCGAGATAATTTGTTCTTTTCCAGCCCGACAATCAGAAACAAAATCATATCATCGAACGCACGGCTGTGTTCGTTGTGACCAAGGGACCCCAGATGGAAATAGTGATCAAGGCTAAGCAACGAAATAACATGCAGCAGGTTAGTGTTGTGATTGACGATCAGAATGCTATCGTTTTCAAATATCGCTTTTTTCAGTTTGGGTTCCTCGAATTCGACAATCCTCTGCATCCCTACTACAAGTATTTGTCGAAACTGATACGTGAGAAGAAGTACACTCCTAATCTGAATAAGCGGCGAAAGAAGGGCGCTCAAGGTACCGAGGCGGCAACTTCTTCTCCCGCGAGAGGCGATAATAAGGACAAGAAGCCTAATGCACTGGCTGCATTAGCGTCTCGTAAGTTATAAATCTTTCCTTGTGTAGAGTTCAAATATAAGCGTTACTGTAAAGAAACGCTGCTACCATCTCGTGGCCAGCATGTTTGTTTTCAACACTCAGTGATGCGATTTTCACCTGGAGTTTTTTTTATGAGTGATGTATTGGGGTTGTACGTTGCGGTTTTCAACAGTGTTATGACCACCTGGGTGGAAAACAACAAAGGATAACTGAAGCAATTCGATCTGAGTTAGTAAAGCAAACAGAGGCTCGTATTTCTTTATCATACGTGGAGATCAATCTGCAAAAAGTTAGCCGCGTTACTTGCCCCCGAATCGTGGTATAAATATTCTTCGGAGATCTCGGAGTATCCTGGATTATGCCTTCAGAACCATCTACGATGGGGATCTCAATAGGAATAAGGAGAACGTGGTAGGAATGCAAGCAGACTACAATGAGGATTAACATGAGGTGGTGGGAACATAGTAAATCTTCTAAATTAATATGAAAAGCCGTTCATAACGACGCCGGTGGTGTAATGGTGTAGAGCATTCCTGGCCGGTGAGCGGGAAGTGCGGGCACGAGTCCGGCCTGGCGTTAGAGTTTTGATCGCATTAAAACGTCGTTGTAACAGCTTGCACGATTATGCATTGTTCCGAATAATGACTTGAATGATGAGGATATCAAGTATAGTTGTGCTCTCGCAAAATTTTCGAATATTCGAATGGTTTCGAATACCCGCAATTTTCGAGCATTCGAATTTCGAATACATTCGAAAAACGTGATTTTTTGAACATTCGAATTCGAATACATTCGAAAAATGCGATTTTTTGAACATTCGAATTCGAATACATTCGAAAAATGCGATTTTTTGAACATTCGAATTCGAATGGATTCGAAAAACGCGATTTTTTGAACATTCGAATTCAAGTACATTCGAAAAACGGGATTTTTTGAACATTCGAATTCGAATACATTCGAAAAACGCGATTTTTTGAACATTCGAATTCGAATACATTCGAAAAACGCGATTTTTTGAACATTCGAATTCGAATATTGATTCGAATATTCTATTCGAATATTCGAATATTCTCGAATGGAATATTGGATCACGGAAAGGAAAAACATGGCTGGTGCTTTGGTGGCAATGACCAATAGACGGTTTACCCTGACGTAGTAGGAAATTTACATTCGTTTGCAAGGTGTTTAACAAGGTTTTAATGGAGTGATTTTTCCACCGAATTCTATGCCTGAAAGGATGAAATATGTTACTGGTCATCAAACCAAACAACACGTCCTTGAAAAGCTTAGCTCTTTTTCCTGGTTGACTGATAAAAAGATTCCAAAGGCCATACCTTACCTTAGCCCAATAAAGGGCCAGGTGATATAGCACGGGATATAGCTGGTGGAGCGCTTACACTTTGGTTTGAATTACTGGGGTTACATATGTGCATCCACCTTTTCGGCTTACCATGGGACCCCTTACCATGGAACCCTGGAAACTCTCAATGAAACTATTTGCTTCATCGGAGACCAAGGTCATCATGATGGAGATCTTCGAAACCGGAAGGTTCCATCTGCTTCGTCTATTTATTCACATTACCTAAGAAACATGAAGTGTACATAAGAAGGAGATGAGAAGTGCTTGAGTGTTGTTTGTGCATTATTTTTGATGGCATACGAGAGTGCGGAAAGCTCTAAATGATCTTCGTGATTGAGAAAAGTGGTCGTCGAATAGATGTGTATAATATAATAGCTGCCTTCTCTACAGTGCTTACCTAACGATTGTTCGAGCCGAAAACTTGGCCGCAGTTAACCCCACTCCCACAAAGTCAGACCCATAGTCAGCTCGGGCGTACGTTCCGAAAATAATCTTAAGGAAGGTAGTGCAAGGTTGGAACATAGCAAGGTTCTTAAATTCTGCCTTTTGTACTGCAAGGTAGGAAAGAAAGCAGAATGAGCAGAGCAACTGGCTTGATGTGATTGTCCTTACCATAACCTCAGTGATACTGCAACATCGCGCGAAGAGTGCAAGTGCGGGGCACGCCGATAGGCGTGATGGATATATATTATAGGCACCAATATTTTTGCCATTACTATACATCAAGGACTGAAGAACAGTGGTGTCGCTTTTTTGCTGTCTTGCCGATATGTGAACAACAACATATCCTATGTGCGACATAAGATGAAATGGACAAGTACTTTCGGGTTATAGACAGCCAATCCAGGACCAAGAAGAGCATAACCGAGAAACATTGAGTGATCTGACTTATTCTTGTCGATGCCTATGACCACCTGAACGAAGCAAGTGTGTTACTAAGTCATAATCAAAACCCAACTAAGAGAAGCAGAGTTTCTTAAGGAAACTTCGCGACTAGATGTTTTCACGCTTCTTCGCCTTATAGGATTGCAAGGAAGATTAATCTTGAGCAGCCTAACCGCTCCCCCTCCTTGTATTGGTAGTCCTAATAAGTTCCTTAAGAGTTGTAGATCAGCGATTGAACTACTTGTTATTAGATTCAGGTTTCTAGCTATAAGTCTGAACAAAAGCCGAAAAGCTCCATCCTAGGTGCTTGATGGATTAGTGTCCGAATCGGTAAGTAATTTTGGCGTGCAAAAACGGTGATGGTCAGAATGATAGGAAACTCAGTAAAGACTGATCAGCGTTACGACCTCCTTCGGCACAGAAGCACATAAAAGAAACTACATTCTTTCCATAAACATTCGCTCCATCCAAATTGGCAGAAAGGCAGACCTAAGAAACATTTTGCATGGACGTGTACACGGAAGGAAAAGGCAATGCCTCACGGAAATGGTCCCGAGATATTGCTCTTAATGATCACGCTGTCCATAAGTGTTCACCTGGATGCAAAGGAGAGCGGTTCGAAAAGGAAGGACTACCCTTGTTTCGAAAAACCTCTTCATAGCGTTCTTTGTCTCTTAGGAAGTCAGCACATCTGATCGGACGTGTCTGAGCAGTTGTAAAATCCGGTTGCTGTAATTGATCTATCCTAGAAATCTTATACCCACTAATCCGCCTATATTATCGTCCCTACTGCACCCCAACTGTATGGTTTACTGCTCAGCTAGTAGAGAATGCAACTGCATCGCATAGTAATCCTGATCTGCCAACCCTCGGGCGGCGAACATAGCATGGAAACAAAGCGGCAAGCAACTTGATGTGAAAAGAAAGCTTGGAAAGGCTACGATAGGATCACAGAACCTTGCAGTGAAGATGGTAAATTTGGAGCGTGAAGGTTAATACTGGGTGCACAAAATAGTTAGGCCTATGCTATACTTCCGCGACGCTGTTGTCGGCAGCAGAGTTGAGCGCACTGAATAGCACCCGCTCAACACTGTCACCGACGTCGCCGACAACAGCGTCGCCGAAGTATAACATAGCCCCCAATGTTTTTGGATCTGTACTAGAGTTCCCCTATAGAGAACATGAGATCAAGCAAAGTTCAATTGTGCAAAGATGAGGACGAAAAACAAGATTAGTCGTAGGCAGTGTCAAACAGAAAACTGGTTCCTGAGCTCCAATAGGAAAAGTTCGAATACGAATGAAAGTGTAAGTCCTTCTGTGAATAAAGCTGAAGGTTCAGCTTCTGATTCAGCCGTGTTTCTTGTTTCCTGTGTGGTGTTGTGGAAGAGGGATTAACAGACTCATCATATATGGAGTGGAAGGGAGACGACGTGCTTACAATTTCTGGACTCTCAGTGCAAAATATCCATGCATCGGCTTCGCAAAACAATGCAGATCCTAACTTGCCTATTCGAATGGCATACATTGAACATTCGAATAATTGTGTGTTTTTTGGCAATTCTCAAATATTCGAATGGTTTCGAATACCTGCAATTTTCGAGCATTCGAATTTCAAATATATTCGAAAAACGCGATTTTTTGAATATTCGAATTCGAATACATTCGAAAAACGCGATTTTTTGAATATTCGAACTCGAATACATTCGAAAAACGCGATTTTTTGAACATTCGAACTCGAATACATTCGAAAAACGCGATTTTTTGAACATTCGAATTCGAATACATTCGAAAAACGCGATTTTTTGAATATTTGAATTCGAATACATTCGAAAAACGCGATTTTTGAATATTCGAATTCGAATACATTCGAAAAACGCGATTTTTTGAACATTCGAACTCGAATACATTCGAAAAACGCGATTTTTTGAACATTCGAATTCGAATACATTCGAAAAACGCGATTTTTTGAACATTCGAATTCGAATACATTCGAAAAACGGGATTTTTTGAACATGCGAATTCGAATACTCAAATTCGAATGAAAATCATTCGAATACCTATTCGAATAGGTCATTCGAGCACAACTATAATATCAAGGCAGCGTGGTAACGCAGTCGGAGGAGGCGCCCGTTTTGCATGCCCTTTGACTTATCATTCCTTCCGGTCAGTGCTCCGGGGTCAGTGAATTGATACCAGGTTCGTCTGAAAAGGATAAAACACTGACTTGCGTATTTGTGTCGAGAAACACCTTCAAGACTAACGTAATACGTGGTTAGAAAAGAAATGCGGATAGACTGCAATGAAAAGCTGGCAGACCGGGATGTTACGTCGTGCAAACTGACATTTTCACAACAGCTTTACTAAAGGATGGCGTTACTCAATCCCTTTTGGGATGCGCCACGCATTCTATTTCTACGGGATATCGTGGAGTCGATTTTGAATACGTGTTTTTGCCATGCAATGACTTAAGGTGGCCAGCCGATGGACAGGGGTTAGCTAGGCTCTCTAGTTTGAGCTCTATAGGCCGTCGAGAACGGCAGCATCTATCAGAGAAGTCTGACGTAAAAGTGGACATCCTGAAAAAGCCTGACATCAAAGCTTCGTAGCAGCATCATTAATACCTGTCCATATCTCAAGAACGCTATGAGCTGTGCAGTCTGTGAACCAGTTTGTGTCAGGCAAGCACTTCACATAAATTTTACGGATGTCATGAGGTATGAAGGAACTGCTTTACATAGACGCTTCGCTTAGTTTGCCTTCTTTTCAGATGATTAAGGTATTCGAAGTTTACAATTCTTCAGAGCATGAAAGTGACAGCGACTCGGACTCTGACTGTGAACTCCATCCGTCCTTGATATCCAGAGCGCGACAGCGAAGTCGGAGCCCTGATGTCATGGATTCGGCTGAGAATGCTGTTGGTCCAAGAAGGCGTCCGGCGTCACCATCGCCTCCTCCGATCACAGCGCATCGTCATGACTACGACATGAGTAAAGTAGGGTTTTGGTCCCATTCCTTTAATTTACCGCGTGTTCAAGTTTGCCTCATGTTGGTTCATTTCAGAGCAATGATATATATGCGTCACTGTACAAGAGCCTAACTCAAGTGTCTGTTGAGCGAGAGCAGGCGGAAATCAGAAAGAAGGAGAAGATCGAGATTGAGAAGCACTTGGCAGCGTAAGTTTTACTCATTTTAATTCTTTTTCAACAGTTTAATAAATCCCAATTTCAGTTCTGCACCTCCGCCACCCGACGAGGACTACCAAGCGTGGTGGGTGTCGTTCTACGGCACTCCATGCCCGTTCTCAAGTCCTCAACCTATGGTTCCACCTCCACCCGATCTCCAGCCGGTGATCGCTAGCTACGCCGAGTTCGTGGCTCGCCATGGTGTCGAAGCAGAGCTGGAGTTGAGAGGTGTGTTACCGCCACCTGAAGCCGTAGTTTTTAGCTCTCTCTATAATCCCCTACAATTCAGATCGGGCTGACCTCCAGTTGACCTTCATGCATCCCACTAGTCCACACTTTTCCTACTACCAACATCGCGTTCGCATGGTTCAATGGGAGCTCTTGACAAAGGCAGCCGAGGAGATGGAGAAGAAGCAGAACGTGCGTTGCGTTTTGCCATGGAGGGCTGTACACTACGCCTATAACTCTTCCAGTTTCAATTTTTTAGGGAGAAGCTGGTGAGGCGGAGGGAGAAAGCTCCGTAGGTGCAGAAGACTCTGCTGTTACTGCCGAAACCGCTACGCCCGAAGCACAGACCGAGGATGGAACCGAGCCATCCACGTCCTCACCTGCTCCAACGGGTATGACTTTAGCTCTAGCCATAATTCCGGCTGGACTCATTCTGTAATCGAATTCCAGATGCGACAGCACCTCTGTTGAACAGGAAGCAGAGGCGGCGACTGCAGGATGGATTCCGAGTGGGGACCACCCAACCCGTTGGCATAGTGGACCCTATAGCTGCGATCTCACTTACGGACGCCTACCACGTGAGTTGGCAGCTCATCTTCTGTTTTCCTTTTCTTTCTAATTATTTCCTATAGAAGACTAAAAGCCGTCGTTCAGATACCGAAAGTCAGCTCTTCGCCGGCTTTCTTAACGTCGACGGAAGCACCACCACAACCTGTTGTTCAAGAAGGCGCTGCAACTGATACCAATGTCGCTGTGGCAAGCGTTCCTCCCGTATCGGTTGTGAGGCCGTTTCCGTCAGTTCCGGTTTCGTTCTCACTGGCTCCAATCAAGGAGGAGAACCCATGCACGTCAGCAGGGTGAGCAGAAGAACCTTCCCAGATTTTTTTTTCAACTGTATCCAAAAAGTGACGCCCGCCATTAAGCGGAAACGAAAATGTCATGAGGGACTTAAGTGAATGTGTCCTCATGTATGACGAGTAATTAATTGATGTTCCGAGTCCGGCAACGAAGCAGTACTGTTAACAACTATCAGTTGTTGTACGATGTATTTTAGAAGTTGCCCTTGGATTACAGGAGTTCCCCATTCGGCCACTTAAATTGGAGTAGTCTTCATCTGTAGTGTGCATATTAAGCACATATTTCAAGAAAAAATAGTACAGGATCGATCTTCCACGTGTAGTTTATGGAATTTTTGCAATGTCAAGCGCATAACTCGCACTGTTCAGAAACTGTTCAGAATGAAAGCAAAACTTTTCCGCCATTTTTAAAGCAAAGACCTTTACCATAAAGATTTTCGTTGTCCCCCTGTAGTTTCTACAGCTCTAGTCGACGAGTGTTTTGGATTCTGCCAAGCGTGCGATAGATCCCCAGGGACTGCACTCAACTCATCAAGGCGGAGTGGCGTTCTATCCCCCGCCCTTTAAACAGAGGAGTGGCAAATGTCTGCATCTCGTAAGGCAGCCACTGGACTCTCGAGCAAGTCCAGGGGTTGGGGGGTGGGCGGGCCAGGGGACGAGGGGGTAGAACGCTCGACCCCACTCATCAAGGGTGGATTCTAAGCTCTACAATGGTTTAGGTAGCTAACTCTGGTTCAAAAGTTCCTGCACAGTATCGTACTATTCTGTACAGGATGCGAATTGTATTATCGAGGTAGTTAAACACATTTTATAACACTAATCAAACCCTGATTCGCTTGCCCCACACACTCTACTTCTACCAGTTATCCGGGAGGGAGCCTGAACATATATTCGGTCTGACTTGCGGTAGCCTGCCGGTCGATAAGTCATTACTTCATCCTTCAAAAACAAATCTCTGGAGTCGACCTGGAGGAATGCTCGGTAACCTCGGTTGGCTTTGGGTGTCCTGAATCAAGAAGTTCAATTCGGGGTGCTCGTGACAGCGGACTGCTCCTTTGGTATTTCGTGTGGCACGACAGGCTACAGATCTTCTTCGTTGTTAGCTTCTTTCAGCAAACAGAATTAGCCACGTCCTGGAGGTTCCACCTCTGCACAGTCGGCGCTCTGCTACCGGAGGAGGCACAGAACCCAACCAAAAGCACTCGTTTTACGCGCATGACCCGGCGTCCTGTAACTGTCGCTTATTGTTTATCCATAATAATATCGACATAGTAGTACTTATAGATAAAGGGGTACCTAAACGGTGCTTTTGGATCGACATAAAAGTCTCACCAAGGTTAGAGTTTACTTAAATCAACCGTTTAGTATACCCCATTACTTCCGCGATTTGAGATGTTCTTGACACCTTCGGTGCTGTAGCATTGATTTATAAAAAAGGGTGGTCAGTGTTCTCCTAATGTTCAACGGCGAAACTTGGTCGTTGATTGTCTTGATTGGGCCTAGCTTCTGTTTTTCTGATAGCTGGCAGTTCTCAGTTGGCCAAAAATTGCGTGGTGATGGAGGTTCCTTGTCTTCAGGTTAGCGATTGCTGAAGAACCGGGCAGTAGTGTACTAGTTGATCCTCGAACGCTGTCGCCACTAGCTACGGCTCAAGCGCCTCAGTTGGTAACCCCTCATGTGAGTGTGGCCTTCTTGCTTCTCATTCCAGTCGTTCGTCTCCTCAGAATGCTGAACTGTACGTTACAGATAATGCCTCCCCCGGTACCGCCGAATATTCTAAGCAATACCCAGCTGGATAGGAAAGAGAAGGTAGGTGTAGCTGACTACCATGGATTTCATATCTGATGATTTGGTAACACAGAGGACTGCTTTCCAGGCGCGTATTTTCATGGAACGGTTGCTGAACGAGAAGCGAGTAAAGAAACTTCGAGAGCAGGAAGAAGCCAGAATTAGGGAGCTTGAGGCGCAGAAGGCCGAAATTGAGAGGGTGAGCTTGGTATTTTCATCTCGCCCCGATTGCAGCTTATAATCCTGTCTTCTTGTCAGCAACTAGCAGAGGAGGATGCGAAAAAGAAGAAGACCTCGTTAGAAATGGTGGACAAGCTGATTAACAGGTATGCGTTACTGTCGCTGCCCCGATCACTTCGCGATCGGTTGAAGTGGAACTTCCTTTTGCAGTCGTATTGGTGCTCTTCTTGGCAAGCCCGAGACAAAGGAACCCATAGAGAAGGCCAAACTGCCATCTCGACTGAGTGACGACGAGGCAGAGAAGGACCGGGATGAAATGAAAGGGAAGAGAAAGAAGGAGAAGTCAAAGAAACATAAACATAGGAAGTCAAGAAGGTAAGCATGTTAAAGCTGTCTAACTCAGCTCGGCAATGAGTTCTGGTTGACGTTGATCAGCTAGGGAAAACGGTATTATTCTATTTCAGCCGGTCACGCAGTAAGGATCGGGAGCGACGAAGACGGAAGCGCTCCAGCGATTCCCGAAGTAGAGACAGGTAAGCACAACAATCTCTCCTCTTGTTGTGTTTTAGGTTGGCCGGAAGGTTTTGGCCGTTTTGTCTGGTTCACGTCAGACGATCATAACGTTCCTCATTCTCACCGAATCAATCTAAATAGGCACCACTCGGCACACTTTCCAATGCCATACTTTTTGATTAATTCCATCAGCAGCAAAACTGCTCGGTCGAAGTGCGAGAAATCCTAGAAAGTCTGTGTTTCTGCGTGGTCCTGATTTGCGACTGTTCCACTAGAAGATCTGAAAGTGTTTAAAAAGGTGGTAGACGGTTAGCGTAAGGTGTGGTGGTTTAGTGAGTATGGCGGGTGAGGCAGAACCTCAACTCCTAGTTCGTTTCATTTTCGCGTCGTGGTTTGCGAAACGTGTGGGCGGGCATTGTCTTGCAAAATGATGGCACCTCTTCCGTAGACAATGCCGACTGCAGCTCACGCCGTTTTGGCACGTCTCGTCGACTTCGTCACAGCAGAACACTGCTTCGGTCGTGGTGGTGAATCACGCCGGCCGCTGAACACCACACTGTTGCCTTCATCTTTTTCGGGTGAGATTTCGGCTTTGGGAAGTGCCTGAAGTGTTCCTGGTCATCAACCCACTTTGCTGGTCGTCTTCGGGTATCACACTTTTCATCACGTGCTACGACTCGATCCAAGGACGGGTGGTTTTGATTCCGGAAAAGCAGTGAAGAACAGATTTCGAGACGTGACAATTTCTGGCGATCACTCCAATGTGGGAACCCACTTTTCGAGCTTTTCATCTTTACAAGGCGTTTCAAACCATCTGTAACAAGAGTTTTCCTAGACCTTCCGCAGTCTCGTGGACTATTTGCGATCGATCGGCTTCCACGAAGGCCTCTCCTGGATTGCTGTAGGTCTGCCGCTTCGGGCTGCATCTTCTCGTTGAAATCTCCAGAACGAAGTTTCTCGAACCACCGCTGCGCGGTCCTTTCTCCAACACTATTCGGCCCCATAGGTTGTTGATTTGCCGGGCTGTTTCGACAGAGGATTGACTCAGTTTCAAATTGACATAAAATATCGTTCAAAATTGCCCTTCCGACATTCTTCAACAAGTCCTCGAGGAAACACAATTGTTAAAGATAGGTGAAGCACAAATTGTTCCGTCAGATAGAACGAAGATTTCCGTATTAGCCTTTAAATAAAAGTGCAAAGTAAGTTGAATATTGATCCAGCAATAAACGAACGAAAGGTGGTTGCGCCAGAACCGCCAGAACTATCCGGCCAACCTAATAATAATAATAGTTCACTTTAAGCTTGACCGTCGTTGTCAAAAAGACTGGGTAAACTATCCTCCCTCACTAGGATAGATCTAGTTTTTCACCTGATCCGTGTTGGACTGTCGTTAAACCAGCGTAGAGCCCCGGTTCAATCACCGGTGTGATAGACCTCGAATGATTCATCACATCTAGCGGGTGTTGGTTGTACTTATGTGGGATCTGGGTATCTAGGCCGTATGTTAGTGCAAGAAAAAGAGCGAAGTCGAATTGGTGGGCGCGAAGATGGACGCTCTTTGTCTTCTTCACCACTTTTTCGATGCTCTCGAAGGTTGACGAAGTCGCTGCGCAACTACGAGATTTGGTCATTTATCATAATTAATTAATGACCCAAATACACGTTGCTGGTGCGCTTTGAGGCCTTCAAAAACCAAGATTGGGCAGAATTCCAGAATTTCGTCCCATTCTTTTAAATTGGTGGTTTTGTGATTGATGTGGAACGAGGTACCTTCAAATATGATGCAATACTGTGTCGAAGGATGTTTTGTTGCGATCAAAACCCTCGCGTCAGGCCAAATTCGAAGTCGTACTTTCTGCTTCCCGGGCGAGCTGATGGCCCAAAGTGTATTAGGTTGCAGGAAAAGTTCTCGCCGTTTTCGTAACATTACATTTTATCGATTTTCCAGATAGTAGAGGGTGTGCCAAAATTATGGCGACAAGGTACTCAAATTCCCGAAAGTGAAAATGCAGCACTTCCGAGAAACCAACGATGCTATTATGTTTATTAATCTATTGTAAACTACACAGAATATTGATTTTGGAATATATCTCTATCGGGGTCGATACAGGCTTTGAGACGCTTCGGGAAGGCATCGATGGCTGCACGCAAGTATGGGGCATCGAACTCATCCCACGCCTTCTGGAGAGCTTCCGTCAAAGAATCCACTGAGCGATGAGGTTTCCGGCAGGCTTTGGCTTTCAGAATTGCCCAGGCGGTGTAATCCATCGGATTCAAATCCGCAGAGTTGGTTGATCACTCCTGGAAGCTGATGAGGAAGTTTCCTTTGTACCAGTCCTGCACCATTCTCTATTCTCGCTCTGTGAGCTGGAGCTCTGTTGGAAGGTCCAGGAGCGGTTTCCAAAGTGAGCACAAACCCAGGGTACAACTCGTCTTTTGGAAGGTCCAAATAGTTTCCTTTGATCTCCATTTCTCGCGACATCCGGCGGACCGAGCGCGCCGGGTTCATGCGAATTCGTTCACGTACTTTCCTAATGTCCGTGGTCGTCAAGGATACGTGTCTCCCTCGTCCGGATCTATCGTACTCGGTTTCCGGGTCTTCGTAGCGTCTGATAGATCGATATATGTATAACATTTTGATGAACACCAAGACGATGGAGAATATACCCGAGAAGCCTTTATCGTAAAGTTCAATGATTGAAGCACGGTGGCAAGAACGTTTCACTATCTTGAAAAACAGTTTATTTTTATGCTTGATTGAGATAAGCATAAAGAAATTGACGCAACGAAAGCAATAAAAGCACAGAAAAAAGCAGACGCTCTGAATAGGAGATGAAATTGTTCGTGCATGTGCTGTCGGCATAATTTTGGCGCACCCTGTAAAAGCACATAAAGAGGCGAAGTGAGGGTTCTACCACTGTTCTCCAGCTCTTGAAATGTGCTGGCGAGCGTTGTCGTGCAGGAATCGGATCATGCTTCTCTTCGATTTTGATTGCCATTCTGTTCAGCTGCTGATAGAACAGATCTGCGATGAGGTCTGCGTTGTGTGGCAGCTGAATGACGTCTTCGCAACGCCACCAAACCCAAGCCCTAACCTTCAGGCTGTGAAGATCTGCCTTTGGTTGTGCTCTGGTTGCTCACCCTTGTCAAGCCAGTGTCGAATGCGCTTGATGTTGACAAGCAGACACAACTCCTCGTCTGCTATGGCGGTGTCGTCAGCCAGTTATTCGCGCACCTGTACGAGAGCAACTTGTATAACCATCTACGCATGTCGCCGGCGATCGCGTTCCGTCGAGTCATGGGGACCCCCACCGGCCAACTTGTGTACCTTACTCAGTTGTCGCAGGTGATCGGTAACGGCCATGAAGTGTACTCCTAGGCTTTTTGCCAGTTCACTTGTGGTTGTCATGGGTCTGATTCCACCTGCCGTTGTAGCCGATGGACGGCTCAACCGAGCAGTGTCTTTACTGTTGAAGTCGCCATTACGAAAGCGTGCGAGCCACTCTTGCGCGGACACCGTACCGTCCCCGAATGCAGCGTTGATGCTACGGCTGGGTACGGCTGCCGATTCGCCAGATTTGAAGTCATGTAATAGAAGGTTGTACTCCTGTGGAAGGTGCATCTTCCTGGAGGGTTTTTTAAGTTGAGAATAATAATAAACTTGTGCATACCTGGGGCCGAATTCGTCAAAGTTACTGCAGTAACTTTAACGGAGAATTGTAAGCGAAGAGCTCAGATAACGCGGCTTATCCCTCACCATATCGCTTGATAAGCCGCGTTATCTGAGCTCTTTGCTTGCAATTCTCCGTTAATGTTACTGCAGTAACTTTGATGAATCCGGCCCCTGATCTACTCAGATATGCACATGAGGATTTGCTGCGAAGCAGTGTGAGAAAGAAAAAGGCGCACATTCAAAAACTGCGAGAACTTTCCCTACAACCTAATAGAGCATGATGTTACAGTTTTGTCTATATTGTCACAGTATAGTGGTCACGACCTGTGTGAGCCGCGCTCATACTTCGGTTGGAAGGCTAGCTGTCTTCCCGACTGCATACTTTGTATATGGTTGTTGTGTACATTAAAAACTAATAATAAAGGTGGTTTGTAAAACCCCCACTCCCATCTCAGGCAGACATGATGTGGAGGTCCCGGGGAGATTTGAACTCCCGTCGCGTTATTCGGAGTCCTGGGTGCTAACCGCTACACCACAGGACTCCCGTGTCATGCTTCTGCCTGAGGTGGGAGCGGGGTTCTGCTAATCGTTTTTATTAGTTGAGAGTCAACAACCATATACAAAGTATGGCTGTTGTGTGTAATATAATATATAGTACGCAGTCCGCAAGACTGCCAACCTTCCAACAAAAGTAGGGCGTAGCTTACAGAGGTGGTGGCGAGTATTCCGTGACAGTGTGACCGTTAAAACTACCATGAGTGTTGAGTTCCTTGATCGCCTCAATACACTACGTCGCCCAAGCACTTCTTATTGCAGAGACTCCAAAAAACGGAAGAAGGACCGCAGATGACGATAGATTTGCAGTTGTTGTACTGGTGCTCGTTGAACATGTTTACAAGTGATTGGTACTGAAATTGTTTTCCTTGTGAAATTGCGTTGAAATAAATTTTTATCTAATTTTCTTCGAGACCAGCAGAAAGATCTCGTCATGTGTGATGAACTTGTATCCCTCTTCGGGAGTTGTCGACATCCCGTTCTCCTGAAGGCGCTTTTTTCGAACAATGACGACTCCTCACGAATGGAACTATCTGTTACCTTAAGTGACTCTTCGATATGACAACGCTTCAAGTAGTGACACTTGAAGACCTTGCCGCCGAAATTATAGGTGGTAGCCTCTAGTACACCGCCTTGAAGCTGAAAATGAGGTGATTAACTCGGAGTGCGTGGAAACTTGGAGGAACTGCGACCCTTACCAGGTAGCCGTCGTCCTCGATCAGGCTGCAAGCTCCTCGCACTGCTCTTCGATAGCCTTCAAGTGTTTCGCACGAGTACTCCAGACAGAACACTGTTGACACGAGCTGCAAAATGCTCGTATTATGCTTGCCGTTGAAGGAAATACGTGAGTAAAGGGATAACATTCAAAGCACTAAAAAGACGAAAACATTTGCTACGGCCTACGGACCCTATGGCATCTGGCATACCTCCGAGTCGTTCCACCGACAGGTCTCGGCGATAGCGTTGCTTCGTAGCTATCCTCGCAACACTATCTCCGCGACCAGTCGCTGGAGCGATTCGGATGTATGCCAGATGCCTAAGGCGTTGAGGCGCCTTTCACACTTCTGAAATGATCCTAAACTGAAACTGCAGTTGTGGTAGAGAAGTCATAGCAGACAAGAAGGCGAGAAGTTCTCGGAAGCTTAGGAATATTGGGTGCACCTTATCAGCATTGAAATAGAAACGAAGGATAAGGATCCTAGTAGTAGCCCCTTACAAAAGGAGGCCCGTGAGCTATCCCCAAAGATTCCCAGCGAGACCTATATGATCTTGTAGGGCATCGAACGAGGATCACAGAAGTGTGCTTGGTTTTTGCTATGAGCCACTGGATGGTCCGAAAATAACAAAAAATGGTACCGCTTCAGGATGGGCTGATAAGGCAAAAGTGACATCTAGAATGCCCTGTCGTGCTCTGAACATCACTTACAAAAGGTTTGGAGCTCAAATTCACCTGTATCACCTGTCGTCCCGTTGATCATCGACTTGCTCGAGCGGGCGCCAGCAGCGTCTCCATTCGTCCCTGTCGCGTGCCAGAGTGGTCCAATGGATCCTCCTCGCTCGAGGGACACGAAGAGCGTCATATCGGTCGTTCAGGGCTTTCACGAAGAAGTCCGACCAACGCGTTGGTGGGCGTCCTGGTGTTCTTTTGACATCCCGCGGAATCCAATCTGTGACAACTCTTGTCCAGCGGGTGTCTGCGAATCGCATTACGTGGCCGCCCCACCTAATTTTCGACGACTTGGCCCATGCGACAGCGTCTCTGATCTTCGAACGTCGGCGAAGCTCGGAACTCCGGAGGCCTTCTCTCACTTGCGTGAGTCGTGTCACTCCGAGCATCGTCCTCTCGATTCCACGCTGCGCGACGCTGATCGCGTGTTCATCCTGCTTTCGTATAGCCCAGGTCTCTGAGGCGTATGTTAGGGCAGGAAGAACAGTGGAGTCGAATAGGTGGGCACGGAGTCGGACGTTCTTCGTCTTCTTTGCGACTTCTTCGACGCTCTTGAAAGCCCCCCAAGCCGCTCGTTTCCTCCTGCTCAGCTCTGGTGCTAGGTCGTTGGCCATGTTGACTTCGCGACCCAGATACACATAGCTGGAGCATTCGGAGATGTTCGTTCCGTTGAGCGAGAATGGGGCATCAGAAACCCATCCGTTCTTCATGAACATCGTCTTCGTAAGATTCAGCTGCAGTCCAACGTTCCCACATACACGATCGAAGTCGGCCAGCATTCGTTCCGCCTGACTGATGCTCGGTGTTATGAGCACGATGTCGTCAGCGAAGCGAAGATGGTGCAGTTGCCGGCCGTCGACCTTCACCCCCATGTCTTCCCATTCTAGTTCGCGCATGACGTTTTCGAAGGTGGCGCTGAAGAGCTTCGGGGATATGGTATCCCCTTGTCGAACCCCTCTCTTCACGTCGATGAGGACGTCGTTGTAGAATGGTGACATCTTGGTCGCGAATCCATTGTACAGCTCTCGAAGGACTCTGATGTACTGAGTAGGAACACCCTGAGTGAGCAGGGCGTCGATGACCGCTTCAGTTTCGACGGAGTCGAATGCCTTCTTCAGGTCGATGAACGTAAGGCACAGCGGCAGCTTGTACTCTCGCGACACTTCGATGAGCTTCGTAATGGTGTGTATGTGGTCGATCGTGCTGAATCCTCTCCGAAATCCTGCTTGTTCGCATGGCTGTCCTTCGTCCAGCGTTCTACTAATCCTATTCAGGATGACTCGAGTGAACAGCTTGTAGACTACGGACAACAGGCAGATCGGGCGATAGTTGCCAATGTCGTGCACGTCTCCCTTCTTGTACAGCAAAACGGTCTTGCTGGTCTTCCACTGAGATGGAACCTTGCATTCGGACAGGTAGCGTGTGAAGAGCCGCGCCAAGGTGTTGATGAGCGCTGGCGGGAGGTTCTTCAGGTGTTCAGCTCTGATCCTGTCAGAACCGGGTGCTGTACGTTTCTTCACCGACGAGATAGCGTGTCGGATTTCGGAAGAGAGAACAGAGGGGACGACGTATCCATCCTGCGGAAGATGGCATGGTGGCAGGTGGACGTGGCTATCGAAGAGATCGGAGTAGAAGTCGTGGATGACTTTCTCCATGGTCCTTCTGGAAGAGGTGATGGTTTCGTCAGGACGTCGGAGAGCGGTCATCTTGGTCTTGAAGTTGGCGAAGTTCCGGCGGGCATTGCGGATGCTCAGCCCTGCCTGCTGCTTCAGCCAACAATTCCGCCCTTCTCTCTTTGAGATCTTCCTTTATCGCCGCTCTGCATAGCTTTGCAAGCTTGGACGTCAGTTGGTAGTTGCCTGACGCTCGTGCTGCTCCACGCTGGCGTATCAGCTCAAGAGTTTCCGGAGACAGACGTCTCTTGGTTGTCTTTAAGCTCTCGGCTCCCTTAGCACTATCGTGGAGATGGTGCACGAAGCGATCGTATTCCTCGTCGACGTTGTCCATGACGGCATCTTCCCAAAGGCCGACAAGAGAGGTGTAGAGGTCCCAGATGATGGTCGTTCTGGGACTCCTCTTCTTGAACTTCGCGGCCTTCTCTCCTTGACGCGAAAAGCGGAACCTCGCGCGAAGGAGGCGGTGGTCCGATCCCGTGTAGAACTTGGGGACAACGGAGACATCGGTCAGGCAATACTTGCGATTGAAGATGATGTGGTCGATCTCGTTGTGGAACTGGCCACCGGGGGATTCCCAGGTCCATCGTAGGGAGGGAGGCTTCTGGAACTGCGAGTTTCCATGGATGGTCTTGGTCGACATGATAAACTCAGACAGCCTTTCACCTTGCTCGTTCCACTCCAAACCGTGGGTCCCGATGTGAAGTTCTTCCGGCGACCTTCGTGGCCCGATCTTGGCGTTGAAGTCTCCGACGATCACCTTGTAGAAGGTGTGATCTTCCTTATAGAACGTTTCCAGCTCCACGTAGAAGGCCTCGACGTCTTCGTCGTCGTAGTCGGATGTTGGGGCATACGCGACGAACACAGTCAAGGCTGGCACGGAGCCACATCGCTTCAGTCGCAGACGTCCGATTCGGCTTGTCAGAGACTCGTACGAATCGATGTTCATGGCCAAGTGCGTGTTGACGAGGACACCAACGCCGCCTACTCCCCTGCTGTCGCATGTTCCGAGGAACAGTTCTTCTCCGGAGTCGTAGGCGGCGTGTAGGGGGTGGTGTCTTCTCGTCTCGGTCAGTCCGATGACGTCGTACTTGATCTTCCTGGCTTGCATCATCAGGTCCTCGACGGATGCTTCCGACGCAAGCGTGCGGGCGTTGTAAGTACAGATCGTCATCCTAGTCCTTCTCAGTTTGCGCAGCCTGGTTAGGCCCTGAGATTTTAGCAGCCTCTCCGTACTCGTCCTTCCCATCGCTGTAGAAATGGGGGCTCTTTCGGGGTCAGGGGAATGAGGCCCTTTAGTGCTGCTGTTTTTGACTTGAGTACAGACGGGTAGCTAGTCGGGCTCTGTCGTGCGGGCGAAGAACTCCGGGCAGCCAGCCAGACTGCCCGAAGGGACGGGGCGAGACTTTTGAGGCGGCCTCGAATCGCCTTACAATGTGCTCCCAGTCTACCGAGTGCAAGCTTTTGGCCGAGCCGACACAGTTACAATCCGCACAGTCACGGACACATCCACGCACACTGTGCACGAACATGCCGCTCCCACGCACAAGGAACGCATCGACCCGACACAGCAAGGAGTCCATCCCCTGCATCCCACCTGCGTCTCTGGGCAGTACACGGTCGCATTTGGTTCGCGTTTAATTCCCCTATCCACCACCCGGGGACGCGCCACGTGGCCCTGCGACAAGCGGCCCGAGATCCCTCTTAACAAGAGATCCCGAAGGCTCTCTATCAAGGGAGATCCGTGGGGAGCTCAAATTAAAGTTGGATTATATAGTAATACGATAATTTCCTACACTTCCTAGACGAAGCTGCAGTGTACATTCAAGTGATTCATTCGCCGCCGTCTGCTGTAGCGCCTGCGTGGCCGAGTGGATAGCGAGGCGGACTTGCGGGAGGGGTCGAGGGTTCGATTCCGGGGTTGGGGTTTCTGCGTCCCTGGATGGCTGTTAGCGCTTTTGCAAATGAAGATTACAATTTGGCTCCGGTAGGGTACCTTCTCCGCGTCTTATCCCCACTTTCAATCTGTTGTCAGATGTAGAAGAAGCTGATTTTGTTGCGTGGAGCGATATCGCGCGTCCTTTAAACGATGTTTGTCTCTCTAAGAAAGGTTCCGTTAGATGCTATCTTTGGTATGTTCTCAATTCCTTTTGGAAGCGTTTATCACTGTCATCTCATTCGTGAACACGATCGACAAGCATTGATCTGACCCATCATCAAGACAAGCTCATTGCTCTTCGGATTTCCTCATAGACTACTTTTTATTATTCTCGCAACCTACACTATCTCAGCTAACTGTTCCCAAGTACTGCATATTTTATCCGACTCGTGTGATTGGACGCCTTGCTGTACATTTCTTCCTCATTACTCTCGTATACACTTGCGGGAGATAGGTGGGGTCGGAGACATTGCAGATTGGAGCATTTCCATTCACTCCCTGGACTCTAGACGTCGAAAAAATGCTTGCCCGAAATTCATTCCTAGGGTTATCTGGGATGCAGAAGACCAATTTGGCAACCAATTTCGGTGAAGCGATAGATTACAGAAGGTTACGATGGGAATGAATAAGTAACGGGGTGTACGCAGAATAACCAGCACTGCTGCCTTTCACGACTCCAAAGGTCGAGGAGAGGTCAAAAAAAATTTTTCGCTCAAACATCGCTCAGGGGGTTACTTGGGTGCTGATCACGGATATGACACCTATTTTTGAAATTTTCGTCGATTACGGTAAGTTACGGTAAATATGGGTGACTAAATCTGTGCGCGTTAGTGGGATCGCTTCCTTCTCCAACGTCGTCAGACAAATTTTCCAACCTTCCACTTCAACTTTGATGAAAAGTAGTACAAGCAAAGTGGTAATTTAGAAAAAGAGTGACAGATTCGTGGTCAGCAGCTTAAATAGTTCCCAACAGGGTTATTCCAGGTGTCACATGCCTTATCAACCCGCTCTGAAGTGGTGCCATTTTTTCCATTTCCGGAGCACCCAGTGGCCCGTAGCAAAAACGAAACATAGTTCTGTGATCATCGTCCGATGCTCTATACAAGACCATATAGGTCAGGTTGAGAATCTTTGGGGGGAAGTTTATAGGCTTCCCTTGTAAGGTACAGTTATAAATAAATAAATAATGATTAAATGCATTATTACCGCTGCAGCTACTTTGCTGCCGACAATTTCTGTCTGGGCTCTAACTGGAGCCGGATTCATCAACGATTTACAGCAATTTAACAGAGACTTCACAGCCGAAATCCCTGGTAGTGTAGCTTATCAAGCGACATGGTGAGCGATAAGTCGCGTGATCTGAGTTTTCCGCTGTGAATTCTCGGTTAAAGTTATGTAAGTTGTTGATGAATCCGAGCCGTGATCGTGGCGGGATTTAGAATGGAAATAGATAATAATAATGATAATGAACCCGCGTTGGAGGATGGAGTGGGGCTGCAAAGCTGAAGATGAGTGCCGCCGCTCAAGCGGCAGTTTTGCTGCCTGCCGCGTGCCAAAAGTGTGCGGAGGCCTTTAGATGTGCACTAACTCCGTATTTCACTTCTAGGGTTCGTGAATGACAATTGGAGTAGAGCTTGCACCTAGGAAGCGACCTGATTGTGAGAAGCGTGCAGTAAGAAGGGATCACAGCACAAACCTGGAATTTTTCCGGAATTTCACAGCCGTCCCGCTGCCAGTGCACACCGCGAACGACGGGCGTTTCGTGGACATTTACCTGAAGTGCGTCAATAAAAGCTGCGACGGCAGAGAACGTGGCGAGCCAGTGAAGTCGAAATCGGATCCGCTTCACGCGTTGCTCCGACGGTCGCCAAGCTCCACACCTCAAGAACGGCGTTAACTTTCTCTCGGGCTTTTTGTTGCATCTCAGCTGGCTCCTCCGTAGACGCCTCAATGTTGGAGATCCACGTGCACACATTCGACCAGTCGAACGCCGACCTGAAGAACGGGTGATTGGAGAAGGATTCACACGGATTAAGAAGTTCGGACCTATCCTTATAGCGAGGGGGGGGGGGAGCACTCTGTGATTAGGATAGATCTCAACTTCTTCATCTGTATTGACGCTCCAATCGCACCGTTAGAAAAGTGAAACAGTCTCGAACGAAATGACCTATCCCGGTGGGAAATCGAATAGATCAGTTCTCTCGTAGACTAGCTCAGTGTGTAGTCTTTAAAAAAAGGGCACCACACCAGGACAGATCTAGGAGATCTTGTTATGGAAAAGTAAAACGAAAACACAAAAAATTCTTCTGAAAATCAAGGCTTCGAAAATGAATAGTAAAATTGCAATTATAAAGTGTACATTATTAGGTTCACGTCTAGGATGGGATCTACCCTGATTTTCCTACACAAAATGCGAGGATTTCATCCAAAACCTTTTGGAATGAAAACGTTAAGATCGAATAAATATGTACACATTATGACTGCAGAAGGAAATCTAGGCCTGTTTTAGTTGGGGTAAAGTTGCTAGGTTTGAAACATACACAGAGTGGACCTCCTCTTCCAGACTTGTACCTTTATTAATCGTTAGATTATTTAAGAAGCGACTATGAGAACCGCAGGTGCTACCATGCGAATCCTACACAGCTGAAAGGTGTATGTAGTAATGCATAGACTCCCTATATGGACTACTGGGACACCTATTTCAGAGTTATGAGGGCCCAAATGATACCAGTAGAGTGAAAAAAGGATAAGGGATATCATTACTCAATCCTTTATGGAATGCGCCACGCATTGTATTTTAACGGGATGTCGGCAATTTTAGTGCGTATTTGGCCAGTACAATGACTAGCGGTGGCCACCCGAAGCCGGTGTTTTATCATTCAAAACAAGTCTGGTTCCAATTCACCGACCCCCGGAGATGGAAGGTTTAGTTGGAATGGGCGGGAAATCCGAACCGTGAACCCTGTATCGGGTGCACGGACAGCCGGCACGTCCTTCGACTGCGCTACACCCTTCCGTAATGGAGTAATATGTAGGATTAACTTGAAGTTGAAATGTAAGGTTGAAAAGTGACTCCTATTTACCTGTCGTCGATCCAGCTCTGCAACACATCTCTATTGACCTTAGCGTAGTCAGAGGTGAAGATCTGAAGGGCGCGTTCTCGCAGTGTTATCGGGAGGTATACCGTAGGACCTGGAAAGATACTTGTTTCTGAGAGTAGGACTGCCATAAATCTTGGCCCTAACCTGCACCGAGATCGAGTACCGTTCTTAGCGTCGGCGGCAGTCGATAAAGTAGCCCGGGCAGGAAGAAGAGCACAATCTGCATAGCAGGATCTTCAGATGCTGTTTTGTAGAAGCTGTCGAGGTAGATTGCCGGATCGAACTGAAATTGAATTACAGCTTTTTCAGATCGCTGAAAAACCCACTGGGTATGCATGCTTACAGAGGGTTTATAAGAAGTGGATCGTTGTGATTAGCTGAAGCACCTATCCACTTAAGCCTAAGCTCTAAAGCTTTCTTCATCAACTTACAATATTTCTCCTACATAGGGCTGATAGTCGTACAAGCATCAGTTGACACTTTCCCCGTTCTCGGCTGCCTCTCAAAAATTCTTCCCGAATTTTCGCAACGTTTATTTCCGTCAGCGCCGGTGAAGTGAGTCAGAGCATAACGTTGTGAGCTTATGCCACTCTGCTCGCTGTCGGCTATTTTCTACGGTTCATGGGCAGCTATTGATTCCCTACGCAGTTGAGTCTTAAACTGAAAATCGTTTCGTTTTTCAAGCAGATTAGTCACGATGTGGAGCTAAGATCATGCTGATTTTTTTACATTTTTCTTCGGTAAGGCCGGTATGCATCATCGATTGACGAAGTGCCAAATTTATGTGTAATGTCGGAGAAGTGATGTTTAGGATTTTCACCTTGATGTTAGTTCTCCCCTTCCAGAGAGGTAGAGAAGTCAATTCCTGTTCATTTTACACGTTTAACACGGTAACAATGCGCGTGGTAGCGCAGTCAGATGAGACGCTGGCTGTGGCGAGTACTCGATTCCAGGTCTCTGGGTCGGTTCCTCTCTCCCTCCAGCTAACCAAGCCTTCTATTCTTCCTGGGTCGTTGCGTTGGCAACTTGTTCGGGAAGGATAAAACTGGGAAAGATCTGTTCAAGCCGATGTATAGACCAAATGCGCATTCAAATCACTTCCATGACAACCGGTAGGAGTAGAATGCGTGGCGCACACGAAGAGGGACTGATAAGCGACGTCTTATATCCCTCTGTACTTTTAAGACACTTCGTAGAGGGAATTGCTATAATTCGAGGGGGCGTGGACACGCCTCACCACAACCGTTTCGAGAACAGCGCCCTCTCCTACCCCATTAAGGTATTCTATAAACTTTTTTTAAGTTAGAAATGTATTTTTTGTTAGTCGGGTTCGAGTCCCGCCTGGCGCTAGAAGTTTTGATCCCAACAAAACATCGTTATGACAGCCCGTATTTTTTGCTACTTTGATTGTTTTTCTTTGTTTTAGTTAATAGAATTCGCCCATGGAATCAGAAATCTCAATTAAAATTCAAAGCAAAACTATTCATACGTAAACTCTAAAGATTGCTGATCTGGAATAATTTAGTAATAAGATAGTATAATTTTAAATATATTTATACTGTTGTTTTTTATTCATTGTTAAAAGCATAAGGATAAAGGACAGCGTGGCGCATCCGACTAAGGTGGTTGCATTGCCTTGTAGGCTTGGATAATTTCAATATACAGCTCGTTGTAGGATAGAATACTTTGCTTTTCTAATGGAGGTCCAGTCCCACACTAGGATCGTGCTAGTATAGAGAGCTCTAGTATGAAAAAAAAAACAAGTAAAATTCGTCGTCATAAAGGTGCATCCACCTTAGTCGGATGGCGCCGACGGCGTTACTCACCCCTTTTGGGATGCGCCACGCATTCTACTTCTACAGGCTATCGTGAGGGCGATCTGATGGCGAAAAATTGGTTGGTCTGGGCTGGAAATCCGAACCGGGACTGGTTTCGGGTGCACGCGACTCCCGGCACTTCCTCCGACCACGCCCGTTAAAAGCATATGAAAATGCATTCACAAAAACAAACAAGTTTTCTATAGGTATGCCATAATAGACAACAGATAAGTAATGAAATGCTCACTCTTATCAAGAATCTTGATTAAATAAGAAAGCTGTTAGAAGCAGTTTGACAGCTGTTTAAATACTTTGTCCGCTCAACTTTTGCGAACTTACCATTAGATATATGATAAAGCTAGAATCTAGTCTGCTCTAATACATTTATGCATGCCAGTATCTAAAATATTGAAATAGGATACATTACACTGTCTACTGACATGCAACCCAGATTACGGATGATATCAATATTGACAGTGATACATTGAGCGGTGTGAGAACTAGTCTTATTATCATTCGATTCCTGGGTGCGGTGTGGTGTGGAGGAGCGAAACGTGAGCTTGTTTTAATCTCGTTTTAGAGACTGATTTATTGTAGCATCTCTCCGGTTCACCGATGAACCTCCGGGGAGATGCTACAACAGAAAGGTAGGTATGAAGAAAGTGGCGAAACGAATCTTCTTAAAAACTTTTTGGATAATCCACCGGCGCAAAGCGACTTGGAGGGGGTCACTGGTCTTACTTAGATCTAACCAGATTCTCCTGATGTCGCGTCATATCGACGTGGCCATTTTCGATATCCACCGACACCATGGTCAATCGATATGGAGGAGGGTCGTTGAGCGGTCGGTGGCGGATCGCGGCTCTTCCACCGCCGCTACAGGAGAGCACTGGGAGACGGGAGCAGTTCCTGCACGAGCGCCTTGGACGCACTACACCCCGGAGTCCCTTCCCTAGCCGAGTTGTGCGCTCTTCGAGCGCACAACTCGGCTAGGGAAGGGATTCCGGGGTGTGGGCCATCCAGGCGGCTCGTGCCAAGAGCAGGAGCTGGCATATTGCCAGCGGAGCAAGTGGTTAGTTCTAATGGCTATCGGGGGTCACCTTGTATGGCAGCCCCATACGACGTTCTGTGTTGCAGGAAATTAAAATTTTTACACATCACTGGTGTGTTCGACCACAGTGGTGAACCGATCTAAGCCAATTCTGATGCAAATGGGCATCCACGTGCCTTCTTACCAAGGCGGATAACCATTTAGCACAAGGTGGCCCCCTCCGAGCCACTTTGCGCCTAATCTACGTTTGACAGATACGGTCTAAGTAGGTTGTTTGTCTTTTCGCCTTGCTTGACTTTGTTCTACCTTATTTAATGAAAACTACGCGGTCTGAAGAAGGATGGAAAAATCGCCACGGCAGAGGAATATTAGGGAGGCCAAAAGTAAGGCGCTATCCGACTAAGGTAGGTGCACCCTTGTGACGATGAATTTTTCTTCTTTTTTGGCAGTAGAGCTCACTATACTAGCAAATCCTAGCGTGGGAGTACATGTACACTAGGAAAGTGAAGCACTCTATCCTACAGCAAGCTGTATATCGATTTCATCGAAGCCTACAAGGTTCTACACCCTTCGTAGTCGGATAGCGCCCAAAGTAATGAGACAATTTCAACAAATTTCTTTATCTCTTCATAACTCAATTACAACTCAACAGTGCTGAGGAATGTGTTCGCCATTAAAGTCAATGACATCCATCGCTGCCATCGATCAGCCGACTTCCTGGTCACATCCTTCCAGAACTGCTTAGGCCTGGTGCTGATCCACTGCTCGTTATGGTTGCCGAGGTCTGCTTGGGTCTTTGTCTCCCTTCCGACCATGAAGTCCTATACGCTCAAGATGTAGTGGTAGTTACATGGAGAGATGTCCGGCGAATACGGTGGGTGAGGCATGTGAACGTAGCCCAGCTGAGCAAGCATATCCGTGGTCACTTTTGCCCGATGGGGTGCGGCGTTGTCAAAGAGGAGGACCTTCTCGGAGCGCTGAGACCGAATAAGTGCGTGTCGCCGGTTCATCTCTTCTATTTCTCTCACCGTGGCCTTGGAGTCCATCGTCGTGCTTTTCGAAAACAGCTTTCAGTATGCCGTTCCATGGGCACAGACTCAAAAGCTCAGATAGTGCTTCTCGCCGTAAACATCCCGCTGATCGAAGGTCGGCAACAGGTCACCAGGCCTCAGCCAGACTCGGTGCTTGGCAGGGTTAATGTAGAAGACGTACTTCTCATCTTGCGTGACTATTGAGCGCAGGCTGCTCGGGTTGGGAATTGGACGAGATTTGCGCAACACAGGTCGACTCGTCAGACTGGGGTTTCGGCATGAGACAGAATGGGGTTTTGGCATGCTTCTGGAAAGGGCAAAAGTGGTCACTTCTCAGATGGCCTTCAGTAGGTAGCAAACAAACTACAAATACGAGAAGCACGAAACCGACACGTCACATATGGGCACGGCACGGAGGGTCTCATTACTCTTGCCCCCTCCCCTCCCTTAAAACTAGGATCTATCCCAGTGGGGGGGGGGGGCACTTCACTCTGTCTGTTACACAACCGTAGCAAAATTGAACGTGAACCATTTTACAATGACGACATACAGAACTAGCCCATGAGAGCACCTCTGCTTAGCTCTTGGCCGTGGCAGAGTACACTGGGTGCAATCCTAGTTGGTGGTGGCGACTCTTAAACGATTTCATGGGAACTGAATCTGTTCAGTATGGAAATATGTTGAATTTAGTTATTCCTTAGAAAGCAATTGCACTTACCAAATCGAAGTAAATAACACAGAAAACCTTAGAGTATATACCATTTGTGAGCTAGGCCGGGACGTTTGCAAATGATTAGGACGTGAAGGACATTACATTGCCTGTGTCCAAAACGTTGATTGATGGTTCTTGGCCCATTCTTAATTTATTTTACTGATGTTATCTGTTTTAGTCGCTTGAAGCTGATCCGCTCTCGGTGCAAATCTAATAAGGGGTCCTTCCGTACTAGAATTGCCAGGAATGGTCCTTTTTAGGTTCTTTTGAATAGGAACTCGAAAACTGAATCTATCTGGGCAACAAGGTTGGCGTAGTTTACTTATTTCTACCAGTTGTTGACCGTTTATTGTTTTCGTTTTAAGTCGCGAAATCGTTCGGGAGCGGCCACCACCAACTAGTATTGCACCCACATTGTTCGCGTTTGTTCCGCTTCTCTAGTGGTGCCCCCACCCGACTAGGATAGATCTGAATTCTATTTTTCATTTTTATTTTTGCTACTCGAAGAAGTACAGTAAGACCCACCTTGTCACTGTGAGCCTCAGCCGAGCAGATTTCGTCCGACTCTGTCCGGCCGTCCTCGTCATTCTCAATCGACATATTGTGCTGCACCCTTGCGGAAGTTACTTGCAGCACTGGATCGATATCGATCGCGGTGGAGTCGATAGCGGCCGGTAGACGAACTGGAGTGGGAGAGGGAGAGAGATCGAGAAGATCAATAAGTGCGATTGTCCGCGTTTGCGTAGGCCCTGATGCTGCTGCGCGTCGCACTCTTGGAGGAGCACAAGGTGTGTAACAAGAGCGACGAGGCTGAGCTCGACTCAGAGCCGGCGGCGAGGTGGAGCTCGAGGGACGCTCGCTGCCTCCGACGGCGACGGCCGCCGACCGTCTCCCGTCGTCGTCACTGTCCGACGTGTGCTTCTCGAGCCACTCATCTTTTTGTCGCCGCACTTCAGCGCAGTACAACCTAGGCAGCAGCCTACGTTTGGGACTCGCTCGGTGATCCTCTTCCTCCAGGAGACTTGTTCTAGGTAGCTGAGCTGCCCACATGAGCCTTCGTTGTCAATACCAGACATAGATCTTCTATGCATGACCTTCCTCCAGAAAGATAGCCCATGTCATGGTCGAGAAAAAGCTTGATGTTCCCAACCCGTCATTCTGACCGCTCCACCTGGTCCCACATCAGTTCTTGAAAACATCCCAGCAGCCAACGGACTAGAACCGAAACCATCACGTAGAACACTCCGAGTCAACAGATCATTCAAGCTCGTGACACCGTTGAGCACATGTTCTCTCGGTTTCTATGATAAAAATCTCAACCATCTCTCTTCCAGAACCCCCACCCAGTACATATTGTGACTAATCACAGCGGTGTTTCGAGCCGGCACCATCATTCTTTCGGCAGTTTGTCGTCTTTATATTCGCCTCCATTGTAGTACACATACGCCTCCGCGTTTGCATAAAATGCCGTTTGATGCTGGTATTCAAACTCAGCTCCAAAAAAGCAACAAAAAACGTCTGGGACTAGACGAGTTAATCGCTTGTACTCGTCGGATGTCTGCAGTCTCATGTTCCGCTGTTCCGACGAGTCTCTGTTAACTGTTCTGTTAACTGGTACCATGGGGAAGTGGTGTAGGTTTTGTCTGATTAGCAGCTGTTCGTTGAACTGCTCTTCTGCGGATTTCTGAACAGAAAGACCGGTTGTGCCGTAACGAAAGGCCTTCTCAGCCCGGGTATCGTCTGCTTTCTACATTGCAACTTGTATTTTGTTTCTCATTTGTGCGCAAAATAAATACAAATATAATGTAAATAACAAATAATATATTAGGCCGTTACCTAAGTTCTGTCGTTTTTTGACCTCCAACTTCAGATGTACAATGTATGTATCTCGGCTCAAACATAACTTTCTTCGGCAAAATAAGAACCACTACAATCTAACATCTTTGCCAACGAGACGCTGGTTTATTCATTCCAGTAGCGTAGAACTCCGGAGATCTAGAAGCCATGAATTCTTCGAGAGCATATTCGCCCTTCAAGCTCGCCGTTTGCAAGCGCTCCCTCTACGCAACAAAAACGACCCGTTTCTGGAGCGAATTGTGACTTGTGACAAAAAATGAATTGTCTCCGCCAATCGACGACGAAGTGCTCAATGGTTGGATATTGACGAAGCACCTAAACACTGTCCAAAGCCGTGTATGCACCAGGAAAACGTGATGGTGACCGTTTGGTGGTGTGCCACCGCTTCAATCCACTATAGCGTTCTCGAACCTGGTGAAACAATCACGCGGAGAAGTACTGTCCAAAGCTGAACGGGGTGCATATGAAGCTCCTGCAAATCTACCCAGCGCTGATCTACAGAAAGGGACCGATACATTTGCACGACAACGCTAGGCTGCCCGTATCGATGATCACCAGGCAGTAGCTCCATTCTTTGGGATACGAAACACTCGACCATCCACCGTATTCGACCGACCTGTCGTCTACAGACTACCATTTTTTTCAATCATCCCGACGGCCTCGTTCGCGAAAAATACTTCAGGAACCGACATGATGCAGAATAGGCTCTCGAGGAATTCATCGCTTCTAGATCTCCCGAGTTCTAACTTGAACAAATAAATTAGTATCTTGTTGGCAAGGATGTGACAATCGTAACGGTTTTTATTTCGACTAATAAAGTTATGTTTCGACCGAGATATTTGCATTTGAAGTTAGAGGTCAAAAAACGACAGAACTTAGGTAACGACCTATTACTAATACAATAATAATAAACATTTTGCTACACGAAATAAATACAAATGTACTCTCCCGCCTCTAAAATATGGTTGAGCCCCCGCTGAGGATTTTTCAAGCCATCTAAAATGAGCGTCTTCAGCGTACTGGCAAAAAGTTGATCCATTGCATTACTACAAAATTTTAGCAATTTTAGTTCTCTTCTTGAAAAGAACATAGGGTTCTTTAGCGTGTGGGGTAAAATGTATGAGAAGGTCTGCACTTGTTGTAGCTCTCTCATAAGTTTTCCTCTACTATGTAGAATATCATTGCCATTTTGTGCTCAAATTCTGCATTTTTTCTCTAGATGCATGAATAGCGATGTGAAGTAGCGACCAAATATCATAAAAGTATTTGAGTGCGAATCTGCTGCTTGAAATCCAGCCAAAATACTTTCAAGGTAATCGGCATGTGATCGGATAATGACGAATGGCAGTGATACCCGCCTTTATAAGCACAATTTTTCTTCAGGTTTTAATATTCGCCAATATTGAGTTATTCTGCTCGTTTTATTTTCTATTTTCACCTTGTATTGATTGGCTTTCAAGCCAACCCTACGCTTCTGAAATCAAACCAAACACTTTCGAATTTATAATGAGCTCCTTTCCGATTAAGCTAGAGTCGCCCCGAGATGGTTAATATAATTTGTTAATCAAGGAAGATTTAAGTATTACTATTTTAAGAAAATTGGCAGTTGACCCGCTCTAAAAAGTTACAAAATTTTTTCCAATTCTAGAAGTTTCTAATTTTGAATGGAAAAATGTGGCTTGAAGACTATTTTAATATTCGGAAAAGCAGCAATTTGCTCTTACGATTTTTATCTTAATGATAGCAAAACTTCTGTGTTTGTGAAATGTTTACAAAAAAAGCTAAAATGAAATCCTTCTTGCTCTTTAAAATAAGACTGAAGCCATTATTTTTTCCAAATTTAAAACACTGGCCCGTTTATCGGTTTGGGCACAGCAAGTCATTGCATAGGTCGGATACGCATCCACCTCCACGATATCTCTTAAAAGCAGAACTCACGCAGCCAGGGATTGGCCTAACCTTTATCCTTTTTATCATAATTTAGCTGCCAATTTACGCTTGTTCCTGCCTTTTGCTACTGCTTCGCCACGTCTTTACATATGTAGCTTCGTCTGAATGAAGGGCGGAGCTTTTCTACTTTATTTACCTTTTTTTTGTACTGTATACTATGATTCACATTGCTGTCTTGTTCATCGGCTGACCACCGCAAATCGTTGTATGGCGAAATGCGCATTCAAATCGCCTCTTTGACATCTCATATAATTATTGAATGCATGGCGTATCCAAGAGGGGTTGAGTAACGCCGTCCTTTGTCCTTCATCCTTATCCTTTATGCCATCTATCACGGAAAATGCATTGTGTGTGTGTTTTTTTTTTAAGAAAAAGAAACACTTACAGCTTTCTTCTTAATTCAACATTGGTCTCTTTTTTGATATAATGTTGTTATTTACTCAAACTTTATTTGATTGCTAGAAAAGAACTTCATGGAAGTAGAACGAAGAGATATTGTAGCGCTTACTTTATTCCTAATTACACGTGTTAATATACTGAGTACGCGACACCTGTGTCAGGGAAACGGAGGTCCGTACAGTTCTTTCTGTGCACGTGCTTAGCAAAAACTGAAGACTTGGCTTCCAAATTACGGATGGTCTCAGTTTTGCAGGGCTGCGAAAGTCATTGTGCTACCTTGCAAGACGGTTTTTGGGTCGTCAAATGTGCCGTTTTCTTTTCAAATTGGATGCCGCTCTTCAAAGTAGCTCTTTTCGCATTTGAAGCCGTAGTGGACATCCTCCAAATCTTTCAAACCGGTCACTCTTTGAATTTTTTAACAATCTTTTATTTTGCGCTTGAAAATAATGATCTAGGCTTTATTTTAAAATGCACAAAAGCAGAAATTTCTTAGAGCTTATTAGAAAACAGATCACGCCATGCGCTCGAGCAGCTCGTTGTGATTTTCTTTGATTGATAGTGTCATGTCCACAGGGATACATATCACTGGAGGGGGTAGAAGATATGGTGCTGTACTTGTGAAAATTAGAACTGTTTCCGTTTTCTTTTATGATTTTACGTCATTTATAATCTAGTATTCAGATGGCAATTAACATGAGACGGGTATCTTGCTGAACCACTGGCTGGGTTTCTATGACAATATTGCTAGCAAATGCGATAGTGATGCATCTCACTTCAAGCAGTAGAAGAATCCCTTGGATTAGATTCAGACTCCTCTAAGCGATTCTTCTTCCCCCTCTAGTGAAATGCAATTCTTGATGTTGCACATAGTGTGGAGTAAAATGGATGCTTTGGTTTCACTGCGTAGCTACGCCCGTGATTCTTTGTTTGCTTATGCGCAAGAAGAGCGTCCGCCAAACAAAAAAAAATTGAGAGAAAAGAGGAAAAATGAAGCCACAGACCTGGAGACAACCCATGCAATTTTAATTTATTTACTTGTTACATGGCGAACAATTTGAACGCTCAATCAATAGTGATCTGAGACTATTATAAAACAACCCGTAAACATTTGAATCTTCAGCACAAAATAAACCAACAGTAAACATTCAACAGGGGAAAACTCGTGAAGATCTAGCGTATTAAGTTCCTGTTTAGTAGGATATTGACAGTGAGATTGATAGTAGGAGAATGTATGTTACTTAGAGCTCCTTCCCGATTCACGGAGAATTCTCGGATCCATCCTTGTGGATGAGGGTGGAAGGGGAGTCCACTCTGACGTTTTGACAACGAGGGCAAAACTGGAAGCAAACTGGGTTATAAAACCATTGCCCGAACTGACCTAAGAGAAGACCTTTCTGCGCAATTTCCTAGCCAGGAGAGGCCACACTGTTTACATTTGTTTTGTTTTTCTTGCGTTTTCTCTACCGGCAACATAAGACCGATCCAAATTTTCTCACATTGCTCCTACCGGTGCCGATGACTAAACGGTGAGCTTCTCTTTTTATAATGGAGTGCCTTAATGTCTACGAGCAACACAACGAAAAAAATGCTGCACAAGAATTTTAAAATCAAATCGAACTTTTCCAAACCTAAGTGGCCTTCAGGCAGGTTAAACTACGGACTCAATAAGATGGCCAGAATATTTTTCTGTTCAAGGAAAATCCGGTATAATTTTCTTTGGAATTTTTTAGTTTATCTGCCTCAATATGTTTAATATAATGTTTAATAATATTTAATATTATGTTTAATAAATTGTTTATTTTTAAAGAAGTATGATTAATTAAAAATGTTCTTAATGCACGGCAAGGAAGCTAGCATATAGCGCATTAAAAGATCAGATTTCACCATGCACTCGAAAAGTTCGCCGCAACTTTTACTTGATGGATTGTGTAAATGTCACTTACATGAAACATCAAGGTGAGAATATGTGTATTATTTGTAGTAGTTTTTGTTGTATTGTTGACAGGCGCCAAACTCTAAGCACACAGAAAGTCTGCTATGAGGCGAATAAAAAGCGTGGTGGTGTCTCGAAAGAGGACATGGCGCAATCGCTTTTTGGCACCAAAATTGGTCGTTTTCCTGCTATATAAAACAAGCTTTAAACCATTATTTTTCTTCGAGAAACAAAAATTTCATAGGAGTAACAATGCTTTAACACATTTGCTTAAGCCTGGAGCGGCTGGTAGAGAAAAATTTTATAAAATTCCGTACAAATTGTTTTTTTCATTTATTGGGAGATAAAGCAAACTTCAAAGAAAGTTGTACTAAAAAAGATTGGAGAAAAATTATTCGAACTTTTTTGAAGAGTCTCCAGTTAAATGCAGAAAAAGCTTATGTTGATTTGGAAGAGTTCGCTTTGATTTCAAAAGTCTTAGGCCCGCTTAGAAGAGTAACCATTTTGATCTAAAAAGTGTCCGAAAAGTATGCACTTTGATTTGACAAGTATCCACTTCGATGTAAAATTGGAATACAAAAGAGTCGAACAGTATAATCCATTTGTTAATTTTTATAAGCATTTGTTAAAATTTATGGAAAATTATAACGCTACCCTTTTCACTGAGGTGTTATAACATTGTGAGTCTAATGAAGAAAGGTGAAGAACGGAACCCATTATTTTGTTGATTCATTATTTTTATTAATTAATTAATTTTTATTTAATTTTATTTTGTACTCATTTTAACTATTACTACGTTACTAATCTGAACAGTGAGTTAGTTCGGCTCAATACAATAAGCTGATTTGTGCGATTGAACAGGTAGCATGAATGTGGTGAATGTTTCTTCAATTGCGAATAAACATCTCATTAAACTCTTCTAAAAGCACGAGGTTCTAAGCCGATTTACAGTCAGTCCAGCGGGACTATGCCATATGCTTCAGATGTGCTGTTATTCACACACGCAGTGTAATATAAACGATATTAATCGCTCTATTCTCGCCATTTTACTGCTTGACTAGAAGCTCGCTATGATCCTCCTCTGCCTCCTGGCCTGTCCAGCAGTTCTCGTCGTCTCGCCGAATTTGAGGTACTGTACACCTCATGCTCACCAACGGCCTCCCGACCCTAGTGCGGTGTGAAGCATTGAAATAACGTGCACTCTGGCGATAGCTGCAACCGAAGTCGAAGCGGTCACTACTACGCAAATCGTCGCCCTTCACGAGAGTGTAATGCCCGCTTTTTTCGACCGTCGGTAGTGCATTGCTGGACTATTGCTCGCGAAAAATGCAGCTTCTCAGCGTCGGAAAGTGACCGCCGCATTGTCGCTGAGGAATATGACCCTTTTGATTGTCAGCTACACGCTTCACTTGTGCGTTTTTACGATCGACACATTTCCCTTGAAGAAAGCGCTCTTATAGAATCGGCGATTTCAAAACCCTGCTGCGGTCCCCGCATCACAAGAATTCCATTCGTTTCTTGCGCTTTCATTTTCGCTCGTCTTCCACTTTCTTGTTAGCATTCCACGACGATGAGGAGGTGTTTCATCAGATTCCTTCAGAAATTCCGATCGGTTCAACGCTGCGGCGAACAGGGACCCTGATACCAGCACAATATGCACTCTATCTACATACGTATCAGGGGTGGGCGGAATTTCTGTTTTCTGTTTTCTGTTTTCTGATTTTCTGGCCATTTTGGGCAAATTTTTCTGTTTTCTGTTTTCTGGGAAAATGGCCAAAAATTGGCCAGAAAACAGAAAATAGAGCTGCGAACAAAATTATATAATAGAAATCCAATAAAGAGAATCCAAAGAGTATCATAGAATCATGAGTTTCATCTCAATATAATGTTTCTAGTTTATTTTAAATTGCAAACATGTAAGTTTCTAGATCTGCTCGCGTAGAAATTGCGCCATACACTCTAAACTATGCCGCTTTGTTTGTTTGATTGTGTAAGTGCTGCTGACATGGAGTCCCTTCACAGGACATTTCTCCACTTTCATAATTTCGCTTTGTATTCTCTTAAATTCCTGCAGTAGTTCAGACTATCTACGATTACTTAGAACTTTATGCCAAGGCTAGAAAACTAGTGTTCTGAGGGGCATTTCATTATAATATATGTTAACTAACCATTTGCCGTAGAGTAATTGTGGGTAGGATTATTCTCCACCTCCGGTTATTGAAAATTGTTGGCTGGTCTTTCCCAATGATCGTAAAGCAGAGCCTTTGACGGAGCTGCTTTTCTAACTCTTGTTCAGCTTTTGGTTGTCCAACATTAGTGAGACGCTGAAAAGTTTTAGTTACCTTTGACTTTACTGGTGTAGTGATAGAATAGTGATACATAAATTTTTTAATTTATCACATCTATCATCTGTCGTCCCGGTGATCATCGAGTTATTCGAACAACGTCTCCATTTGTCCTTGTCGGTTGAGAGAGTGCTCCAATGGATCCTCCTCGCCGGACGGACACGAAGAGGTTCATATCGTTCGTTCAGGGCTTCCACGAAGAAGTCCGACCAGCGCGTTGGTGGGCATCCTGGTATTCTCTAGACATCTCGCGGAATCCAGTCAGTGACGGCTCTCGTCCAGCGGGTGTCTGCGAATCGCATTACGTGGCCGGCCCACCTAATTTTCGACGACTTGGTCCATGCGACAGCGTCCCTGATCTTCGAACGTCGGCGAAGTCGTGTTACTCCAAGCATCGCGCTCTCCATTCCACGCTGCGCGTCGCTGACCACGTGTTCATCCCTCTCCCGTATAGCGCTGGTCTGAGGAGTATGTTAGGGCAGGAAGAGCAGTGGAATCAAATAGGCTAGCACGTAGTCGGACGTTCTTCGTCTTCTTCGCGACTTCTTCGAACCTCTTGAAAGCTCCCCAAGCCGCTCGTTTCCTCCTGCTCAGCTCCGGCGTCGTTGTCCATATTGACTTCGCGACCCAGGTAGACGTAGCTGGAGCACTCGGAGATGTTCGTTCCGTTGAGCGAGAATGCGTTCGTTTCTCATGAACATCGTCTTCGAAAGATTCAGCTGCAGTCCAACGTTCCCACATACACGATCGAAGTGGACTAGCGTTCCCTCGGCCTGGCCATGCTCGGTGTTATAATCTCATCAGCAAACCTAAGATGGTCAGTTGCCGGCCGTTGACCTTCACTCCCATGTCTTCCCATTCCAGTTCGCGCATGGCGTTTTCGAGGGTGGTGCTGAAGAGCTTTGAGCATACCTCCCTGCTAAACCCCTCTCTTTACGTCGATTGATGACGTCGTTGTGGAGTGGTGAGATCTTGGTCGTGAATCCACTTTGACTCTGATGTACTGAGTAGGAACATCCTGAGCGAGCAAAGCTTCGATGGCTGCCTCCGTTTCGACGGCGTCGAATCCTTCTTCAGGTCGATGAACGTAAGGCACAGCTGCACGACAAGCTTCGTAATGGTGTGTATGTGGTCGATCGCGCTGGATCCTCTCCGAAATCCTGCTTGTTCGCACGGCCGTCCTTCGTCCAGCGTTCTGCTAACCCTATTCAGGAGGGCTGGAGTGATCAGCTTGTAGACTGCGGGCAGCAGGCAAATCGGGCGATAATTACCAATGTCGGGCACGTCTCCCTCCCTAGCAAATCGAGATATAATATGATATGGATGTATGATGAATAATGATAATACTATGATGAAAAGGGTATATGTTTGACTTTATTAGATAATGTCTACGTATTTAGAGAAGCACTTTCACCCAAAAGTTTTTGCGCTGACAGCCTCTTCAGTCGCATACTCGTGTTGTTCTGTGAATTATCAGGCCAGTACCCAAAACATCTTTGGTCCGTGTTTGGTGCTCTATAAGGCCAGTCTTTTACTAGTGGGACCCCTAATCTCGAATCGTTAATTTTGAGATTACACCTACATTTCGACTGTGAGCCTTAAACCGCTATATTTTAATATGAATGCAATAGGAAAAATTCATCATTTATAAGCCATTCCTATAAACGCTTGCAAGTTAAAACACTGGTCCACGACCACATTTCTAGTCGTGCAAAAAGCATTTGCTGCTGGACAAATGGATCTTCGGATTGGATAATTAGGTAGTATGATAACTGCGAAATTTTCTGTTTTCTGTTTTCTGATTTTTCTGTTTTCTGGCGTTTTTGGCTTTTCTGTTTTCTGATTTCTGTTTTCTGACGAAAGCGATTTTCTGTTTTCTGTTTTCTGGGAAATTTTTCAAAATTTCCGCCCATCCCTGATACGTATCCGTAACGTTGGCCACCTCTTTGTTCCCCTCTCTGTAGCAAACAATCCTCAGAACCACATCCATTAAGTGTCGAAGCAAGAATCAGATTCTCGCCCAAGATTTCATACCTTTCTTACGCCGACACTCTTTACTGCACTTTGTACGTCGTGTAGCACAGTCGGAGAGGCTTCGGCTCTTTCACGAACTCCGAATCGATTCCAGGATCGCATCCCAAACAGCCTTACCAAGGCTTGCGTCTTTACGGAATCCCTGAATTGCCAGCAGACCTGCCCGGAAAGAACAAGCGCCGACTTGCTTTTCCGTGTGCCGTTTGATACCCTTATGATCGGTCATTTATTACTAAGTCATTCATTTCGGGACGCGTGTAGCGCAATCGGGATTGGCTGTTGCGTGCACTCGATAGCAGGTTTCTGGTTCGGATTTCCGGCCCAGGCCAACCAAGCGATCCATCCCTAAGGAGTCGGTGAATTGGTACCAGACTTGTCTGTCCAAATACGCATTCAAATCGCCTCCACGACATCCCCTAGAGGAAAATGCGTGGGCATCCCAAAACATTGAGTAACCCATCCTTTATCATCTATCCTCAATTTCAGAAACTGGTCCGGGACAGAACAATCGTGGAGGTGATTTGAATGCCCAGACCAATCAAGGGTTCCATCACTTAGGCCAAATACGCAGCCTCACTGCTCTTACAACGTAGGTGCAGGCCAAAAAGGTTTATTGACGCTTTTCTTCCGTGACACAGAGAGTTGGCCGGCTTGTAAGAGAGACGATGACTCACGGCCGGAAACAACCGACGGGTAACAGCTGACTGCATAATCATTGACACACAACTCATCGTCGTGTACCACAGGAGGGGGCGCATGGGTGAGAGGGAATGGGCGGTGTCCTCTTGATGTGTCCGCAACCGATCGTGACTCAGTCAGCTTCTCCTAAGCGAGTCCTGCTTCTCGTTTTGCGTGTCAGGTTGGATGCTGCGCATAACCACTGTGTAGGTTTCTATGTCGCTTTAAGGACACTCAGAACCTGAGCAAGTGGTAGCGCAGTTGGAGGAGGCACTGGTTATCGTGTGCATCCCGAATCAAGGTCACTGGTTCAGTTCCCATCAAGGCCAACCAAACTTTCCATTTCTTTCCATCCCTCAGGGTGACTTGGTGCTGAACTTCCCTGGGAGCGACAAAACACTGATTAGTTCATCGGCTGTTCGCCGAAGGCCATTGTATAGTACAAAGTCGCGCTCAGATCTTCTCTATGATATCATGTAGAAGTACGGTCTTTGGCGCATCCCACAAAGGGATTTGTTAACGCCGCCATTTATCCTTTGTCGAGGACTTGGGGCTAACAGGCTACACCCACATCATCTAACCAAGTCTCAGTCCCCATTGTATAGTCCAAAGTCGCGCTCAGATCTTCTGTATGATATCATGACAGGCTACACCCACATCATCTAACCAAGTCTCAGTCTGATGCTTGTTCCATTTCCAACAACCATTTAGAGGTTGTCAGGAACAGTCGACTGATTTAACCTTCAATTGAGAGTTGTAACCCACTCTTGAGAAAAGATTCCACTTCTATGGTCTCAGAAGAGCATTTGGCGCAAAGCGGATCGGGGGGAGGGGTGAACTTGTACTGAGACTAGAATGATCCTGACGAACACATCCCCGAATGGTTACCGTATCATTTTGGCGCACATTGGCGATGGAGCGCGAAACCCTTCATTCCTAGCATTACACATGCGAACCTATCGTCGCCCAGGTAATGCGGATCTGGGCTCTGCGTACTTTGAGCGCAGAATCAGGCTAGGGAAGGAACTCAAGGGTCGGTGGCATCCAAGCTACTCGTGTGGAAACTGCTTTCGTCGCCCAGGTGGAGTCCGCGGCTGGATTCTGCGCTCTTCGAGCGGTGAAACGCATGTGGCTGGAAAATGCGCAAAAAATGCCTCAAAGTGGCGTGCACGTCGAAGCCCCTCAAATCCCAAGTAGTCAGTTGAACTGCAAATACGCCACACCGCTGGAGGACCGAACCCCCACCTCCCTCGCATTAAGCGACCCCACTATCCACTGCAGCATGGTGCGCTTTCCAGGAGCGCCATCGCGGGCGTACAAGAGATCGGACGAATGTCAACGTGGACGCCGACGCGCAGTCTCTAAGCTAGGAGGGCGCAGACAGCTTCTATCACAGTTTCCGCGCTCCATCGCTAACCGGTATACGGTAACCATCCGGGGGCGCATTCGTCCGAATCGTTTTACATGTACTGAGTGGTTATCCGCCTTGGTATGAACGCACATGAATGTCAAATTAAATACATCAGAGATGGCCTACCTCATCGTCAGTTCGCCATTGGGGTAGAACACAGAGCACAGAAGGGACTGTAGGGCTGAATTTGATGGTGACCCATCCCCAAGCCGCTTAGGGCCGAACATTTTTCTTCGATCCAGCGAGCCACTCGATTCTACGTCTCACTTTTGAAACCCTAACCCGCTGTTACTTTACAGCCCCATACTGCCATATAGATTACTGTCCGCGACCCCTTCAATTGCTGGTGTGTTCCCGTAAGTCTTCATTCCAGCAAAACCTTACCTCGATCTACAATCTACAACTCGAACTTCAGCTAGACCTTCCATATATACGAATTCTACCATATAATAGTTGGTACAATGAGCGCGCTCTCTACGTGACCGTCGTATGATTGAACGCCTCGTCTGTGGTTACAGAACGTGCAGCGTGCGGTCGCTTTATGTTACGCGCAAGCTTTTCCGTGGCATTTCTTTTGAAAATTTTGGCTGTTTTATTTACTTGGAGTTCTTTTCCTTCTTTTAGTTCTTGTACTTTTCCACTGCACATGAGTGGTATGACTTCTGAAGATTGGTCTTGCACTATTTTCCGTTTCAGCGATTTTCGTGGTTTTGGATCAACATTTTTTCGTCTCTTCTCATTCGATAGAAATTACTTTCTCAATGGTGTGAAATGGTCGTAGAAACAGTGGCTCAAATAGGGTCCGTGGGGGTCACCTTATAAAAAGTGTCACCAACACGAAAAAACGAGACAAGGCACACTGATAGTAAAGAGAACAAACAAATAATGCCGTAGCTGTTCTGTGCCCTCTTCCGCGTCAGCGGAGGCGGAAGTGACCCCCCGGACCCTATTTTGCGCCGAAACACTTTCCTCATGGTCATTTTCCGTTCTTTCCTAGTCGAAGGAGATTGTTCCCTCACATTTGAGATGACGTAACGAATACTCCTATTCGTAAACCTTCGCTACCATCTTGAATTACAAGACTGTGGGACCCTTGTTTTGTATATTTGCGGGGAACGCATCGCAATAAGTCTAGTGGTCTCTGAGAAAGAACGTGCCAGACCAGCATGGGAATCAAGCGTTGATCTCAAAGAAAACATCATTCGGGATTTCTGGTGATTCCAAATCACACCTCTAATAAGTGAATCCCAACTCAAAAGTAGGGAATGGGCTTTGACAGGTAGCACCGAAGGATCCCTACTTTACACTTTTTTTCCGTAAATAAATGGCTTAATAGCCTCCAGTTTTATCTTGAAAGGACAGCTGGGATTGGTTTCGTTCAACTGCACTCGTTGATCTTCATCATTCCATGCCGTCAAATCTGTTTTCACTGCGTGAAGAAATCCTAGTTGTTTATGCCCTATTGTAATTTTGTAGCTGCCGCTCTCGTCTAATGGATGCTTTAGGGATTCGTTCTTTCAGATATGATATATAAGTAGTAACATAAGAGAAGCTAGTCAAGATGTCTACTGCAGTTCTTTCCTTTATTCGAGGAATCGACTTTTCTCGGAATGATTTCTCCGTAAGTTCTTCCTCTACATTTTTGTTTTCAAAAGTTGGCTTCCTATTCGGTGCGAATCCTAGAGTGGTTTAACTGGTCATTCTCAACAGCATTTAATCAGATGATTTCAGGGTGATCGCTTTCCCCACGCCGTTGAGCAAATGACACAGATGACCTGGCTGAAGCTAAATCGGGCAAAGCTGGAGCGGGTAAGATCAATTAGCGTTGTCTTTTATATTAAAGTAGGATTTGTCGGTTTGACGCCTAAACATTGGCAAAGCACAGTTTTTCGAGGAGCATCTACATACAGCCTCGCTATAAAAGATTACAGATGTATCCCATTGGGTGGGGCATCGCTAGAAAAGTGAACCGAACGCGCCCAGGGTGCCGTATCTCGCTTAGGAGACTGAAAAATGGTGCTCCCTCATATGGCAATTTAGCATATTGTCTTTGTGTAGTTGCATTTGATTTTCATCTGCTGTCGGACTGACAGAATGCATTTCTCTCCTCCAACTAGCGAAGGTCCGAATATTACTTCCCCCTTAAGCAAAGAAGCTCCCCTATGAAAACGCATTAGCGAGGGGCAGTGGTGGATACCTGGCGAGGGGAATCTGCTCCTGATTGTGCAAGGAGTTTGTGTAGGTGGACCAGCCTACATTATCTGTGTTAAAAGAGGGGCGGTCTTTATGTACGAATGGTCGCCGCGCCCGCGACGACGACTGTCGCGGGCGCGATGAGCTCAGCTGCGGTAGCTGCCTCATGACTTACTGCAGACGCTAGGTTTGGGTTGTTGATATCCCTTTCTGCAGTTGCAGAAGCTGGGGGAAAACATGCTCTGGTTCAGAAATTGAGATCGAGTTATAAAACTAAGCAACGTTTTAGTGCTCAATTTTATATGATGCTTCTTCAGGAAAAGCTGAAGATATGACACACTATCGCAGTGAAACTGACTTTGTATACACTTTCTAACACTTGACGTGCAAGTTTTGATGCAGGTCTAGATACACTGGAAGCTGAAGTCACCGAATTGCGACGTCTGCTGCGCTCGCCGCGCGAGTCGCCGCGTCCGCGTTGACCATTCGTACATAATGTCCCGCAGCCGTGTTAAAATTATTTGCATATTGGATTTCCTTCTGTTGTCCTGTTCTATGATCTCCTCGGCTAGAATCCAGAGGCCGTATTCATGAAGCGGCGGGAGAGGGAGATAAGCGATATCATAGCTATATCATCTCTCGCCTCTCTCCTGCCTCGCTCTCTTGTCTCGGTCGTCCCGTGGGAAACCGGAAGATCCCGGGAACGTTCATGAGTACGGCTACAGAAGAAAGCACAGAAATTGTCACAGGAGGATTTTGAACACGCACATGCCCTGCAATATTTCACATCCTGTTCAACAAGTCTTGTCGCTTTAAACCTTTATCTGAACATTAAATTTTCTATGAAATTTCTTGGTCTTTCTAGTCTGGTTTCCTAAGCCCATCAAACGGGGCACTTGAAGTCAGTATAGAGTAATTTGTTCACATCGTTTGAGTTTTCAAGATTTAGCTTTCTACTGCCGAGCTTTGAAGAGAAGTGTTGTGAATCTGAATGTTAAAAGTAAAGCACGACAAAGCGTTTGCTGTCAATGACGTGAACCTTTACCTCCTCTTTCAACGTGTTGACAGCCGCGCCATTTCGCGCGAGACCGAGCGCGGCGCGCGCATGTGACGCCATCGATAGATAATTGTTTGTTTGTTTGTTTGTTTGTTTATTACATGGATACACCATGTGGAACAACTAACAACTCAGGAATAGAGTAGGAATAAAACTGCGGGCTGTGCAACTCCACAAACATAAAACGGAAACTAAGATAACAATTACAGTAAAGGATAAAACGGAGTGGAAGGCGTGAAACAACTAAGTGAAAAGAAACATGAAGGAAGGTGGAGTGAAGGAGAACAGGAAAACGAGAATGCCGTCATGGTTCCAGAATTTTGTCTACTACTTTCTTGAATGCATTTATACTCACTGGAATTGCTCCTTTTCTGCTAAGACTAAGGTACGATGGAAGTGCCCTATTGATAAAGAAGTGTACCCTGCAATTTTCTTTAGCCCTAGGCACGACAATTTTCGATGTACCTCCTCTTGTTATAGAGGACCTCGTAGTACAAAACTGATTTGTGCGAAGGCATGTCTGGCCATGAATTATGCTGTGTAACAGAAGGAGGTCAAACTTTTTTCTTCTCCAAGCCAAGGACCGGAGACCAAAGTTTAGATTCCTTTCCTTGGCGGGTGGGAGCAGTCATAGAGAAAACTCACTGCTCTGATCATAAGTTTCCTGGTGAAACCGTTTTGAACTCTTTCAAGTTTTTGAATTACTTTACATTTGTATGGGTTGAAAATAGCCTTCCGTATTCAAGCAATGGTCTGATGTATGATTTGTAGGCTTGAAGAAGCACACCACTGCTTTTTGTAGTTACAGCACGAAAAATCTTGTGCATAACTGCTTGTGCCTTTGCTGCAACCTGCTCACAATGACTGTCGAAGCTGAGGTCCTTCGTAACCAAAAATTCTAAATCTCTTATCTGGTCAACGCTCCCAATCGGTGCATGACCAATGCTATATGTGTACATGGGATTATTGGTACCAAGGTGGAGCACTTTAGTCCTTTCGGCAGAGAGGGGAAGATCCCAATTGCGTGACCATTCAGTAACAAGGTCAACAGCATTTTGCAGCTTAACACAGTCGGCCGCAGTGGTTAACTGTTTGTAGATTTTTATGTCATCTGCAAAAGCAACACATCTGACATCGGCTTCAAGAAGGAGGTGGGGAAGCTCGTAAGTGTATATGTTGAATAGAATTGGGGATAAAACGCCACCCTGAGGCAACCCCGCTTGTGACGCTTCTAGGCTTAGAAAAAACAGAACTGATGCGCACCATAAATGTGCGATTGGATAAAAACGAGTTGATCCATGAGACGATACGGGGATGAATGCCAACAATTGTTAACATCCGAAGAAGTTTGGAGTGAGAGACCTTGTCGAAGGCTTTGCAAAAATCAAGATAAATTACATCGGCATTTGTACCTTCATCCATATACGTTGTCCAATCATCTAGTGAGTGCAGCATAGCAGTTGTCGTTGATCTGCCCTTCTGAAACCCATGTTGGTGGATTGAAATGACATTATAATCTTCAAGGTGCTGCACAACCCTCGTTTTTTTTAAAAATTTTTCAAACAACCTAGCAAAGATGGAGGTAATGCTGATTGGGCGATAATTTAGTGGTGAGGTGCTTAGACCCTTTTTGGGAATAGGAGTAACAAGAGAGCATTTCCACCTTGAAGGTACATCAGACCTGAGGAAACTTAAGTTAAATAAGAACTCCAAAGGCCGAGCAATAGCAGCAATAGCAATAGCAATGAGCAACTTTTTTGATGAAAACTAAAGGAATATCATCTGGAGTTTCAGAAAAGGAGGACGGCCAGGCAGCTAATTGCTTATAAATATCTTCGGCATAAAACAACCCACTATCCGACATAGTAGGAAAAGCGGGGACGACACATGGCTGATGGGAAGCAGAAAAAAAAAATCCTGCGTAAAAGATTGCTCAAAAACAGTAGCGACGTTTAAGCTTTATCTTCGTCAGTTCTGGCAATGACGCCTTCATTTGATTTAAGAACACCCACCCCAGGCTTATAATTGAGTTTGGAGTTGAGCAACCTGTAAAAAGACCTCCAGTCACTGTTTTGAAGAGCCTTCTTTTCGACATTGCTGTGGCATACTTGCAAAACGTTGATAGGAAGCTTCCATAGTCATCGTCGGACATCATAAATATGAGCGCTCCGGATGGCTATAACGACGAAACAAGCAGAGGCCTTGACGATTTGCTCCTCTTGAAGCTCCCAATGTTGTAGATGGCGATGACACGGCTCCTGCCGTTGTTGCTCGAACTGATGAATCTGATTCTGACATCTCAGGTGCCGACAAAGGAGAAAGAAGCGGTGAAAACTTCGAATGATTGTGTGCTCAAAAGCATGACCGATGAATCTTTAGCGAGGCTTCATTTTCAATGCTGTAGTATACTTGCAAGTATAGACTGGTCACTTTATGTATGCTGTTTCTACCACCCAGTTATCGATGCGGTAGATAACCTTTCGAAATAGACAAAGCGTACATCGAAATTGTAATCAGCACCTCAAATACCCACCCTGGAGAAGTTTGACTGCACGGGATGCAATTTTGATTGAAATAATATAACTGCGAGACATACAAAATCCTTTGCCACTGCTCTTTGGCATACGGTACCACAAAGGGTCAGCGCGTTTTGATCACACGTAATTTCGCAGTTGAGGGAGGGAGGGGGATTCCACTTTTTTCAAGCGGGAAAAGGTCCAGGTAAAGAATGTGGGGCTTTCGAACTAATTGAGTTTTCTCTAAGATGCGGAGATTACGTTTAACTGTATCGTGCTTTTCTAACATTCTAACAACTTTCCTTTAGGTCCCCGATGAGCTTTCCCGATGCACAAACCTCGAACATCTGCAAATGTCAAGGAACTCGTTGTCAAGTGTACATGGCGAGCTCTCTGACCTTCCCCGATTACGGTCCGTCATTGTCCGACATAACCAGGTATGTGCTCTTCCCTTCATATCTTCTTTTTTTTATTAATTTATCGTTTTTCTTTATAATGCGTAACTTTGTGGTCGGGGAATATACTCCGTTCCTGTTACTGTTCTTTTTTCTCAGCCGCCACAGCGAGAACTTATTTCTTTAGCTCGATACGGTGCTCAGTATTCCCGTAATTTGGTCCACCGACGAAATGCCGCTTCGCTGAGATTTAGTGACTACTGGCCCGAAAATGACTGAAATGGCTCTGTCCATTTTTCCTGCCTTAGGGTCTCGTCCACTGTGCTTTTATATTTTTCTATCAATCAACTGTGCCGTTCACTTAGAGTGCACATTGAATTTAAGTGCTATTGCGTTTTGGTTCAACCATTGCTCTGCTGCTCGAAACCAAGAAAGCCGTAGGCGGCAGCAGTGAAAGCGGCCTGGATGAGTCCAAGTCCAAAATGGAGGCGTAACAGGCTCGTACTGGTAGCAATCATTGTCTAATGGAACCCATTAGTCCTCCGTGCTCACCGAGGGGGCTCTCCCCCTCGGCGTTTCTATGTCTGAGAGACGACTTCGTTAAAAGGAGTTCAGTGGTTTCTTGGAAAGTTGATACATTGCCCACTATCGCTGCTGACATACATTCATTTATTTACACGAGTACAAGTACAATCGTGCGCAAACTGTTTTAGTATTTACCATTTACCCTTTTACAGTCTAATCTTTATCCCATTTTGGCAGATTTTCTGATCAAGACAGTGAGGGCGTTATCGTGGGGCCTAAGCTCTTCGAATCTTTATCGCTTCTCGGGTTTATACCCTCGGTTGCCTGCTCAACGCTAGGAACTCTATTCTCGCACTGGTCCAGCTAGCTTTCTTACTACTTTGCTTCGCGTAGTAACGCTTTTCTATCTGTTAGGTTAAAAAGTACGTCATTGTTGCATTCGGAACGCATAGGGGTACAAAGCCTTGCCTTTTCTGTGGCTTTCCAATGCTACTTTGGATGAAAATCCATATTAATGGGATATGTTCAGGTTAAAACAGCGGGTATTCCTACCGATATCTTCCGCATGAAGGACCTGACGATCATAGACTTCTCACATAACCAACTGCGAGAGGTGCCTCCCAATCTTGAGTACGCCAAAGGTGCTATCGTCGTCAACCTAAGCCACAACAATATCGAAAGCATTCCGAATCAGGTCGGTCTCTGTGTCTTTTACCTGGCGACTTTCTTATGTCTATTCCGAACTCTCCTATTACATCGAAAACTTAAGGTGTTCTCGAACCTGATCGACTTGCTATTCCTGGATCTATCCAATAACAAACTGGATATGCTGCCTCCACAGATCAGAAGGCTCACAATGCTTCAAGAGTTGAGGCTGTCGAACAACCCGCTGCATCATTTTCAGCTGAAACAGCTTCCGAGGTGAGTTGCTTTGGCTATGAGCTGTTTGATTGATTTGTATTCATCGAGGTGGTTGTTAAACGAGGCATAATAGTCTTGCTCAAAAATGTTCTCCATGAAACACAAGCGCAAGTCTTCTACCCCATAGTTCAGCCCACAGCATCGTTGTCACGCCCTCGCTTTTAGGCATTTAAAGTACTGCTCAGTTGCGCGGTAGAACAGCCAGGGGAGAAGCCCTCTGTCATGTGTACTCCGAATTAAGATCTTGCTTAAGTCCCACCGAGATCGAGCGGGCGTTTCATCCCTCCGGGATGAGTTGTGACCGTGCTTGCCTGAGGAGGATAATACATTGACTTGTAGAGGCCAAATACGTATTCAGGTTACTTTCAAAATATACGTAGGATTGTGTGGCGCATCCCACAAATGAGTTGATTAGCGTCGATCTTCATCCTTTTTCTTTAGAATATAAAAGTCGCATAGAGATTACACCACAACAGCATCAGGTCCATGACCGGCTTTTATGATTGCTAGACCGGTAACCGAGTGAGTCGGCAAAATATTATGCAGAATATGTTACCCGATTCTGTGACTACCTTGACTCTGAAGTCGTCTATGAGTTGCGCCGACCGTAAAGTAAGAGCTGACGACAGGACCTTAGGAAAGAGACCGGTACAAGAGCGATTGAAACATTCAGTGTGACCGTGCCAGGGATCCCGGAATAGGATGGCGCCCAATTGGCCAAGATGAGGAGTCGCAAAGAAGGCGAGTAGTGGAGTAACGGTACTCGGAGTAGCTCAAGCTTAAAAGGCGCTGTTTTTGATTCCATGATTGGGATGCGCACGGCATCCTACACCTGCGGGGTACCGTAGGGGTGGGTATTACTTGAATGCACATTTTTTTACACAACGACCTACGATGGCTAGCCGATGAGCAGTTGTGTTTAACCCTTTCCGGACAAATCTGGTAGCAGATCACCCATTCCTGAGGGATAGGATTGATTCGCATGGGAAGAATCCGAAACGAGCACCTTGATGCGAGGTGATCTCAAATGGCATCACCCTCTTCGACTACGCGACTGCGTGCCCAAATGGCGAGAAATATCGCAAGCGACTCGTGTTTCCTGCGGCAGCAAGGTTTCCACTAAGTTTATTTGTGCAGTAAGGGCGCGTGTAGCACGAGGGAATGAGCCACTGATTTTCACGCGTTTGATTAAGGGGCTCTGGTTCTGAATTTGAGTAGCGAAGAACATTGAATTTTCAATATCACATACCATTGCATAGTCTAAACTGCTTTCACGTTCTCCTCTTGAAGTAAAATTCATGACACGTCCTGTGAAGGAGTGACGCGTTTAGCCTTCTAGCGGTCTTGCAGTGGATAAGGCCTGGATCCTACAGAGATTCTGAATAAATACCGTTGTGAATTTCTACAGAGAATGCAAATAATGCTTGAAATTTTAGTATGACGTCTCTGCGAGTTCTACACATGCGCAACACCAACAGAACGCTCGACAACATTCCTCCTTCTCTCGATGACCTGGAGAATCTTAGAGTAAGTGTCCATGACTGATGATTTTGACCGCTTCTCTTTCTTAACATCTTCGAATCGTGTTGAAAGAGAATCGTTCAGGACGTTGATCTGGCAGAAAACAACCTTCCCGCAATCCCGGAAGCGCTCTTCAAGCTGAAAAGCCTGAGAAAACTTGACGTCAGCTCCAATAAGGTTAGATAAAGCTGGTGTTTGATCTATTTTACTACGTAAAATCCAGCTGTTGTTCATCGAAGGTGTGTTTATTTGACTTCAGATGGAGAAGATCACAATCCCCGAAGGTAGTTGGGAGATGCTGGAAACGCTAAATATTAGCGATAATGGCATGACCGCTCTTCCTGATGGACTTGTACGGCTGACAAGGCTTCAGAGGCTTTACGCCAGCGACAACCGACTTACCTTTGAAGGTTTGGCCTGAGTTCTCCTTTTCCGCTAATCTTACCGGCTACAGATGTGGACGGCGTTTGATTAGTTGACGTATGAGGTGCTTTCAGGAATTCCCAGTGGCATCGGAAAGCTGGTACAGCTGCTGGTTCTCCATCTCACGAGGAACAATTTGGAGCTGGTACCGGAGGGTATATCACGATGCGTTCGACTTCAACGGTTGCGGCTTAACCACAATCGGCTCATTACATTACCGGATGGAATCCATCTTCTTCCTGATCTCAAAGAACTTGATCTCACTGAGTGAGTTTGAGAGAATCCTTTCTTTTGTGAGGAAAGGGTCTCCGGCTAGGTCTGAACGGTGAAAATGAACACTGCTACGAAAGTTGTCATCTTTCATGTAGTAGAAAAATGTGTGTGTTCCATTTTTGCAAAGTCCTTGGACCTACCGAGTTAGAGGCGACCGCTTGTTTACTATGGAATCGCGTAGTCAAGGCAGTAGGCCGAACAAATATACAAAGGAAGCTGAAATGCTGCTTCATGGGGGCGAGGTCAGGTTTCCGATTCTTCATCTTGCAGTAATTTTGCTTTTTTGCTGTTTCGAAGGCATTGCGAAAGTGCGCTTCATAGTCTGTTATCGCGGCCCCTAACTTGGTAGCTTCCAAGGCTTCTCAAAAATGGAACGTACTTTTTTAATACTGGAGGGGAGATTCTCGTTGAGGTATACATTTTCGACGTTAAGACGTATGACGGAGACCCTTCCCTGATTATTTTCTTATGTTGTTTTCTGTAAAAGTACTGAATGTAATAGCGTTTTCCTTCCTTTTAACTGACGTTCGTGGATACGTGAAACGTGGACGGTAGAAAGGATCAGTGTTGTGCACGCTGCATATTAAGAATCGACTTCAGGTTCAATTCGTAGTTAGGTCAACCAAGAACTACACCACTACGAATTATTGAAGTGGTATTAGATTTGTCTGAGCGGGAAAGACTGACATTTCCTTCGGTCGAGTAATCGTTTGGCCCAAAAATCCATTTGAAGTTTTACCACAATCTCACCTGAAAAGAGAACAACGTGTGCGTAACGAAGGAGTGAACTAATGACCATTGTAAAATGAAAATTGTTAGGGCATAAACACTTCCGAGATTATGTCCTTTGGCATTTCGACCTATCACAGTCTTACTCAAAGGGTTTTAGGTGCAATCTCAATTCGAGAGAGCAAACTCAAAAGCTCGCGAACTGCTTCGGAGCCTTATACTACCGCTTCCCTGAACCCTGCTTGAGAGCTGTTAGGTCACGAAGCAGTCACTTTGTTCTCTATGGAGTTCAGAGCAGGGATCGGTGAAGAAAACACCTTCTGGTCCCTCCAAGCTAGGACTGTATCGGTGTGGGCACTATCCAAAATACACAATGGAATTCTGTAAAACGTTTTGAACTGATTTCTTGAAGGCTGTTTTGTTTAGAAATGTCAGGTTTCAAAAACAGAAAATCTCCGTTAGTCAATCCGGATAGGGTTGCGCCACTCGTTATAAAGGATAAAGGACGACGTTATTCAATCCCCTTTGGGATGCGCCACGCACGCCACGCACTCTACTTCTACGGGATGTCTTGGAGGCGACATGAATGCGTATTTGGCCATACAATGATTTGCGGTGGCCAGCCAATGAACACGTCAATGCTTTGTCCTTCCCAGTCAGGTCAGGTACCAATTCACGGACCCCGGAAGGATGGAAGGCTTGGTTGGCCTTAGCGGGAAATCCGAACCAGAAATCTGGTATCGGGTGCAGGCGACAGCCGGCGCCTCCTCCAACTGCGCTCCACGCGCCATGCGCCACTCGTTATGCCTGAAAATGGGGTACATGGGAGGCAATTTGAATGTGTATTTGGTTTATACAATGTTTGGGGGAGCTGGATAGTCAGCGGTCTGTTCCTTTCAGCAAATTCTGCACGAACTCACTTATATGAGAGGAAGAACAGATGCTGTTTGTGCGTGTTCAGCTTTAGTCCAAAGTCTCTGCGCGATCTTTTTTTATTGTTTAAGACATACATATACATGATACTGATGCTGGCCTTCCCTGCCGGCATCCACAATCGTCCGTATTTTTCATCTCATTGAAATCCTGTAACTGTTTTTCTTGCAGTTCATAGTTTATTCATTTAAAAGAAGTGTATCCCCGAGAAGTGCCCTCTGTCGTGTGAGATGGCTTGGAAATTCTGGTGTCTTTTGTTCCACTGAAATACGCTATCAGTGAATGTCGTATCAGGTATTAGAATTACTGGATCACATATCAGCAAATGACTGTGTAGCATCCTTAGAGGAGAAACCGTTTCGGAGGTTCAGGGTTCAGGTCGCCAAGCAAGCCTTTTATCCTACAGGGGTCGATGAGCAAGTATTAGACTGAACGGCGGAGGGAACTACGTAGTTATTCATAGATAAGGCACCTCAAGATTTTTTTGTCTAAACAAAATACCATGCTAAATTCCATCAGCGTCGTCCTGTGCAATTTTGTGTAATCCTTGGCGCATCCCAGAAAAGGATTGGTTAACGCAAACCGTTATCTTCCATTATCCTCCATGCCTACTAACGACCCTCGAGATTAGCACTCCATTTCCCATATTTCGCTCCAAGTGGTTGCCTCTCTATTTGTGAGAAACCTGATTATCCGAGTCTGAGAGTCAGAGCCTAGACTCTTCGTCTGCTACCGTCTTCGAAAATTTTTGAAAAGCTTCATTACTATACATCATCAGTGACTCGTGCTAGGCACGGATAACGTTTTTATGACTTCAGCTTTTCGATTTCTATCGTTCGATCATATGTTCAATGTTGTTTGAAAGTGCAAATTTCATTAAATGTAGGCCTAGTTACTGATTTCGTCCCAAAATTTCCCTCTCACAATTAAGTAAGGCGGGGCCTTGCTCAGAACTTCTCTCAGAAAATGCTGCGGAAGCGCTTATCAGTTCGGGCGGCAGAACCCATTATGTCCGCCGTGCCTCGTGCCTATGGATCATCAGTTGATCACGAATTTCGAAAACCTTCGAATAAATCCTTTCAAAAACATTTTAAAGCGAACGTTATTTTATCGGATCAACTTGTGTTTGAGATCTCGAATCGTTCTACAGACGGATCAAATTATTTCGGTTCCTTACCGTTTTTCCTCGCAGAAATTTAGAACAAGTTGTGAAATTGGACACTTCCTCCACTACATTCAATCGTTTGTTGGCTTCTGCACCTTAAATTAAATGCGTGCTACTTCGATATGTTTAAGGAAATCGTTCGAGATCATCTTTGTGGAAAATATATTGTTGGAGGAAAGGGGTCCATTGGCGGCGAAAACCTGTGGAATCTGGCGACCCTCTTCCGGAGTCCACATTCGACACTTACGCGACGTATAACGGGCTTTATATTCAGTAGCTGATTTTTAAATTGGTCGAGGTATCTCCTCTATGCTCGAATGGAAGCAACACATTCGTTTTGAACGGAAAACCCGCGGTCTCTTCGGCATATACAGCCTGCCTCGCGCTATAAGATCGAACTCTATTCCACCCATGCTCGGAGTAGTGGGGGGGGGGGGGGGGGGAGGGAGACCTTCAGCACTCAGCCAGTTCTACGGGGCGACGGGATGAATACTGATCCTTCACAGACTGGGAGTCGATGACATACCATAAGGTATATCACTATGAATGAGATTAAAGACGGCTTCGATTCACAGCCGAGGCTGAAATTTTGCTGATATTTCGCCTTCTAGCTTGTGATATTTGATATCTATCAGTTGTGGGCGGATGCCAAAGCTAGAGTTTAGTCTGTTCATTTAAGCTTGACAGGGTATCTAAGGCACATTTCTTACTGTCTTGCATGGGATTGATGTTGAATGCGTAACGGAATGATGCGTCATCTCTAGTGACGGGTTTGGTATTTGCAGAAATTGTTTTCTCTGAGCAATAGCATAACAAAGGCATTCTTCGTTGCATTTTGTATTCTACGACTACTACCTTTCCAAAATCTCGTTTCGTCGTTGTCTTTGTGTTGCTTGGAGCATTTCGTTCTCTATGAAAGAGTTTTGGGTGCGTTTAGCGCAGCCGCAGGAGGTGCCGGCTGTCGCGTGCACACGAAACAGGTTTCTGGTTCGGATTTTCCGTTCAGGCCAACTAATCCTTACATCTCTACGGGTCGATGAATTGGTAGCGGACTTGTCTGGGAAGGATAAAGCGCTGACTTCATTATCGACTGGCCATTGCAAGTCATTGCATAAGCCAAATACGCATTAAAATCGCCTCCGCGACATCTTTTAGAATCCCGAAAGGGATTAACGCCGCCGTTTATCCTTCATGAAACAGTTTTGGAAGTTACCATTTAAAGCTTTCTGGCTTCAAGCGTCATTTAGTGCTTGAAAGTAGAACCGTTTCAGTAACGATGACCTGGTGATGCCACCGAAGCCGAACGAAGCCCGCAAGAAACTCGCCTTCTACAACATCGATTTCTCCCTAGAGCATCAGGTATGTTAGATTCTATCGTGACTTTTGGTGTAATCTAGATGTGGTTCGGTCCAACTCCCGTTGAACATTTTGCTGATCAATACTGCTGGATGTGATTATATCAAACAACCGATGCTTGCTGAGGGGTTCTCTATATTCTCGCTGTGAATCCTTAGAGTACTACCAATGCCTTCTGTTTAGCATTTTCTTGAAATACTGCTGTTGTAGTGTTGCTATGTTACTGCTTCGTCCTCCTGTTTGCGTCAAAAGTCGATCTTTCTGTTGGCGCTCAATCCTTTTACCTATTACTTTAAAGGATTGCTACCCTACATATGTTGGTCGCCGATATGCGCCAGCAAGGCCATCAAGTGTCCCTGTTGCGTGACAAATTGGCCCAGTGGCCAGCGGCTTGTTGGAGAAATATGGTTCTTCGTTTCATGCGCTGTCTTTCACGGAGAAGTTCGATTAATAAGTGGGAGAGCACAATGGTGTTCCTTTGGCCTCTTGCCAAATCCAGCCATTGATATCTTCTTTGTCCTAATTTGCTTCAAATCGTCTCCACAACACGCTATGTATGTAGAGTACATGGCGTATCCCATAAAGAGATAGATTCACTTCGATCTTTATCCTTTACTCCTTAAAAACTTGCAAATTGTATGCTTCTGAATCCATCGGTTGTGTGCTGAGAGCGGCAAACAAAGCGTGCAGAAGGATATGAGCTGATTGGAAAGCTTTCAAAATCATGGAATTCTTAACGAGCAAAAGATGTTCGGCTCTATGCCTACCTTTCCAGTTGACTGTTCTTTCTGCGCTTGCGTATTTTCCCTTGAGTCTGGGCAGTTCACGAGCGAGAATAAAATGTGATCAGCGTCGCTGTGCGAGGAAGGATAGATGAAGTGGAGGCGGTGCTCGTAAAAACAATAAATAGGGAGATACTGACCAGCGCGGGAGAGATGAGCGATGAGGGAGGAACCAAACAATCAAAGCATCGTCAGTACATTACACCTAGCTTACGTTTTTTTTAAACCGTAATGGTAAGGTTCTGAGTTCCCAGAATCTTCAGGGGAAGGAGCTTTCAGAGTGTGAGTAGGTCGGACACGATAGCTTAGATGGGCGACATCCAGGAGCTCCAGATGTTGAAGAGGCAGTTTGAATCTGGAATTATCTTGTAGGTGGCTTGTAACGGCCAGTGGGGTAACAAATCAGCGCCTTCCCTTTCCTAGACGAATTTGCTACCTGGGCGGCCAAACGTGAACCGATTCTGGGTTCGCGTCAGAGCCATGGCCTCCACGAGTTGCGTAGCACGCGGTAAGAAGGATGTCGTAACCTTTGATGAGCCACCGTGGAGGTGTTATAATAAACACCATTCGTCTGAAAGGAGGTGGCGAAGCGAACCATTACAGTTTACTGTTATTTCTCCATAATATTCAAGTATATTCGAAACAGCTGGCTCATTGGTCTTAAAATTGTAATTCTGAGGTTCTTATTAAGATTGTAACTCTGTTATTCTTATTTGCGAGCTTTATTGGCGGGTTTATGGGCCATGAAGCCTCCAGGTTGGCAGCGCAGGCGCAACACTGGTACAAGAACGCAAAGGTGGAGATATCCGGAATATATGGCCAGAGTTCAATGTGAAGCTCAAAAAAGGGAGCAATCCTTGTTACGATATGAGGGCCTGAGTATAATGAACAACTGGAGACACTTGCGAGGAGGAAGGTGTAGCGGTGTTCCGGTTTTACAACACTCCCGACAGGTGCGAAGAAGTTGTGCGATGGAAGTTGCGGGTCTAAGCTAACGGTGTATACTATGCGTTGGATCCCAATGAATCATTTTCGGATATCCTATTTGGATACCACGATCCGAATCATCCAAAAATCCGAGGGAAGCGAAATTTCCCGTATCCGAATCATTAAAAAATCTGGAGTCCACAATATTGCCCTTATCCGAATCACCCAAAAATCCGAAGACTGCGAAATCGCCGTTATCAATAATTCAAAATCCAGGGTTCGGAAGATTAACGTTATCCGAATCATCCAATATCCGAAGATTTTCGATTGGATCCAACGTGTAATGTCTATCTAGGAAACGGACTCGATACAGCGCAGTAGACATTGGATCCGACGCCGATTCGAACAATTATAATCTGGCTTTTTTCAAACCCGGCCTAAGGGATTATGCGAACAGTAGTACTTTTGAAAAGCCCTAGATCTTGGGGTGCTTCAGGTAAGAGTAGTTTTAACAAGAGCGTTTTTGTATGATCCAAATAAGTGGTTTGTCTTCGAATCACACAGCGAAATCCGAATAGGATAGGACATCAGATTTCTTATCAAAACCAGTGATCTAAATTATCCAAAAGTCCGACGTAGTGGAAATCACCCTTATCCGAAGCTTCCCAAAATTCGGACTCTTCAGAAAATCTATTGTTCGCATAATCCTTTAAGCCAGAATTGGAGAAAAATAGCGACGGATCCAATGTCTACAGCGCAGCAAGACGGGATGATGATATCGAAGTGAACTACGGAGAAGGCCCCGTCTTATAGCATTAGAGCGACTTTAAGCTTTTTAAGAACTTACGTCCAAGATGCCCAGGTTTCAAGAGCGTCGAACTTGGAGGCTATTAGAGCGACTGTTCTGCTTAAATTTTGCGGATCTAGGCTATCCGTCATCTTCTATCCATGTGGCCCGATAGCGAATTTCCTTGTTAGGATCTCGTTCTCGATTTTTTACTTAGTCTCGTGCGCATCGGTTTTTGCACCGTCTCCGCAGGCGCGGGGATGATGTCTAGTCGCTCTTCCTATTTCATTCCGCTGCGCCTGTCATTCAGTAGTCGGTGCGCTAAAGGTCTTTTCATCGCGAAGAACACACGCAACGTGCTGGTGGTTTCAGCGCACTCTCGCTGGTCAGCAGAGCCGATCGTCGTCTATATCGTCGCTGCAAAGCAACACTGCAAAGGAGAAGGATCCGGTGGCACGTCGGAAGGACTTTATCAGACGGCGGAAACAGCAGACGGACCAAGGCGACGCTAGCAAAGTCATTCAGGTTGGTCTTTTGCGTCGTAAGATTGGTGGATTTGGTTTTGCCGCGCAGTTTTTGGTGCGTTTCAAGTGTGGTGGGGTAATCCTGCATGAATCTGGCGTATATCTTCAGCAAAGGAGTTTGTAGCATGATCATATCTGTCGTACTTGCTCTCATTCCACGTCACTAACTTCTTTCACGCCTGTTCATATAGAGTTGCCCCACCCAACCGATGTTCTTTGCTAGTTTTGGGTCCAGAAGCCGCATTTCCTGCAGTTTCCAGAGGAAATGTGCTATCCATTTATTGAGATCTAGGAAAATTTCTCGAAAGGCTACTTTCTACAGTTTAGTTCTCTTTTTTTTCAGGGCATGTCAAAGATCGCCGGAGCCAGTGCGGCGTTAAAGGAAAACGACGAAGAAGAGCAGAAACTGGCCGCTCGATCAGCTGTGAACTGGAAGGTACGTTCTCACTTCACATTCCCACTAGAACTTTCTGACCTGATTTCGTTTAGTGTTTCATTTTCAATACAGTTTTACCCATTTATTTGCTGTTAACACTTGTTAACTTGCTGTGTCTGAACCTGTATCTTTGCTGTCATTGCTCACCACTCTTTTTGGCATCATTACCTCCTACCACTAGTTTCAGTCATTTGTACTAAAATTGCACCGTTTTTATACACCTTGGGCGCTCAATTCCTGTGGGTCGCATGGGTTATGTTATGGTTAGATAATTACTATTAGGTCACCTCTAGTAGTTCATTTGGAAGTGCGCCATGAACAACACTTTACATTTACATTTATTACATGCATACGCATGGACAGTACAACTGCTCACAACACTATAGCAAAAAAGGAAACGGATCAACTAAACACAACTATTTAAAAAAAGAATGAGAAAAACATAGAGCGAAGAAAGAAGAAAAAAAAATATTGGGCAACAAAACGAAGAAGGAAAGAAAAACAGAGAGCTTCATAGTTCCTCCTGCAGTACCGATGGACAATTGTTTTGAACTTCCTAAAATTGTTAGGCAGCTGGTTCTTCTTGATAATCTTAGAAAATTCCAACGCACCACGACAGGAAAAGAATTGTCTCCTCAATGTGGTTCTGGGTCTACCGAAACTTAGCTTAAACTTGTTACCTCTGGTTTTCGATGGCATCAACTTGAACAGGTTGTTAGATCTAATGGAAGCCTTCCCACACAAGATTTTATAGACGAGAAATAGATCATTTCTTTTCCTCCTAGTGGCCAACGACTGCAATCCCAAAATCTTATTACGAACAACACTGTTAGGAACAGTACCATAACTAAAACCGAAGGACCTAAGAAAAACTTTTCTAGTGAAGCTATTCTGGACACGCTCTAACCTTGCTATGATCTCCCTCTTATGGGGACAATAAACACAAGTACCATACTCTAGCAAGGACCTAACAAAGACCTTGTAGGCCCTCGTTAGAAGCCTAGGATCCTTAGACAAGAGAGTTTTAAAAAGAAGAAACAGTCTTTGATCGGCTCGGGCAGCAATAGTTTTACAGTGCTCATCGAAACTAAGTGCATTGTTCAAAAGAAAACCTAGATCTTTAATTTCACTTACTGCTTGAATTCTAGCTCCATCCATAGAGTAGCTACAACTAGGGTTCTCCTTGCCTAAGTGGAGTACCTTAGTTTTTTGAACAGAAAGGGGTAAGTCCCAAGCTTTGGACCAGTCACTTATTATATCAATAGCATCCTGCAGACGATTGTCACTGATTGTTCTAAATCCATTGTATATTTTCAAGTCGTCCGCAAAAATTTTACATCCTACTGAAGAAAGAGAGAGAAGCGACGGAATTTCAAAGGAATAAATATTAAAGAGTATAGGAGAAAGTACTCCACCTTGAGGGACACCGCTGTGTACATCAAGGCACCTGGAGAATGAATTATTAATGCGTACTTGAAATGACCTTCCGTTGAGGAACTCTCTCAACCAACTAATTATCAATGGATGAATGCCTATTCGATCGAGTTTCAGGAGCAATTTCCTGTGATTAACTCTATCAAATGCCTTTTCAAAGTCGAAATAGACAACGTCGACATTCTCACCCACATCCAGTGAGGATGTCCAATCATCCAATGCCTCAATCATCTGCGTCACAGTGGACCTCTCACTTCTAAAACCGTGCTGATGTGGGGACAAAATTCCTTTGTCTTCTAAATGCCTAACCAACACCTTTTTAATTATTTTCTCGAAGACCCTACAGAGTACTGATGTTATGCTGACCGGTCTATAATTCGCTGGATCGGAAAACGGAGGTTTCTTTCGAATAGGAGTCACCAACGAATGCTTCCATTTCACAGGAACTTCGGATCGAAATAGCATAAGATTGAACAAAAATTCTAGCGGGGTAGCAATATGACAAGCAACCCTTTTGATGAAATGAAAAGGAATCGCGTCTGGAGTTAGAGATGAGGAAGAAGGCCAATCACTAATGACCTTTAGTATTTCCTCCCTGGAAAATGACACTGAGTCCTGCATCGATTCAAACTCGAAGTCATCCAGCGCAGGAGCGTACTCCTCTGAGTGGGAGTCTACTGCAAATGAGCGGTGGAAGAATTCTGCTAATAAACTGGCCTTGTCATAGTCTGAGTACACATACTCACCATTAGAGCTAAGCAAAGTACTGACTCCCTTTTTGGGGTTAAGCCTTGACGAAATGAATCTACACAGAGCATTTTTACGCCCCGACTCAATCATCTTTCTTTCCACGGAGATGTTATACTTATCCAACCTTTTTCTGAAAAGTTGTGATTTACGGTTATAGCAATCCCAATCAATTGTCAAATTCGTCAGCTTAGCTTTGCGAAATGCCTTTAGCTTGGCATCAAATAAGTTGTTTAAATAAGATGGCAAATGGGCGACAGCAACATTGACTTTACGCAAAGGAACAAACAGTGAAATGGCATGACTAAGTATGAATATAAAAGTTTCGTACATATCATTAACATTAGAGGAACAACCAAAGGACCCAAACCAATCCACATCATCCAGGTACCTTCCTATGTCCACATAGTTGGCTAGTTTGAAGTCTCTAATCCAAACAGTATCAGGGCTAACCGTAGGAACATTGAGTTCGAACAAAACGGAAGCGTGATCACTTGTGCCCAGCGGAGCGCTCAAGTTAACACGTTTAACTAAGCTCGTCTCATTGCAAAACAAAAGATCCAAAGCTTGCTTACCTCTGGTGTCAAAACCGACAAGTTGGTTATATTGATGCGCAACCATCACATTTAGGAAAGATGTAAATCCGTGGGCTAGAGGCCCAGACTGAGAGCTCCATTGATTGTTTGGGTAATTGAAGTCACCCAACAACAAGCAAGGAAATGCACAGGCCGTAAGGTCACTAACACACTTGCATAATTGAACATTGCTCTTGGAAGAGCACCGTGGAGAACGATAAACACCGATGATACGAACTTGAAACTCCCCTAACTGTACATTGCAAGCCGCCACTTGGTAAGAGTCATCAACGCTTTCACTAAATACCATATAGGGACAATGGTCTTTTCTTACAATCATCGCCACACCTCCACCTACTAGATCAACACGATCACATCTAAAGATCTCGTAGTATTGGTGGAGTTGACCCAACAAGATCTCACAGTCGATATCAGGTTTAAGCCAAGTTTCTGAAAGGACCACTATTGAGAGATCAAAGCGAACCATAGCATAAGCTAAAGCTTGTACATTTTTAGATAGCGACCTAATATTCGTAAGAAGACCATTTACGGCCATCGATTTGCACCGAGGAACTAATTCGCGTTTCCCTGAGCATACAACACATCGTTATGTGAAGGAGAAGAAACAACCGAAACCTCGGTCAAGCTTAAAGGAGAACGCTCATGGTGACCAGCGAACATTGAGCACGAGGCAGATGGACGAGTAGGTGTCATACGAATGTCAGAGTGAAGTGATTCTGGAATGTGGGAGACAAACTCATTACTCCTAACATTGACAACAGAGATAGGATCAGAAGCAGAGCTGGGTACAGGAACAGACACTGGCGGATGCACTAGACGACCACCTTGGCCATTGGGTTGAGACGAGGCATTGCGTTTAAAATTTCGTCTAACTGACAAAGGCAGAGAGGGACGTATAAATGTGCCCCTGAACGGGGACCTCCTGAGAGTATGGCAACGATTCAAAACAAGATCGCGAAAATAGGTAGACGGGAGTACAACTTTAATAATCCTAGGTCGATTAGGCGATTGTTTGCCCATTCTATAAACTGTTATAGGTCGACACGGTATAGATAAATAGCAAAGGAGCCTATTGATACAATCGAAATCAAAACTAACACGCTCGAATGAGGATGCACTCTTGGACTCAGGAACTCCAATTACAATTAACGAACGAGCCATTTCTTTAGATTCGCAACAATCAGTAGACCCATTGACAGCATTGGAAGAATTGGAATGAAATGGATTAGAAGAAGATCGATTCATACAATTCATAGGAGAAGAAGAGTCATGTGCGTGTATATCGTGTTTAGGAGCGGGCGGAAGAGAGGAGGTGATTGGCTCGCGCCCCGCCGAAACATTACGGAGTCGAGTATTCTCCTCCCTAAGATATCTTAATTCAGAATACAGCTTCTCATTCTCAGAAGCCAAGGTGCCCAATCTGTCTTTGAAGTGCAGCAGAGCTTCGACTATGGATTTTATGTATACCGGAGCCTCCGAGTCATTAATCACATCATTGAGCGCCACCGAAAGTTTTGAGTCATAGTCGTCCGACGTCGGTGAAGTAGCCTCGACCAATCCTCGTTTGCGTCCTCTAAATTTAGTAACCGCAGACAGAAGACCAGACATGATCACCAATAATGCTTGACCTTATGAGGTGGCAAGTAATCGATCGACGCACGAAATGGGAAGCCCTTGCCGCCAGACTTAAGACCTTGACGACGAGTAGCTTGACTGCAGACAATCTCACGCGCCGAACGGCGGGAAGGCAGCTCAAGCGCTGATCCAAGCGAGTCGTGCAGCTTGAGATACTGGGTTAAAACCTCGGGATTCGTTGAGCTAATTTGAATGCCTTTTCGTCCCATAGTATGGTTACGTGTCTAGGCAATGGATAGGTCAGTATCTCTACTCTCCCAGACAACGGTATCGCTAGTTCGCCGAGCTCGGATGAGTGGGAGGAGGGGCGGGTGAGGTACTATTGGTGTGGTTGCTGAGTGACCACCCCGCGGATTAATTTTAGTTTCATTTTTCTAGCGGATTAGTCGGCCCTTCTCTCTCCATCAGTCTCTCTCTGTACCAGATCACTTGGTATCAGTTTGTATGCAAGTGATGGTATATCAGCTTCTCCATATAGCATTCTTCTTCAGCACGGCACTTCAAATCAAGGTACGGTGTAGAAGTAGAATGCTTATCGCATCACAAAAGGTGTTGATTAGCACAGGCCTTTATTCTGTGCTTTACTGTGTTGAAGGGGAACCTCCAGTACAATACATAGCAGTTGAGATCTTTATAGAAGGCAATAATAGCGTGAGGTAGGCGCAAATCAATCGCTTTTCGCCTTTGAATGCTTATTTGAAGTGCTAGAGCTGGCCAACCGATGGACCTGTTAGTGTTGTATCCTTCACAGACAAATCTGGAACCCCAATTCACCGAGGGAGAGCGTTGGCCTGAACGGGACCCGAACCAAGGACTTCTAGTTCTGGTGCACGCGGCAGCCGGCGCCTCTTCGGAATGCGCTTTTTACGGGCAGTATATCTCAAGAATGGCTAATTAGCTACAGTTTTTGAAAATGGACAAAATTCTTGAACGGTGCATAAGTCTCATTTTCTTTCTTTATGCCTTAGTACGTTCAAATGTCTGTACTTCTCACTCCTCTGTTTTTTATTTCCATTTATTTCACTCTCTCCTAGTCTTTTGATCTACACCTCATTCGAGTGTTGAGTGCTTTAGTGCGAATTATCTTTTGTTATGGGTCATCACATATAGCATTGCTTCCATGCTTCCTTCTCCTTCAACCTAAGCCGGTCTTTCCTCACTGATACTCCTATTACTCCTCCACTTCCTTACACCTAAGTTGTGGCATCACTTCTGCTGTGCTAGTGAATACTCCTGAAATGACACACCTTCCAGTCTCTGTGCCGTTACACCTAACTGCTATTGGTATGCAAATCTCAATGAACTTAATGTGCAAACGGTAACATAGCGCGCTATCTTACTGAGATACTCCTTTATTTTCATGGATGATAGCATTTTGCTTTCCGAACTTCGTACTTGCTTTCTTTCTCCCTTCGCTTTTTTCTTTTTTCTGCACAGTATTTCGTGTTATTTATTTGTTTATGCAACAAGTGTTTCACTCAAACAACTACCGAAAGGACTGATAGAACCGAAATGTGACAAAAATCCCGGAAATTAAAAAAAATCGCTGGGCCCTGCATTGTGAACCGCTCCCCTAGAAACGTTAGGAAAAACACAATAAACAAGCTAAGTCTAGCACTGCATGCGAGAAACGACAATTGTAACTGGAGGGATGAATAACGCTAGGGGAACGTCACTATCAGTGAGCTCTGCGTCATGCAGTGAGAACCAAGAAGCTGAGTGTATTTTCGTTGTCTTCTATGCACTAATAATACGCTGTCCTTTCTAGAGCCGCTTAATATTTTTCCTAACTCTACTACTTTTATTTCAAACTTGTCGTTCTTCGAAGAGAACGAATACGTAATCTGGTTGAATCTGTTGTGGAGATGTTGAAGAGTCAGATTTCTTCTAGAAGAAGTACGTTAGTGTAAACATTGGGCTATTTAGGCCACGTTGGACAAACAAAGGAAACAGCTCGATTACAGCGATATCTTTGATGAGGACGTTGGTCGCGAAGAGGTTTGTTTGAATTTGGTTTAATTTCTGGATATTTATTAGGTTGTCCCATAAGTCCCGCCATTTTTTCAACGATTCACTGCAGATTTCTCCGGCGGTCTCTTGCATAGCGCTGCATAGCCTTCGAAAGAGAATGATTTGCTCTATCAGAGCATGTATTGCATTTCTTTTCTCATCGTGAATTTTGTCAATTTTTAGGTCGTTAAAGTGGAAAGTGTAAAAGTGGCCATCTGCGCAGTCCGCTTCTCTCCGCTTAGCTTTGGAATTTTTGCGCAGTTTTTCATAGCATATGGAAGACAATGTTCTGTAATACAAGAATACGTGTTGGTTCTATTTGCTCATTTGTTCTTTGTTGATTTTTAGGTCATCAAATTGGGACGTCCGGGAGAAGATTTATTTTTACCGACAGCTCCTGCTCTGTGGGAGGCTTTTATTGCCCGGTGTTATATGTCGGTCGAAAGAGAATGCCTTGCTTTATAAGAATTTGTGTCGCGTTTGATTTCTATTGAATATCAACAAAATGCCAAAAAGAGAAATATCGTCTTCACCAACAACTCCTTCTCCTTGTTCAGTTGTGGATATTCGACAGAAATCAGCATGAGCCAATAAACACGACACAAATTCTTATTGAACAAGACATCCTCTTCCGAACGACGTATAACAACCAAGCAAAAAAGTCCAACCACAGAATCGAGCTGTCGGTAAAAATTCGGACGGAAAAGTCGGACGTCCCAATTTGATTACCTAAAAATCAACAAAGGACAAATGAGCAAATAGGATCAACACGTATTCTGTAATACAGAACATTGTTTTCGTAATGCTAAGAAAATCTGCGCAAAAAATTCTACACCTAAGAGAGAGAACAACTGCGCAGATGGCTACTTTTTCCTACTTTTTCACTTCTTCAATTTTCACGTTAACGACCTAAAAATTGACAAAATTCAGGATGAAAAAAAGAAATGCAATAGATGTTCTGGTAGAGCAAGTCATTCTCTTTCGAATGCTTATGACGCTATGCAAAAGACCAGCGAGGACCTATGGGACAACCTAATATTTTGCGATGCCTTCCAAAGTTTTTTCCTTTGATGCACAGCATTGGATGGTTAAGTGTATTTTTAGGGGCTGTGGGTATGGGAAATTGAAAATTTCTACCCGTCCCTCCTTGACGAGGCGTTTCACGGACAGTTTTACGATGCAGATGCTTACCTGGTGCTGAAAGCCACAAAAGTAGGTCTTTGCCTTTGCTTGGTATTTTTTCTCCATTTATTTTTCTACGAGTAGGAATTAGTTGGATCATGTAGTGGCAGGTTGTACATGTGCGACATCTGTCAGTTTGTGACACATTTCCGAATGTATTGAATAAAAACGAAATTGAAAAATTTATTGGGACTCTGTGAGAGCTGTAGATTGTTGTTTAATTGGAATTTAAAGGAAATCTCGGGGAGTATACGACACGAGATTTTCTATTGGTTGGGCGAGAAGGCTACGTTGGACAAAGGAATGTGCGCAGCTGTGCATGCGGTGGGCCTGCGCAATCACCTCAACGCCTCCTGCCGGTTGGTCTTTCGGCGATATTCTGATACTCTCCACGGCGTAGTTTTCTGTATTTTAAATATTTAAATACTGGTCACACATTCAGAACGATCCGAGAGGAGATGAACGACGAGTCGGAGGAGTTCCTCGATTTGTTCGGCGGTGAGGAGGTCGTTTACATTGAGGGTGCGCGTACCAATACAGGATTCTTCACCGTGGAGAAACCACCACATGTAACGAGGTACCTTTTGTATCCCATTTCTACCATCCCCCTCGCCTTAGTTAATCGGCAGATGAGAAAGGTGTCCCTTTACATCGAATGGGTGGTTTTGATGTGCAGTAAGCATGGTTTATCTAGGTTATACCGAGCATCTGTCAACGGAACTGCAGTGGAAATGGAACCCGTCCCGGTAGCAGTCGAGTCGCTCGACCCTCGATACTGTTTCCTTCTAGATGCAGGTGACACGCTCTGGATATGGAGTGGTTGTAAGGCTCGGGTGAGTAGTGAATGGCTTCCAATTGATCGTCGACTCTTCAAAATCGTCTTTTTTTCAGATAACGGTGGCCAATAAAGCTCGTCTGTTCGCTGAGCGATTAAACAAGAGAGATAGGAAAAGCGCGGCGGCGATTGAAACCTGCCGGGATCCCAAGGTACCGGAAGAGTTCTGGATGGCGTTTTGGGGATCGCCGAAGCGACCCGAAGAAGCCATCGTGGAGCATGTGCCGGAGAACTTTGTCCCCGAGAGAAAAAGGCTTTACCAGGTAGGTAGCTCGCTAGGCACAACTCGCTTTGTTCTAAGGCTGAGGGATGAAGGCTACTTCACTTTAGGTGAATATAGGAATGGGATTCTTGGAGTTACCTCAGGTTGATCTTCCGAAAGGTGTTGCCAAGCAGGTTAGCCTCGTCTGTTTCATTATTATTTGGGGATATTTTTGCTGACTGAAGGCGTTTATGGGCATGGGGAGGGATGGATGCCTTGCAAATTCTTGAAGATGCAGACATTTTTGCTCATACTGCAGGAGCTGCTGAATACAAAGTGCGTCTACATCCTCGACTGTACCTCGGACATATTCCTGTGGATGGGGAAGAAGGCGAACAGGTGGATGAATGAGAGCATCAATGAATATTGTTGTGGAAGCTGCGGGCAACACGTTTTGTCTTCGGTTTTATTGCTGATCGCTTTTTAAGGCTTCTGAAGATGGCTGGTCAGAAAATGGTCACCGAGTTACATGAGATGATCGAACGGCCTGACTATACTCAAGTGTCTCGAGAAACTGAGGTGAGTCGAACTGAAGTTTTAGTGATTAAGTGTGCACAATGATTTGCAGTTGCCAGCCGTTGGGCTCATCTGTGTTTTATCCCAGGTAAAACTGGCGCAAGTTCGCAGAACCCATGGGAAAGAAGGCCTTGGTAGGCCTGAGTAAGACCTGATTCAAGAACCTCGAACATGCGACAGCTGGTGCCTCCACCGCTGCGCTATCTCGTCTTCACTTGTAGCTTTCTGTATTATTCTGGTTTAATATTAATTTTGCCGTCGCTACCTAACAAACAAAGGAGGCTAATGAATTTTCCCAAAGATTCTCAACAAGACCCATATGATGTTGTATGTTGGAGACGAGGAGCAGAGAAGTGTTTTCGTTTTTGCTACGGGCCACTGGGTGGTCTGAAAATGACGAAAAACTGTCGCAAAGCAGCCCCTTGTGATAGCCGGGATGCCGATCACCAGCAGTGCCGAGCTGGTCGAGTGGGCAGTGTTGAGAACTCGTGAGCACGAGGTCGAGGTTCGGATCATGCACCCGTGCAAATTGCGGCAGTGGTTTTGCATCTTCTGCCACTATCATGAATACGTTTTTTTGTTTTTTCGTATACGTTTTTTTTTCGTTTTCACACTATTGTGAACCATCCTCTCTTGCACATTCCATGCATTAGTATACGTTACAGGGAGGTTTGATTGCGCAGAAACTGTGAACATCAGTTTCAATTGACTTTGTTTCCACACACATTTTCTTCCAAAGTGACTGCGCTAGATATGCGCGTACGGTATGTGTGGAAGCAAAGTCAATCGAAACTGCTGGTCGCAGTTTCTGCGCCATCACACCTCCTGTAATATACAATGATGCATGGAGCATGCAAGAGGGAATGGTTCACGGTAGCGCGGGATTGAAAAAATTATATGATTTCATGATAGTGGCAGATGATGCAAAACCACTGCAGCAATTTGCATAGACGTGGATCCGAACCCGACGTCGTGCTCACGAGTCCTCAATACTACCCACTTGGCCAAGTCGGCACTGCTGGTGAAACGGCATCCCGGCAATCACATGGGGCTGCCTTGCGACAGTTTTTCGTCATTTTCGGACCACCCAGTGGTCCGTATCAGAAACGAAGAACAATTCTGTGCTCCTCGTTTCTGCCCTACAACGTCTCGTTGAGAATCCTTGAGCTAAGTTCATGGGCTCCCCTTGTAAATAGGTTGGACGAAGTGTTTCCCGCCTCTACTAGAATAGGTTCCATTTTTATCCAATAGTCCTTGCTTTTCTGGTTTCGTGGAAAGGCAGCCGGAGAGGGCGCACTCCGAGTTCAAAGTTCTTGGTTATGGTTTCCCATCCAGGCCAACCGAGCCTTCCATCCCCTTTGGTTGTTGAACGGGAAACACACCTTGGAAGATACACTCTGAGCTGTCCGTTGATTAGCCACTGTAATTCATTTTAAGGGCCGAATACACATTCAAATTCCCTCCACAATATCCGATAGAAGGAGAATACGTGGCGCATCCCCTAAAGAGATTTACTAGAGCTGACATTTATCCTTATCCTTCTTCTTGCTCAGGATGAGGAGTCCATGATGTTCCGATCGAAGTTCGCCGGCTGGGATGACATCGTGCCGGTAGACTTCACGCGCACATCAGAGTCAGTGAGCCGAGTTCCGGACCTCAAGGTGCGTGAATATTCTTTGGATTTATTAGTGTATCGTATTTGTTTGTTTGTTATTTGTACGTTACCTCCGGCAGTTGTTTATGCTTTCCCTTTTTTTTTGGTATTATCTTACGGAGCAGTGAGAAGCTGAATCTCGGCGTTCTTACAGGTTTTGGTGAAGCGTGACAACATGATGCGAACAGACCTCACGGCCTTATTTCTTGACCGCCAACCCGCGATGTCACCTGAAGAGAGCGAGGAGCTGCTCAACGACTGCAATGAGGACCTCGAGTTCATTGAGTCGTTCGTATTGGTACGCGCCATCAATAATTTCCTGAAGAACGGCGTTGACAGTCTTCCATTGGCGAAATCACATAAGGTGTTTCTACAGGAAGGCAAGAAGTTCGTTCGGCTGCCGGATGGCGAATTCGGTTCGTTCTACACCATGGACTGCTACGTTTTCCTTTGTCGTTATGCTGTGATTCCGGATGAATCTGATGATGAGAGCGACGGGGGAGACACTGAGGTAGGCTTTATTCGCAGTTTATACTTAAGTCACATCGATGCGCGACATTTCGCATGAAAATTAGACTGTTTGTAGAGTCAACAGGACTTCAAGTGCGTGTTGTACTTCTGGCAGGGCCGCGACGCCTCGAACATGGGCTGGTTGCATTTCACTTTCCAACTCCAGCCGACGTTTGAGAAGATTTTCAAGGACAAGCTGGAGGTTTGCAAGGGATTTCCGCGATCTCCACGTGTTTGGATTGTCATGCGAGTCTTTTTCAGGTGGTGCGGATGCATCAGCAGCAGGAGAATCACAAGTTTCTCTCGCATTTTCATCGGAAGTTCGTCATTCGACGGGGACGTCGTGGTTTGACACGAAATCTCGGTGGTAAATGGCCGGAGCTGTTCCAAATGAGGGCGAACGGCTCGAGTGTCTGTACAAGGACCATACAGATTGACTGCCGGTAGGTTTATAGCATCCTTCGTGAAGGGCAGCACGAGATGATCGTTTTATTACTCTTCAAAAAAGGCGGAAAACAAACGATTTTTTAAGAGCGACAGAGCTTTGTTCTGGTTTCTGCCACATCCTTCGCGCCCCGTACAAGGTCCCACGTGAAGACGGCGAAAAGGGCATTGTGTACGTGTGGATCGGATCGCAGAGCGACCAACACGAGCACGAGTACGCGCGGAGGGTTAGTGATGTTTGAGTTGAATGATAATTTTTGTCTTCTTCTTCAGGTTGAATCTATTGAAGTAAATGACTGCTTCAGGTGGCCGAAGAGATGATCAATCGGCACGACGAGCATCTTCCTGTGGAAGTGATCAAGGAAGGCGAAGAGCCGAGCGACTTCTGGGAGTACCTGGGAGGAAAGAAAAAGTGGGTTGATTGCTGGCTTTTGTGACCTTGTACAAAAAGTGGCCTGATTGTGTCAGAGTTCCCCGTTTTCATTGCTTTTTGTGTAGGCGTGGTGTGGTCAAGTGTTGGTTTTTGACTTGCACTTTGGGATTTTTGTGTCACCAGGGCGCGACAATTCGAATGATAAGTGCTTTGGCGTCCTTGACCAGCTCTACAAATTAGTTCAAGGTGATGATACTGCAGGTTGCTAATGAGATGATTGTTTATGGAACTTAAGGTCAAGGGTTAGCCAAATAGAATCCAATTTTTTGTCAGAGGATGTCGTTTGTCAGAGGATTTTTATTCTCAGAGCAAAGCAGGCTTCCATTTGTTTTAGAGGATCGAATGGGTTTGAGGTGTGTGTAAAGATTAAGCTATACTGGGTCATTAATAGACTTGTTCTTCTAAAGCTCTCCCACCCTCATGAATGCGCCGTGCGTCGTTGTTTTGCATGATATCCCGGCGGAGTTTAAAGGCGTGTTGGCACTGTTGTACTTTCTCGACTTCAGAGATCGAGGCGAGGTCGAAAAAAAAAACACAGTTCGCCCAAACTTCGTCCAGGGGTTAATTGGGGTGCTGATCACGAATTTGACATCCGTTTTTTTGAAATTCCGTTTGTTTATGGTATTAGGTTGATCGAAAAGTCTTGCAACACTTTACACTACTGCCTCTTAGATGTGCTGAGTTCTTACAGTATTGATCTTGTGTGGTGACGTCACAGTACATTCTCGAAGCTTCCGCAGGCATACTATATAAGTCCTCGTCGAGTACGAATACAGCAACAATGTCAGCAACCACGATAAGCAGCAGCATCCTACGACCTATCGTCTACTACAAATTTCTGCAAGCCCATTCCGCAAGGACTGCAGCCTCCAACATCTGCGCTGCATTCAAGGAGGAAGTCATTCACTATTCCACAGAGGCCTGTTGGTGTCAGCGCTTCAAGGCTGGAGATATCTCTTTCGAAAGGTCGACCTCGTTCCGGAGGCCCTCTGTTGTAGAAGAAGACAGCTTACGCGAAGCCTTCAAGGTGAAGCCAAATTCAACCACTCGCGAATTGGCGGCGACACTTGGGTGTACGCAAAGCACCATCGTGAGGCAGCTGGAGATCCTTGGGCACCGCAAAATTTTGTCGTCTTGGCTACCACATGAGCTGTGAGACTCTACAAGGCATGTCGAGTCAGTGTTGCTGAGTCGCTGCTTCTTCGCCCGCACAGAAAGGACTTTCTGAAGGACATTGTTACTGATGATGAGATCAAGCTGGGTTCTTTATGTTAATCATACCCGCAAGAGCCAATGGCTCATACGCGGAGAACCGACACCAAGACAATTGAAACGAAGACACCACGAAAAGAAGGTTCTTCTGTTTTGCTGGTGGGACTCAGAAAGCATGCTTTACCGGGAGTTGCTGGATAGTAAGACCACAGTCACAGCATCTGTCTACGTTACCCAGCTCCAGAGCTTGGCCGACGCCATGCGCCAAAAGCGTCCGGAACGGGAAGACGTCTACATCTGCACGACAACGCGCGTCCTCATCTCGCAAAAGTGAGTCGAGAGAAAATCCAGGAGTTAGGTTGGGAAGTTCTGCCTCGTCCACCGTACTCTTCTGACCTCGCTCCTTCTGACTACCACCTGTTCAGAGCTCTGAAGCAGCATCTTCGAGGTAGTGAGTTCGATGAACGACGTCAACTGGAAATGGAGCCTTCTGAATTCTCTTCCTCACATCCCTCGGAATTCTGGCAGAAAGGAATTGAAAAGCTGCCTGAAACATGGGGCAGGTTCTTAGACTTGGATGGGGAGTATATCGTGGACTGAGTTTTTGCATATTATATTACATTGAATTGTATTGTAATATGGTTGTGCTAGTGTTTATAGACTTTTCGATCAACCCAATATGTTACGATAGGTACGAGTGACTATGGCTGTCTAGGTCATCATTACCTTGGTCACCGTACCTTCCCTAACCTAACGTACTCCAGCTTATTACGCAAGCCTATACGCAGTAGGGATGTTGGATTCGTGATAAACACTCTAATACCCCCCCCCCCCCCCTGGGCGAAGTGTGGGCGGAATCGGTGATTATGATCTAAACAGCCTTAAGCACCAGTACCTACCGCAACTTACCGTTATCGACAGAAATTTCAAAAACGGGTCCCAGATTCGTGATCAGCACCCCAAGTAACCCTCCGGGCGAAGTTTGGGCGAATTTTTTCGACCTTTCCTCGACCTCTGCAGCCATGAAAGTACCAATGTTGCCGGCGTATTTGACCCGCCATTTGCAGTATCAGTTTGTGGAATTCACCAGCGGTCCAATAGTGTACCTCTGGAAATTGGCTTAAAGCCCATTATTACTAGCACTCCTGCAAGTTTTTCAGCGGTGTAATCGCGTTTGTAGCTCCATCTCTAACGCGAGTTCATAGTGCCTTTTAAGCTATGAGAGGGACTCGACGTTCTTCCGATACACGCGCCTGTTCCGGTGTACGAACGAGAAGGGTTACTTCACCGTCTCCGAGAAAACCGTGGACTTCTGTCAGGTTCGTAAGCTGTCCTTTCTTTGCTCCAATCCCCACCGGATCGATGAATGTGACTAGAAATAAGTTCTTTACATTCAGGACGACCTGGACGATGACGATATCATGGTGCTCGACAACGGCGAGATAGTTTTTCTTTGGCTGGGTACTCGAGCTAGTGAGGTCGAAGTGAAGTTGGCGTATAAAGCGGCCACGGTATGTCTTCTTCTCCGCCCCCTTTCGAGAGACACGGTTTGTTATTAGGTGGATGAAGACAGCACCTAAGTTTAACGAATGAAGCGCTGAGTGCCGTTTTGGGATTGTGATTTAGGATGTGTTGGTTGATTTAAAAACGTTTTCGAAGAGAATGTAACAAGGAGGTGAGGCTGCTGATTAAGACCAATAAGAATTCAATACCGAATGATTATTTATCCTTTAAATGGGTGAAAATACATTTATTTGCAGAATTATATACAATCTTCACCATGAACTGCACTCATGAAACCAAGCTGGACACTGTCCTGATAGAAATTGATGTTTTATAAAGCTAGACCCTCTCTATGAAGTTCGATATATGTTTGAGATGAAAAAATGGTCTAGGACTTCGTTTAGGAATTGTTATTCGCTTACCCCAAAAAGTTTACATCGTTTAGGATTTCATACTTTAGCTGGAACGGTTTTAACCTGATTCGAAGATAATTTAAATTTTTAAAAATTTGGGCAAATTTGCGATTTTTCTGACAGGCGGAATGTTTGAAGTCTGAACGGGGAGAGCGAGTCAGATAGGGAGAATCCCCATCCCTTCGTTTGTATAAAAATGTGTTTATTTTTTGCCAAGTCGTTAAACCCAAGGAGTAGGGGGTCCTTGAAGTCACAATGGAATACGTCGCATCACTAGTTTGGGGTCTCTGTACGCTGGCGATGCCTCTGCCGGTAAGCGGCAGCGCAGTGGAAGAGGAACAGCTTCATGCGAGGAAGGTCGGGAGTTTGGCTCTTGTGCGCTGCTGCATTTTTGCCCTTCAACTGACTGGTTGAGATTTGGGGATTCTGACGTCTACTCGATTTTCAGACGTTTCTTTGCCTAACTTTCCAGCTGAATGCTGCGATATTCAACATGATGATGTAGAAATGTTCATCATCACTGATACACAGGTACAAAGTGCATGATACAACACTGGGCACAATACGGGCAGCGTATAAGAGCTACAGGGTCCTCGCAGTTTGTTTCCCTACATGGACCAGTGACCTCGGGAAAAACCATTCTGCTCGAATTTTCAAAAGAGACCAGGGTGTGACGTCAGAGGTGGTTCAAATGAGAAACGAGGTGTGCGGATCCCGCAAATTAACCTAAACGGCATCGATACACTCTTTCTCTCATCTCTGCCTGTCACCTGGAAAGCAGGGGTCTGCTGGAGGATTTCTAAAACCTCACATCATCAATATCCGCCGATGCTCGAGTGGTGATCTACCTGCTCACGCTGAATTGTGGCCCCCTTTGGGGTTAGAAAACCGTTCAGTAATAAACAGGTCGCAAGAAAGCTACTCTCCACAGCGTACAGCTAGAAAATGCGTAGAAAACGTCTGAAAATGGTATAAACGTCAGAATCACCCAAATCTCAACCAGTCAGTCAAAATGCAGAAATGGAGCAGCGCATAGGAACGAACCCCCCGACCTTCCTCGCATGAAGCAACCCCACCTCCAGTGCGCTCCGACGTAGAGGCATTGCGGGCGTACAAGACCCCCAAACTCATGATGCGCCGTATTCCAGTGTGACTTCAAGGACCCCCTGCTCCTTGGGTTTAACGACTTAGCAAAAATTAAACCAATTTTCAAACTAATGAGGTGGGAATTCTCCCAATATGACTTGCTTTCCTCGATCAGACATACGCTTCAGACCGCTCTCTGGTGAGCACTAGGAGAGGAGCAGCTTTTACACTATTAACGAAATGAAAACCGCGACGTCATGGGCGAATGCACGGCGCGACGTCTTCTGTTAGGATGCTCAAAAATTGCTGCTCTCCTATTATACATTCTGAAAACACCTTTCACTTACTCTTTCTTAAAAAAGTGAGTTTTGTAACTTAAAAATTGAAGTATTAAACAAATTCTTGAGGCAGGGAATTATTAATCTTGTAAGAAAGTAGCAGCAAATTTTTCTGTATCGAAAAAAGGAGAAGTGTTAAGCTTGTTTTGAAGGCGTCCAGTTTGTCTGAAAAGTGTCCAATTTGACGTAAAAACGGTATGTACGACGTACCGAAAGAACTTATTAGGTAAAAAATGGACCAAAAGTCAATCTAAATCCGCGACTAAGAGAGCTCAAGTCATGGAAATTATTCATTCAGCGTTTAAACTGCGCAAAATCGCCGTTATCCAAATTCAATTATCCGAAGATTTTCGAACGGATCTAATGTGTAGTGCCTAGTTTAAGTTGAAAGTCGTTCGTTTTATTTCTGGAGGTGCTCGGTTTAAAAATGACTAGTTTGACCTGATAGGTGTCTAGTTAGCTTTGAAAGCAACATCAGGTTGGAATGAATGTCGTTGAGCAACAGAATGGGTGAGTATAAGCCTTGACAGTGATTCGAACAAGCAAACGTTGAAAGTAGGGGAGTTCAAAACAGAGTTAAGGCGTTGATCGAGTTGGGTGGACGATTTGAATGTGGACTTCCTTAGCAGGCGATGTTTTGTTGTCGTTGTAATCCTCGAGTGCTTCTTCAGGTGTACGTTGCTCACCTGCGAATGCGTCAAACGGATCGGCCGCGAACGCTGAAGCTGGCCATAAAGGGGAAGGAGTCGAAGCGATTCAAGAAGTGTTTCCACGCGTGGGGAAAGCATAAGGTATTTTTTGTTCGTGGCGTTGTTCGGATCTGACGGCCAGGTTCTGCATTGTGTCCATCTCACAGTCAGCCACTAGTAGGGACGGGATGTCTTGGGGTAGACGGTCCTCCTTCTGAAGGGCCATTGAATCGGGGCACAGCCTGAGTACCAATAAGGGCAAATGGCTCTTGGGGTAGGGGAATTGCCTTCCATAGGCGCCGGGTTTCTGTGGCGTGAGGTTACGACGGAAGAGCACACACGAGTGAACTGAAGTGTCAAACCTTACGAAAATGTCTTGATGCTACCGGGACAAGTGCTTACGATATCCCAAAGTGCATTTTCTTTATGAGTTTGCTGTTTTGCATCTCCTTTAACAGGAGCTGGCTTGCACGGGGCGTAGCAGTGTGTACAATGCGTTTATTTACCGGTTCAAAGCTCCAAAATTGTTTACAAGTTGTTTTCGAGACAATTTAGTCTAACCAGGAAACTAGCTCAACGGTAGGTCGGAACCGCCTTAGTGTTGTATATGGGCAGAATCGCCTCTATTTGGGAAACAACAGAATACAAATATCTCAACCCCAATACAACTCCGCGCAGAGTTAGGGACGACGGAGGTTGGGCCGTTGGCGGCGTTAGCGCTATGCCTGCAGGCGGATGGCGGGCTCATGTTAGCTGGAAACAGCGATGACGAGCAAGCGGTGGTGGCGCAGAGGGCAGAGCGGTGGCATAATCCCCATAATCGCTGTTTCCAACCAACTTGAACCCACCCTCCGCGTGCAGGCATAGGGCTAACGCCGCCAACGCCCAAATTCTGTTGCTTGTAACTCTGCGCAGAGTAGTCATGGGGTTGAGATATTTGCATTTTGGTGCTTCCCAGAGAGTGAGGCGATTCTGCCCATATACAACACTTCGGCTGTTCCGACCTACAGTTGAGATAGTCTCCTGGTAAGAGAGGCTTTGAGCTTCTGCTGCTGGAACGCACAACGGGACGTGTCGCGATGACGCACCGTAGTGGGTACGGGTGTGCCGTTGCTCCTACTGTAATCACGGCAGTCAATCATGTGCTATGCCTGTGTGGCTAAGACGGTGCCTGATTGGCTGCCGCGGTTACGGTAGGGCGCGAGTGTCACGGTATAGTAGCCACCATATCTATAAGCCACGCCTCTACTTGGATTGGAAGTGTGGCATTCTTCCCGACTGCATACTTTGGATATGATTTGTTGTATATAAAAAATTATAAAAGTTTATAAACCTCACTCCCAGCATGACGTGGAGGTCCTGGGGAGATTTGAACTCCCGTCGCAGGATTCCAAGTCCCGAATGCTACGCGCTACACGGGATCTTCGTGTCATACTTCTGCCTGTGGTAGGAGTAAGGTTTTAGAGACCTTCATTGTTGATTTGTATTATATATTCAATAACCATAAACAAAGTATGCTGTTGGGAAGTCTGCCAACCTTCTATTCCAAGTAGGAGCGTGGTTTACAGAGGTGGTGGCCTCTACCGTGACAGAAGCAAGGTGTTCAGCAGAGCACCCCTGCGGTGTGTAACTTCGCGACATGTTCTGGCACAACAGTGCACACAAAAAACTCTGACGCTCTGATCTGCACAACTAGTTGATACAGGCGCTTGTAACGATGTTTTGTTGCGATCAAAACTTTAGCTTCAAACGGGACTCGAACCTGCATCTCCTGTTGACCAGGGGGATTGTTCTACGTCACTACACCTCCGGCGCGGTTTGATCGAACGCAACATCATCCACACCTTGTGGGTAAATCAGCACTCATTCACATATCGGAATGAGTCGGCCGCTGATATCGGCGTGAAACCATTTAAATTGAACATCTCGATAGACATGTTTGAAGTCATTTTCTTTAAGCCTCAGGTGAGTTTCTGAAGTTATGAGCTGGAGAAAATGACTTGAATCATTTTTATCAAGGCCGTTGGCTTCATGCTAATATCAGCGATAGCTTATTCAGATACACGGATGAATTCTGGTTAGTCCCGCATTATGTGAACGTTGCGTTAAGTCAAAGGTCGTCGGTGGAGTAATGGCGTATAGCATCCTCTCCAGTAAGCAGGAGATGCAGGTTCGAGTCCCGACTGGCGCTAGAGTTTTGATCGCAACAGAACGTCGCTATAACAGGTTACATCTAGGCAGCAGCCAGTCGAGGCTTCTACTGCGGTTGAGTTTGGGCAATGTTTTAAGGATATTTAGAAGGAACACTAGGCTGAACGAGGCGTCAGATATCGTGCCAAACCTTTGCCTGTTAGATCACAACACTGCTAAAGGGCCGCAGAATAATCAGGTGCTTGTTTCAGGTTCCTGCTGGAGATTAGCTGTGGTTTAGACTGTTCCAATAATCTACCGCCTAGTCATTGTTCCTTGTCCTCTTTCAATTCGCGATGACCTTTATTAGTTCACCTTTCGATTGCTCACAACATGGTCTTACCAGCTTTCAATGAGTTTGTTTCGTTCGTGTACAGTAAGCACATCCCGTTTGTGCCTTGTGGGCATGATTCCGCTTCCTAGGTTCACTTTCTCTAACTTATTTCATGTGCGGCTTGTTGTTATACGGATTTGCTGTGAAAGTGATGTCGTGGCTCTGGTGGCGGCCGCTACTGCAGCCTTCAGTTCAGGTCGTTCAGCACTAGCGCCAAAAGGCCTCTTCGCGCCGCCGCCGTGCTCCGAGTCCGATTGTTGTTCGTCAGGAATTCGAGAGATGTGCGAGTGTATTGCTGGCGAGTGCATTTTGTAGTGTACAGGTGCTATCTATGCAATTCGTAGACTCTAGCGATGACTCTGATGCCAATGGTTCTGATTGTATATTCTAATGTATGTGCGTCGTTTTGTTTTCTGCTGCAAAGAGTTTATGAATATTCAAACATATTGTCTGGAACGGGAGCATCAAGAAAAATGGCCAAACCGTGCCGCTCGGGCTGACCTCGGGAACCGCAGTATTACGAAAAATGAGCGTCCAGAGGCACTGATTCGCGTGGTAGCACAAGTTCTTCCTAAACATTAATGGAGAGATGCTCTTGCTGAGTCAAACCTAAAGTTCGGAAGTCGAATGGGGGGGGGGGGAGGGGGGTGGTCTTACTCTGACTTCGTTTTGGGTGATTGCTTCTGCTTATTCTTGTTGATTGCAATAGTTTTTCAGGAGCAGCCCTAATTAGAGAGTGAGACCTGCAATATTAGTGAAGACTATAGAGGGTGGCAGAGGCGTTTAGGACTTAGTCTATAACCACAGTGTTTTTGCTGAACGCTTCTTTAAAGACCTGAAAAGGAGGCCTGAAAGCGTGCGCGCAACTATTACTCAACCTCTAGGGCATGCTACGAGATGTGCCTCGGTGGCGCAGCCGGTAGCACTGCCGCCTCATAGGAGCCCATCAGTGGTGTTTTCAGTTCACGTCCGAGTGCTGCTATCATTTTGCACGTATTAGTTTGTTATTATTACACTTTATTATGATCACAGGAGTCAATTCTAGACCATCAATGCTTCAACAAACCAAGGATGTCTATTTGCACCTTCATATGTGCTAGTTGTTCAACTGTGCATTTCTGTACCACCACCATATATCATACCGTATCACCAACGATACCGTAACTGTACACAAATACGCTCATCTTGCGGATGAATATTATGGACTCTGCGCAGAGTTAGGGGCGACGGAAGTCGCCTGTTGGCGCCCTGTTGATTCACGTGCTCCACAGCTGACGGGCACGCGCGGGATGAGGGCTCGTATCGGGATTCACCGCAGTGCACAGGTGGCGCAGTGGGGAGGCGCTCGGGCTCGTGAGTGAGGGGTTGAGGGAGGGATATCGGTACATAAGTGGGCTAAAAATACCGTTCTCACCTGAACTTTCCACCTTCACACCGGATTTCACTTCTCCGACAAGGAGAGAGATTGCCGTTGCGGATGCCATAAAAGGACTCCTCCTGGACGCCATTTATGGAGATATCGACTGTCAGGAAGAAGAGGCAGTACAGGTTAGAGGTAGTATAATGAAAATAGGACCTTTCTCTACGTATCATCTAGTGGTTTCATAGGTGCGTTTCGATGAGGAGGTGGATGTCGACTGGACACCTGATGATGACTGTTAGGAGGAAGACAACAGTGAGCAATCACCGTTAGAGAAATCAGTCCTCTTTGACGGCCATCCGGAAAATGTTATATGCAGCCGAGATGGTATATGGAAAGTGGGTAACTGGTATAAAATATTATACAAAAAGGTACCACCCGTGACTTTTCTTTTGAGTGCGGATTATAAGCGAACGTACCGACAGTGCTGCGCTACGGTGTTTCGGCCGTTTCTGTCATACGCGTTGGTGGCAGCTGGCTACGTTGATGTTCATCCAGGACTCTTCTCTACACCCACAGATTACGCGTTCAACGAAGAAGAAGTGGTCATTCCTTGTCATGGAGAAGATTGTTCCTCACTGACTTTTGTAAGATGCTGCTTGTGTGCTAAGCGCTTGTGTTTTACTTGTTTCATAGTTTTAGCTGTTGACTGGAAGGAAAATAATAAATATAGGACTTTTAATTTAATAATGTATAAGACTTTTTATTTGCAGAGAACTGATATGGTGCAGATGTGCATAAAACTAGCCCATATGAAAGCGCATATAGAGAGGCTTGGTTTGCTGTAAGCATTGGTGGTCTAAAATTGACTCCTGTGATCATAAGAAAGTGTAATAACAACAAACTAATACGTGCAAAGATAGTGCCAGCTTTCGGACTTGAACTGGGAAACCGTGCGGTGTGCTCCTACGAGGCGACAGTGTTACCGGCTACTCCACCGAGGCACATCTGATGCTAATGGTTCAGCAAATAATAACTGTGGTTCTAGACTGCGCTCACAGGGCCCTAGATCCTGCGCCAAAATAGCATTACGAAAGCTCACCATGAGCTGGGAACCTTTCCTTGTTAGTGTCTCAGAAGAGGTGGTTCAGTAGCTTTTTGAGGAAGAGAACGAGCGGACGGAGTAACTAGTATACTAAGTTTATTAGGCAGGCAATATGGTAAGTGGTACGATAGATATATGGGAGAGGGGTAGCCTAGCAGCGGCTATAGTGAGGGGGAGAAGATCGAAGGGGAAGGAGCACGAGGAGAGGAGAAAGGAGTCGAGATGGGGGCATCGTGAGCAGGAGAGGAGCAGTCTATCTACAGCGAGGTCGCCTCCGCATCCTATAAGGGGCGGGGCGATAACAGATACACGTTAGGATCGTCATCGACGACGATAAACACTGAGAGGCAAAGGGATAGTGATGGTGGTGCGGAGCAGGTGGGTTACTGTGGTCCTTGCTCAGGGTCACGGACACTTTCCGTGCCGATGGGTGGGTTTCCCGAGATGAGGATAGCCCGCTTTCGGACAGTGCGGAGTCGGAGGTTCTGGTGACAAAGGGTCAAACCTCCGCCAACCTCGAAGTAGTCGTCCCAGAGTCTCACAACTGCTCTACGATCCACCACAATAGGGGTAAGCACGAAAGGGATTAAGGACGGCGTTACTCAATCCCTTTTGGGATGTGCTAAGCATTTCACTCCTATGGGATGTCGTGGGTGCGATTTGAATGTGTATTTGGCCACACAGTGACTGGCGGTGGCCAGCCAATGGATCTGGCAAAAAGAATGAGCTGAAGCGGCCAAACGATGGAAAAGTCAGCGCTTAATCCTTCGTAGACAAGCCTGCTACCAATTCTCCTTGGTCGGTCTAGGCTTGGGAAATCCGAACTAGGAATCTGGTATTGGGTACAGATGACAGCCGGCACCTCCTCCGACTGCGCTACACGCGCCCATCACAAGATGACGTATATGCCATCTTTTGATCATAGAGGGTAATATAATATCGATACAACTGAACAAGTGAACGTGCACTCATAGTGTAAAATTTGAAATCACACGAATGGTGATTGTTGATCTGGATTGTAGTGAACTACAGTAGTGTAGGATGTCGTGAAGGTGTTGAGCCAAGATTGTTATCGAAGCTTTTATTCGGCTTACGTTTCGGCGTAACCGCCTTCTTCATATCCTGGAAAAGTGAAAAGAAAAGAATGAAACGAATAGGAAGTAAGGCAACCCGACTGACCTTATGGAAACAGCCGAAAGGCTGGATGGTCAGCCTCGGATGGAGAACGACTGGGTGAATGAACTCTCTCTTCGGGTCAGCCCCTCAGCGGCCCTCCGGCTAGCGCCCTCCAGGGTCAAGCCCGCAGAGGTCGGCAAATGGGGCCAGCTCTTGGGTTACGGACACCCGTTCCTCTCTCCTATTGATCGCGGGATTCTTGAACGCAATCCACAACGCCTCGCTGCGATATCGAACTCACGCGCTAGGATCGTCGCTATCCCAACCACTACGCCACTGTGACTTCGCAGTCTGTGTTCCCCGGCGTGGAGAGCTTGCACTTGTCCAGTCCATCCACGTGCCCCTTCACTTTGACCCAAAGAGGCCTGCCCGTCTCACCGATGTATTCCTCGTTGCACTGATTGTAAGTTATGAGGTACACCGTTCCCGAGACTCTACAGTCGCCTTCCCTACCGTACGGGCAGACCATGCAGGAGGGAGTAGTACACGCGCTGTCATAGAGGCGGTTTCTAACAAGCTGCGCCTTAAGGTTGGCGGGAGTATCTCAACGACACTTACGAGGTCGTCTAGCTCCGCCTTGCGAACACAGTCCCGAACTTGGGCCCTGAGTGCATCTGTTATAAAGGGCACTGAAAAAGGAACCTTGTTGCGTCTTGAGCGCTACATGTTCGAGCTGCTGACGGTCGACGACATCTCTTCGGCATGTTGTCGTGTACATACCTATTTGACAAAGCAATGCGAGAAGCCATTTTCATCGATGAAGACTTCAAATCGTCATCGGAAGACACTAATGCAGCTGTGCGGAACATGTTCTGAACAATGGCCCTTTTAGTTGTGCGAGGGTGTGCAGAACGGAAGTGCACTATGATGTTCTTGTTACTAGGTTTCCGATACCACCTAGTTTGGAAGGTGCTCTGGGAGAGACGGACTTCAGCGTTCAGGAACGGCAGCCAGAGGTTTCCCTTGTGAGCACAATGTGCTCCGCTTGATGATTGGGCAAATCGAAACAGGTGTACATTTCGGTTTGCGTGAGACATACGATAAAGCAATCATCAATATACCGACAATACAGCAAGGGTCTGCGTTCCAGAATAAGTCTCTCTATTTTAGACATAAAAGCTATGGCTAACACAGGAGCCAAACGCTGACCCATGGCCAACCCTCTGACCTGCCTGTGGTACTCATTGGACCACTTGAAGATGTTACACTGAAGACACTCATTTATAAGTGTCATTACCTGAGTCACACTTAGTCCAAAAAGTACAATCTGGTCCTGATATTCCACGATAATTTCATTGGCAGCCTGCATAGCATTGTCATTGGAGACATTCGTGTACAGTGACGTGACATCAAATGACTCCATCACGGAGCTACCTTCCGGGACTGTGTTTCGAAGTTTACCCAAAAAGGCATCGCTGTTAGGAAGGTGGGCAGGTACGAACTTTAGAAGCTGCGTGAGAACCAAGTTCAGCAGTCAGGAAATACGATCTGCAGGCCCACCAATGCTGCTTATGATAGGCCTAACCTTATATTGTGTGGGGTCGCAAAGGCCACCTCACGATGGCAGTTTGTGGGTTTTGATAAGGACGTACAGGACCGGGCAGACTGGATGGTCACACCTAAGGCGCGTTATAAAGCCCTCCGCACACTTTTGCGCCAGCCGCGTACGCGGCAATGCGGCAACAATGCCTTGAAGGATTACTGCTGCTGCTGTCTCTGCCCCATGCTTAAAGATAGGGCTGCCGCGTTGCCGCAAAAGTGTGCGGAGAGCTTAAGGGTTTTCGGGAGTTTCGGTGATTTTGCGATCTCAGTCAGTACACTAGTGCCCTGGCGCTGATGTCCTGCGATGCCCTTATCGAGCTGTTGTGGCAGAACAACAAACTCTCAGCCTTTATCACTAACGCCCACCTTAATAGCCCCCTTCTGACTTCCCTCAAACCCCTGCTCTGGTCAGCGGTTAAATTTAGCGGTGTCCGCCTAGCCATGTTTCTCTGCAACATCGTGAGCAGCGATGTAGCCAGAACACGGAATTTCTTATCGATCGCCCAGTTGGAAGTGAACTACGTACAATATCTTCTTTGTTGAATATCATGAGGCGGGTACCCGGTTTGCTAATTTGTCGTGTATTACCTTAAATCAGCAAACCGTGTAACCGCCTCATGACATTTAACAATGAAGGTATTGTACGTAGTTCACTACAATCCAAATCACTACAGTCTTTGTTGAATATAATGAAGCAGGTACACGGTTGCTGATTTATCGTGTATTATCTTAACTCTGCTTTGAATTAGCCTAACAAAGCTCGTTGTGAGTTGTTGACAATTAAAGTCTGTTGAAAGATAGCGCATGAGTATTATGACAAGTAGATTGATTTATTAGGAGTAGATTGATTTATCACACAAACGCAAAAACGAGATTGCTTGTAGTGTCAAGCAGGAAAGATGTGCAGCATGAATCATTCATTCGACCGGGACCTTTGGGCATTCGCTTCTCACCACGTCTCGTTCCAGTTGACACAAAACATCTCCTTTTTCCACATTTAGTTCCCTTCTTGAACCGCGAGCAAAGAGCTTGCATCGGCCCTGAAAGTGCATAATATGTAGCGCTGCCACATTTTCTTTAAGCTGGAATCAGAGAGCTACCAAGCGCACCTAATCCCGCCACATTTTAAGCTATAGTGCGGGCATGTAGTCTTTATGCATAATTTGATTCTCCTTGTACCTGATGTTACATTAAGAAATATTCAAGAAATACTGAAAAATCCTTCGCAAGCCGTCGCATGCTCATAACTCCTTTAATTTTAAGTTGTTCGAGAAACCGTTAATCCTTCGACTCATCTCCTCGAGATCTACACAAACATATGTAAAACTTTATTAGACCACCGTGTTTTCGCCATGGGTGGCCTAAACAATAACTGCAGCAGGCCTTTGTTATTAGAGCATACCTTATTTTCCAGGACGTGCATGTGACGTGCAGTGTTTTCGGAGTATCTCAAGCATGGCGTGCGTTGTCAGTGCTCTGTCATGCCTTGAATGCTTCGAGAGTGCGCCATGCACAATGCGTATAGGATCGAATCTATCAATCGAATGAGCAGAAGCGGTTCAAATGTTGTGCTAAACAGCAACGCTCACCCTCTTTAGGTGCGTTAGCGCACACACTGTCAGCAGCTTATACAAATGAGGAGGTTTTATGAAGCGAGAGGGAGAGTGCGCCATGTACAATGCATATACGATAGAGCCGTTTGAAATTAGATTAGATTAGAAATTTCCTCTCGCCCTATTTAGGAATTGCTGTAATCTGTTTCAGGGAGGCTTTAGAGTACGCTGTGAACAATGCATACTGAATAGAACCTATCAATCGAGTGGGATGACCGCTCGCAAATGCACGCGGGGGCGAGTTCTTGGTGCAATAAGTATCAAGTTCAAATCTTTCCGGCTGCAACTCGAGGACTTTGTAGGCAGCACAAGGTTTTTGATTGACGTGCTCTAAAGCACAACGGTGTAGCTCATGAATAGACTAAGTTACAGCGCTGCGAAAATGCTGGTGAGGATTGTGCGACCCAATTTTTTTCCGATTTCGGTTGACCACTGCCCGAAGACACGGCGAGCCACTCCCAAGCTGCCTAAACTGTCTTATCCCCATCTGCCATTTGAGGACGGCGGACATAGCGGTTGAAGTTACACGCCCTCTTACTCGCCCATATTTGGGTTTTCGACGCTCCCAATAACACCGTTTTGTGCAACACGAAAAGCTCTATCGAATGGTGTCTCTCTCGACCAATTTCAAAAAAAAATCGATCTTTTGACAATTTCGCATCGAGGACCTGGGCGCCCTAGGCCGAGCCCGCGCCGAAGATGACGTTATCAAAACCAATATTTTCGAAATTGGCCAAATTTTCTCGTCCAAAATAATCTAGAAGTTATTTGGGGCGCTGTTTACGAATCCAATGTGCGTTTTTGAAAATTCAGCCGATTTCAATAGGTTACTTCCCGCTTGAGCGTGGTCGGGTCAGGATCATCGATCACCCTCAGTTGTCGGTATGGGCGATCTCCTACCGTAATCGTCCAAGTGAACTTAGGCATCGTGTTCGGCGCCCCGAATAAGTCCCCGCCCCTATACGAGGTTTGAACAAAATCGGTGATCCTGACCCGACCACCCTCAGTTATCCAGAAGAAAATCCAATACCTACCAAAATCGGCAGAATTTTCTAAAACGACGTCGCATTCGTATTCAGCACCCCAAATAACCGCTTGATGATTTTGGACGAGAAAATTTGGCCAATTTCGAAAATATCCATTTTCGATGACGTCATCGTCCGCGCAAGCTCGGCCCAGGCTCAAACGTGGGGTGCGAGAACCGCTGGTGGGTCGTACTTCGGTTTGGTTTCTAACAATAAGACAAAATTCCCCGTAGAGATCGTTCTTTTGCAAGTGTTGTGAGCAGAGGTCTGTAGTTAATAAATTTATTATTATTATTCAATCAATAAATTTCTGACGCAAATAAATCATTTAAATGAAGATTTCTTGGGCATGACAACAACATGGCAACACCATTAACACCGCTTTCTCTATAGAAAGCAGACGTCATTTGAATTTGCAGAGTTATTGCATTAGATAATAATTTTTTTAGGATTTTTTTCAAAACAGCTGGAATGGAGCGACTGCTGCTCAATTTTTGCAGTGACGGGGCGACACGTGTTTTAGTTGAGAGATATGACTACTGAAGTTGAAAATGGATGTTCTCGAAATTTAACCTTCAATTTGTAGAAGAAAAAAAATCAGGGCTCAACCTTTCATCTGATCAGGAGTGGTTTTCCTATCCTGGATTTTTCCAAAAATAAAATATTTCCTGAACAAGGCTACCACTGAAGCTGAAACTAGAGTCCACAACTGCACAGTTTTTATTTAGCACTTTATTGTCAGCCCTTTTTATGGTTCATCCTTCACTGGTCCCCCTCCCCCTTCGTCGGTCCCTACAACTGCTCCCACCTTCACCGGACCTCCCATTACTGGTCCCACCTTCGCTGGTTCCCTTTTATTCATCAACCCTTTTCCGGTCCGGTCCCGACCCCCCCCCCCCCCCCCGCCCCTTTCACCGGTCCCCATTACTGGTACCTTCTTCACCGGTCCCATCATAACTGGACCCCTCTCCCCCTTCACCGGTTCCCCTTTCACTGGATCCCCCCCCCCCTCCCTCACCGGTCCCCCTTCACTCGACCCCTCTCCCCTCCTTCACCGGTTCCCCTTTCACTGGATCCCCCCCCCCCTCCCTCACCGGTCCCCATTGCTGGTCCCACCTTCGCCTTTATTGGTCAACCTTTTACCGGTCCCCTTACTGGAACCCATCATTCACCGGTCCCTCATTACTGGTCCCACCTTCACTGGTAACACGTCGTCTGAATCCGGAATCCTAGCGCGACATCGATGACACCTCATCCGAACCCGGACACCTGTTGAACAACGTCGGTGACATGTGTTCTCAACCCGAACTTTCTTTGCGCGACATCGATGACACGTCGTCTGAATCTGGAAGTCCTTTACCGACATTGGTGACACCTTTTCTGAATCCGGGCATCTGATGAGCGACGTCGGTGACATGTCTTCTCAAGCCGGACCTGCTTTGCGCGACATCAGTGACACGTCGTCTGAATCCGAACACCCTTTGCTCGGCATCGGTGACACCTCTTCTCAACCTGAACGTCATTTGCGCGACATTGGTGACCTGTCATCTGACCATGGACGTCTGTCGACAACTACAACAGTTGACAACTGGTGACAACTACAACCCGCCCCCCTTCCTCATACTTCCTCCCAACACACTCCTCCAGCACTTCTGTGCAAACAAGCAAACACACACACTCACCCACAGACAAACGACCGTTCTCGCTTATATATAGTAGGATGTTGGGGTAAATAAGTTTTTGACCCTAAATCATTCCGTCTCAGGGAAAGCCACACATGCCGTTCGGAAGGTTTTTCCCTGCTCTTTAACATATGTGCGGATCGCTCTAATTTTTCCAGTCGACCTTTCCAGGGCTCCGTAAAGTCATTAACCGACGCGACTATCGAGTGCTTTACGAATTTAAAATGGGGACATTCTGGGGCAGAAGCATCCCGTAACCTTAGTGGCGCTTGTGGGACGGAATGTCTTTGCGAACGAACGGTGAGGCTCTGCTTCGAAAAATTCGCTTCTGGCGATTTTGATCTCGAAGGAAAGCCGGATCGCGAGCCCAGGTCGCAGCTTGACAATGAAGTTTTGAGGAGAGCCGTCAAAGCAAATCCGGAGACGAATACACGTACGTTAGCAGAGGGCCTTAGCGTACATCATGGTACGGTAGCAAGGCATTTGGCGAGAATCGGCAAGGTGAAGAAGATGTCGAAGAGAGTGCGTCATGAGCTGAGCGATGAGCAGCGTCTGGCACGTTTCAACACCTGCTCCAACTTGCTAGTTCGCTTTAGAAATGAGCTCTTTGTAAGCCGTATTATAAATGTAGATGAGAAATGGGTTGTTTACAATAACAGGAAGTGGGATTTGTCTGGGTAGATAAACATGCTCTCCCAACCTCCTTCCTAAACCAGACCTTCACCCTAAAAAAGCCGTGCGTACTTTGTTGTAGTGTTGCAAAGGTGTAATCCATTGCAGCTTTTTGCAACATGGTCAGGCAGCCACAGCAGAGACGTACTGCTGTGATTTAGACCAAATGTACGAGAAGCTGCAAAAATTGTGGCCGGCAGTGACAGAAAAGGGCCGCTCCTGTTGCAGGACAACGCAGGGCCACACACCTCACAAATCACTCGGCAAAAATTGACTCATTTAGGTATCGAAGCTCTCCCTCACTCACCTATTTTCCCTACTCCCCCCGTCCTCACTGACTGTCACTTTTCCGAGCTCGTGATTCTCATTTGCGTCAGAAACAATTTACTAATTTGGCCGATGTTGAATGTGTCCTCCTTGATTTCGTTAACTCCTGTGATCTCATTTTTTATTGTAAAGGATTAGATCCTTAACCCGTTCGTTGGCAACAAAGGATGGGGACTGATGGTTTTTCTACTTCACTTAATAACGTTGCGTTTAAGCTGAGATATAGCAGTTTGAAATAAGCGATCCGTTTCGGTTTCGGTTTGCGACATCATAATAGAGGCGTAGGCAGGCGATCGTTTCACAGTTTAGTGCGTGCTATGAGATGAAGGAAGACAACTGGCTAGAGAACGAGAACCATACGCAACAAGGTTCATACAAACTTTTGAATCAGAGCTAGCCCCTTCGTGCCTTTGAAAACTTCTCGGTTACTCCCAAAGAATGATTTTTGGAAGTTAGATCCATTGTCCGACTAGTTCAAAGAAATCCAGCAAATGCGCTAGTAGAGTAAAGTTGAGGATGCAGATGAGAATCCGAGGACAAACTGTGATAACCAGTGACGAACTTCTCCTGCTGAAATAAGTAGCGTTTTATCTTCCATTCGAACGGCAGCTCCAAATAATCCACCGGTACAAAAACTCCAGGGTTTAAAGTTCTGTGGGCCTAGCTGTGCGTAAACTCTAGAAAACTCGCTTACGCAGTGCTATTGTTTGGTTTTTCGAAAACAAGGATGTGTACAAGAAGATGTCAGGAACATATCTGGCCAGTGCATGAGCTCTAGTCTTTCACATAAGGAAATCCTTTCATCTAAACTTCATTCGCAGGGATGTAATGGAAATGTTTAGATATAATAGAGATTTTTAGGTCGAAAACGGTGAAAAGTTGCTGTCCGGTGTAAACATTTTAATTATAATACAGCAGATTTTCAGATGGTAAAGAACGGCGTGATTCATTAAACGTCAGGGGATGCGCCACACATTATACTTCTGCGCGATATCGCCCAAGAAATTGAGATTACTGTTCATTTGGTATACTGATTAACATTTATTGCCTTACCATCAGGTGGGTACCAAACGAACATATCTGCGTTTCATTTGTCCCGGCAAACCTAGGCGGGACCCAAACGGCAAACCTCTCGACGAAGGGGGCCCAAACGACAGTCGCCACCTCGTCAGACTGCTCTACCACACTACCAGGACTGTGCTTATCTTAGTAAAGAGTAGCAGCGTCTACAGATCTTGCTTCCTTGTCTCGTAGAAGAAACTTACCAGTACCTGTCTATAACGATATATTACGCAGTCAGGATTGTTGAAACAGCTAACAGCGCACTGAACCGCACTGTCAGTGGAAAACGAGTAGCCGATTGACGTCACATGGAGGACAACGAGATCCCGCACTCCCTCTTCGGTAGGTGCACGGTAGCAAAAGTATGTGCAAGTACCAGCTGAGAGTACCTGAACGGGATGCAGTCATTCAATTTTAGCACACCTGCAATGGCTTTCAAGTGGTAATATCCTTTTTTGGACATCGCGGATGAGTAAAGGAATGTGCTAAAAAAGTTCAATTACATCAGTCAAGTTCCACAAAAAGTATTTGTGTTGTAAATTGTGCATACGGCTACACTTAGCAGGCCTCAGTCTAGGCATCGCCGGAGTTGAAAGACGTCTGGTTAGGATAACTAAAGTACTGACTAACTGCTTTAAAATTTACCTGGTTAAGAAGAAGAAGCGAAATAAAAGGACGAGTGTAATCGACAGTTATCGGCATTGTTCCTTAAAAATAGGATAGAAAAAACTGGCGGTCACCCAATGTTTTTAATGAAGTTCTACAGCGCATATCATTACTATAGGTCCACCTTAAAAAATCGGCAGAACCGAACACCCATCAAATTTTCCAAATCTTTCGTTGTAACCATAGGAGAAACAATGTACGCTTATATTCGAGAAATGTTGACTTCTAGTATGGCATTTTCCCGAATTTGTATGTACCTGGAAAAAGCTCGTAGCAGTTCAATGCCGTTTACCTTTATGGAGCCGGATTCAATTTCGTTGAAATTCTCGGTCATTTTGCGATAAAGCTCAATTCTAAACCTCTTCCCACTATCGCGCTGAACCTGTAGCAGCCGCTGAAGTTCAACTTTGTTTTCTATAGAGACCCGATACATCATCAGCATAATGCAACGTCCTAAGGACTGAGGGCACAAGATCTTGTAACATGGTATTATAACAACGACGGAATAGTGGGGAAAGCGAAGACTCTTGATGTACTCTGACAGGGATGAGAACTTCATCGATATGCCTGCTGCAGCTCGCACTCTACTCTTTGGAGAAGAATTCACATCCACTCTATATGCTCCACCGGATCGTTAGATTGTCGCAGGGTATGCCATATAGCCTCCCATGGAACTCGATAAAATCCTCCGAGTGAAAGGAGGCTGGATACACCGACTTTTGTTTCTCTCGATGCTTCTCCAGCAGAAGGAGGGTCATTATTAATAAATTATAATCGTTAATTCTCCATGTTCGACTGGCATGGAACCTGGGCATGTCTGAATTGTTTCAATACTTCTGTGTCACGCAGGTTTGATATGGCGGAACGTTTACTTCGGCCTGACGTTTCGACAATTTCGTCCTTTTCAAAGGCATGAAAGAAGTTCGAAACCTAAGATCAGGCACTCATCTCGGCAAGGACTTAGGCTTCCAACTCAGCCAGTTTCAACGAATTCCTAAGAGCGCCAAGGTGAATCCTACTGAAGCAAACCGAACCCACCGTTGTTCCACCAGCACTGAGTGAAAGCTCAGTTATTGGACTACCATAAAGCAAATGAGCCCTACCAAGTACAAATCTGCAGTGATGTTAAGCTATTGAAGTACTTGGCCTTGGTTTCATATCCCACACAGGAATGAACGGCAAAAAGTCACTGGTGATCGAAATAAACTCGTTTCGGTTGTTCATCGTTGAATTCCGTTCTCGAAACCAAAAAGCCTCTAGAGTCTTTCTGGCTCCAATCTCACTTTCACATACCAACACAGTGCACTTTACACTGAAATCGTCTCCACCGTGGGCTTCCTCTCGACGTTTACCGAGTGGGGTTAGTAAGCTTCGCTTCTGCTTACCAGCTAGATGTTCACTGATGCAAACACTTAGTGCCCTCCCTGTTTCACCTATGTATAAATCGCTACAGGTTAAACACTGCATTTGGTAAACAACGCCTTTATGAGCAAAGTCTCCACTCCTTCCATACGGTAAAACTACGCAGTCTCTCATTATGCATGAGCGATCGTAAAGCCTATTGCGAACTAGGAGCCGTTTTATATTGCTTCCTGGTATAATAACCAGCACAACTTCATCGTCCAAGTTTGCTCGCACTAGGCAGAGACGTATAGCTGCCGTGATTTCGCCAGAAATGAAGGGCAGTTGGAGACATACTTTGTTTTCCCGCGCATTTTCACCAGGTCTGTATCCCATGGGCGCGTGGAGCGCAGTCGGAGGAGGTGCCGGCTGTCACCTGCACCCGATACCAGGCTCCTGGTTCGGATTTCCCGCCTAGGCCAACAAAGCCTTCCATCCCTCCGGGGTCGGTGAATTGGTACCAGATGTGTCTGGAAAGGATAAAGCGCTGACTTGTCCATCGGCTGGCCACCGCAAGTCATTGTATGGCCAAATACGCATTCAAATCGCCTCCACGACATTCCGTAGAAGTAGAATGCGTGGCGCATCCCAAAGGAAATGAATAACGCCGTCCTTTATCCTTTATCCTGTATCCCATCCGGCCACTTCGTTGTCTTGGTTCGTACCATTTGAGACGCACAATATTGGAGGCCGCAAGCGTGACTCCTCTCGCTCCTCATGTCCGGTGCACACACCCACTGCCGTTCTGTACATGTTGCGGAGCACAGCATGTTTGACTGCAAGAGGGTGAGCGGATCATGGACTATGATGTTCTTGGAGCTGCTTTTACGATACCACTTCACATTAAAAACGCCGTTTGATACCCTAACCTGAGTGTTTAAAAAATAATCATTAATCATTAATCATTAACATCATCGTTATAATTATTAACACTCCCACATCTATATATAAGGCACATATAAGGTTATGCAGAGAGCAGGGAAGCTTGCTGACCTCAAGGAAATGAAGAAATTGGGGAGGCAATTTGAATGCGTATTTGACCTGAACAATGCGTTGCGGTGGCAGCTCATGGACAGCTGAGGTATTACTCTTCCCAGTCAAATCTAATACCAATGAACCGACCCCGGAGGGATTGTGAGCTTGATTGACCCGTTCGGAAAACCCGAACCAAGAACGTGGAATCGGGTGCATGCGACAATCGAAGCCACTCCGACTGTTTTGCTACCTTACCAGAGCAGAGCACAGCTACTATTTATGAAAACTTGCCACCTAGGTAGCTTTTCCTCATCGTAGAGCACACAAACGCAGCATACTATTCACTTTAGATCCAAAGATTAGCACGGAATGAAAACCTAGGTATCCTTGTCCTTCATGCCTATCAATAGCTCTATAGTCCTTCGTTCATTCAATTCCACTTTTGGTTGTAGGAAAGTTTGTTTTCCAATTTCCAATTTTTCCTCAACCACCAAAGATAATAATGAAGTGTTTGGAAACTTACTTGAGAGATAATGGACGACAGTTATGAGAAAGACCAAGGGTATGCCTCTACGGGGTTTTAAGGGGTTTTCTGTTTCTGGGTCATTGGCTGAAGTGACATCCAAATGTCCGTTACTGGCTACGTTGCCGTGGCTACACTGAGAACGAAGAGAGCCATCTGAAGTAAATCTGGGCGCTACGTGGGTTAGGGGAGATGAGGAAACGGCACTGCCTCTACAACATTTTATTGAGATGTCTAAAATTAGACCATCACATCTAAATACTAATAGCATCAGCAGTGACATGCAAATAAAAGTAAAGAAAGAGATTGACGATTTTCAACAATTTTGTGAAATTTGATTTTACGGCTCGTTCTACCTCTACGGAATATGGTGCAGTATACTTATGATCTCGCAAAAATTTCGAATATTCGAATGGTTTCGAATACCGAAAATTTTCGAGCATTCGAAATCAAATGTTTGAATAATGTTCGAAAAATATTCCAAATCGAATACAATCGAAAAACGCGACCTTTCGTATATTCGAATTCGAATGTTCAAATTCGAATGGAAATCATTCGAATACCTATTCGATTGGGTCATTGGAGCATAAGTATATGGTGCAGTCCACTATGCGTATGTGGCCTATTCCATGACTTGCTGTTAGGCCAGATTCATCAACCGCTTATTCCTTTATTCTTGGAAATCGGCACGATCACAATGTGTACTAGTTCTTAAGTTGCTTTTTTCAAACGCACAATTGAACTTCCTTAAAGGAAACTAATTCAATGTACGTTCGAAAAACGAATTATTGAATTCGGAAACAAATGCCAGTTTTACAAGCTCATTAATTCTCGTTTGAAAAGTATGAATCCCGGCCCTACGTGGCCTTTGCGGAAGTGCTTTCTACGGTGATAAGGAAAAGTCAGAATTGTTGGTCAACACCTTTCAAGAAAACTTTATGTCTGCAAGTTCCAATGCTTGTAATAGTTAGGAACCAGTAGCAAGGTTCCCAAGTGTGAATGACTCTGTGTGGTTTCATAGAGATGAAATTCTCGCAACGCTTCTGAGATGGCCACCTTCCCAAAGTGTCACTCCAAATGGTATACCGCTGGTTTTTATTTAAAAAGTGGCTCACATCATATCTAATCCGCTGGAGTACATTTACAACCTTTCTTTTATGGATGCCAAAGTCCCATCTCGTTGGGCACAATCTATTGTGACTCCCATTCCAAAGAAACCTCCATTTAACTCTCCCTCAAATTTTACACCAATAAGTATAACATCTTTATTCGCGAGAATCTTTGAGAAAATTGTGAAGTGAAAATTTGTACACTACCTTGATGAACATTCCATTATTTCACCTAAGCAACATGGCTTTCAGATTGGGAGGCCAACATTAACTGGAATGATTCAGGCATCATTGGACTAAAGCTCTTAATCAAGGTGGTAATGTGGACGTAGTGATCTTCGACTTCAGTAATGCATTTGACAAAGTTTCACACAGAAAATTGCTTCATAAAGACTTCAGTTGGGGTCTATCCGTCTCTCCCAGAGCACCTTCCAAACTAGGTGGTATCGGAAACCCAGTAACAAGAACATCATAGCGCACTTCCGTTCTGCACACCCTCGCACAACTAAAAGGGCCATTGTTCAGAACATGTTCCGCACAGCTGCATTAGTGTCTTCCGATGACGACTTGAAATCTTCATCGATGAAAATGGCTTCTCGCATTGCTTTGTCAAATGGGTATGTGCCCGACAACATGCCGAAGAGATGTCGTCGACCGTCAGCAGCTCGAACACGTAGCGCTCAAGAACGCAACAAGGTTCAAACATGATGGCAGCTTCAGCGATAGGAACAAGCCGAGTTGTGGAGAAGTACAACCAGATGAAGGCATTCGTGGATTTGAGCGATCAAATGGCAGCATACACACCATTTGTGAGAAAAACTACCAAGTGGTACGTCAGGCTTTTCTTCCATCTTTTGACACAAATTGGGGTGATGAACTCCTGGTTTCTATATTGTAAGGCTAAATCGACGAAATTGAGGTTGATTGTTTACAAGCTCGAGCTTGTAGAATCACTGCTCGATTGTAGCCGAATCTACGCAAGCAACACTACTCCCCAAAAGCTCCCGAAAAGCCTTATAACGCGCCTTAGGTGTGACCATCCAGTCTGCCCGGTTCTGTACGTCCTTATCAAAACCCACAAACTGCCATCGGGAGGTGACCTCTGCGATCCCACACAATATAAGGTTAGGCTTATCATAAGCAGAGTTGGTGGTCCTGCAGATCGTATTTCCTGGCTGCTGAACCTAGTTCTCACGCAGCTTCTGAAGTACGTACCTGCCCACCTTCCTAACACCGCTGCCTTTTTGGGTAAACTTCGAAACACAGTCCCGGAAGGTAGCTCTGTGATGGAGTCATTTGATGTCACGTCACTGTACACGAATATCTCCAATGACAATGCTATGCAGGCTGTCCATGAAATTATCGTGGAACATCAGGACCAGATTGTACAGTTGTGGCCGTAGCCTTTTCAAAAATGCCGAAAAAGCCGCATTTTCCCGGCTTTTTCGGCCTCTCGAAATAACTTCCTTCAAAGTTAACCAATTTCGAAACCAAGCACATTTTTGAGTTCAGCAGTTCAAGCTCTACCAGATTGCGTTGAAAAGTTGCCGAAAATTTCAAAGTTCAACTGAATTTTTTCAAAGACTAGTTATTCGTTCAAAATCGTGCTCCATTGCGAAGGGCGCCTGCGGACGAGTTGTCGGTAGCAAGTCGTCGAAAACTTTGCATGCTCATAACTCCTTCAGTTTTAGGTTCTTCGAGAAACGGTTGGTACCGTTCGATTCGACTCTTCGAGATCTACAAACCATTTATGCAACTTTATCAGAACACCGCATTTTCGCAGTGGGTGGGCAAAAATGACTTTAACGGGCTCTTTGCGATTGGAGAAGCTTATTTTCCGAGACTTGCATGTTCTCGGAGTATCGCAAGCATGGCGTGAAGTGCTCTGACATGCCAGGAATCCCTCGGGAATGCGCCGTGCACAACGCATACAGGATTGGACCTATCAATCGAGTGGGCGCGACGGCTTGTAGAGCGCGCGTTTGAGGAGTTTTATCAGAAATTCCTAGCCGCTCTACTCAGGACTTGCTCTAAGACTGTCCAGCTAGCCTTTGGAGTGCGCCGTGAACAATGTATATAGGACGTACACACCTATCAATCAAGAAGGGGACAGCTTGTAGAGTGAGCGTTTGGGGAGTTTTATCACAAATGTGCGGCCGGCCTACTCAAGAATTGGCTGTACTCTGTTTCGGCGAGACCTAGGAGTGCGCCGTGAACAATGTATAGAGGATCGGACCTATCAATCGAGTGGACGCAACAGGGTGTAGAGTGGGCGATTGGGGAGTTTTATGAGAAATTCTCTGTTAGGAATTGCTTTCCCCAGTTAGGAATTGCTCTAACACAGTCCAGCTAGCTTTTGAAGTGCGTCATGAGCAGTGCATATAGAATCGAAGCTATCAATCGAGTGGGCGCAACAGCTCGCAAATTGCACGCGCGGGCATGTTCGGAGCGCAATAACTCTGTCGAGATCGAATCGTTCCGGCAGCGGCTCGTGGGTTTCGTAGGCAGCAGAGAGCTTTAGTAGCTCGAAAAAGTACAGTGTTGTAGCTTCTAAAAGGGCGAAATTATAGCGGTGTGAAAATGCATGTGAGGCTTGTGTGGCCTAATTTTTTCTCGATTTCAGTCGATCACTGCGGGAAGACACAATGAGTTAACAGCCCATAAGTGCGCAGGCGAGCAGAACACTGAAGACACTTTACGATGGCGTGCTCATAACTTCCCTGCTGCCTAAGCTGCTTCGGCTCCATCTGACATTTTAGAGCGGTGGAGGGCAGCGGTGAAGTTTCCAGCGCTCTTTCTCGCCCAGATTTAAGCTATCAGCACTCGCAGTGGTAACGTTCTGTTCAGATCGAAAAGCTCATCGAGTTTGCTTATGACTGGACAAAGCTACAGCACTACGAAAATGCAGGTTAGCGTTGTTTGGCACGATTTTTTCCAATTTCAGTCGACCCCTGCGGGAAGACGCGGAGAGCTAACGGCCTACAAATGCGCAAGCTAGCAGAACACTAAAGGTGCTTTCAGTTGGCATGCTCACAATTCCCTAGCTTATTAAATTGCCTTAGTCCCAGCTGCCATTTTAGGGTGGCGGGCTTAGCGGCTGAAGTTTCCTGCGCTCTTACTCACCTAGATCACAGTTTTTCCGAAACTCAATAACACCGTTCAATTCAGCACGAAATGCTCTATCGAATATTACCAAACTTGGGCCGGTTCGGAAAAATCAATTTCCGATGACGTCATCATCCCTCTGCCACGGTCTTAAACGGTTCGTCCTCGATGCGAAACCGTCAAAAAATCGATGTTTCCAAAATCAGTCGAAATTGATACCATTCGATAGCGCTTTTCATGTTGAACAAAAAGGTGCCATTGCGAGTGTCGAGCACTCAAATCTGGCGAGTGAGAGCACAAGAAACTCTAACCGCTATCTTCCGCCGCTTTAAACTGGAAATTGAGGTTAAGGCAGTTTAGACATTTGAGGAGCTCTGAACACTTCATCGTAAAGTACCTTTAGTGCTTTGCTCGCATACGCCCTTGTGAGCTGTTAGCTCTCCGCGTCTTCCCGCAGGGGTCGACTGAATTTGGAAAAAATCGTGCCACATAAGGCTAACCTGCATTTTCGTAGTGCTGTAGCTTTGTCCAGTCATAAGCTACATTCTTGTGTTTCAGCGAACTACT
>OX377203.1:19869319-19922063 GCA_947396885.1 Heligmosomoides polygyrus polygyrus
GAGTATAGAAGAAAGAGCAATGATGCTATTCTTTACCATAAGATTATAACATCACATGACCAGTAATAAGCCTTCGGATGTAATGGAAGTAAGGTCGGGCAACACGCAAACTGGCTGTCTGAGATACGATCCTGGTGGAGCCAAGCTCAATTGCAGGCGTCACTTCGTCGCATGTAGAGCTGCATCCCTATATGCTAAGCTTCGAGAAAACAGAGGATCATCGCTCATTTGATGGCTTTCAAAAAATTCGTTCAGCGTCATTTGAGCCCCTGGTTTTCCAGCTGCCTTATTTGTTTCTCAGTTATTTCTTTTTTATCTATCTGTCAATATTTTGAATTGTTTCTGTTATCTTTTAGCTGGCGAATGTTCGTTCACGGTTTTATGTTGTGTTCATTGGTTGGTTGTGTTAACGCATGATCACTTTCGTGTAATAATTCTAATCTAATCTAATTTTCGGTACTTTCCTTGGTCGGTGATATTGTTAAAAAGTCCTACCAACCACACTTTCGAATTTAAAGTTCGCTCTTCCTTGCTTTTGCGGCAACGTGATTCCGTAGAATTTTTCAGTGTCCTGTATATTCGACTTCTACCGTACTCGTACTGGTGGACGAGACGTCTACTCGACTTGATCAGATGGTTTGCTCACCAAAATCCGTGTTCGGATTGCCACGCGGAATTGATCAAATAAGCTAGACGCTCTCCACAGGTGGTTAATACCTCACACTTGGGTAATTAAACCTTTATTATTAATATACAAAAATATACGACACGATAAATAGGCGAGTAAATGCCTTTACATAAATATGCGTCATGGATACGGGTAAATCAGCGAAATGATAAGTAAATAGCTGCTATCAGTGGTGTGATACATGAGAGGCGCACTATATGCCAAACAGCTGAATGATAAATGTGTAGCGGTGATTGCTTAAGTGATATGAGATTATACTGACCATAAGCGAACAAGGCACTAACAGTTTTACCCTCTACTAAGCATAATACATGGGTTTAAGCAAATGTAATATGCGAATAAGTGATTTTTCCCTGGGATCTATACCCTAAAGCCCTTATACGCGATGGGACCTTAGTGACATCCGGCTACACGAGACTACAACTAGGCATAAGGCAATTAGGCAGGAGCCCGAAGGCTAAGCCAAGCGGCCATTAAGAGGGCAACCACGCGAACTGTAGCCGAGGAGGAGGAGGAGCACTGGAGGCAGCGGCGCTGACTGCCCTTTAAGTTCTCGCAGCGGCAATGTTGCCATTTCGCACCGCGACCGCCGCCTACTTTCAGCTGATGCCATCATAAACACGCTAAAAGCCTATTGATCAGACATATCCGAGATTATCCAGATGAGTCATCAAATACAAAAGGAGAATTTAATTACATAAACTGTAAATAACAAGTCTACATGTGGTCAAATAGGACGACGTTGTCGTCATGTACTATCGATGCGTTTTTTGAAGGGATAAACTTGTCGTCCTCCATTTTCTTGCCAGGTTTTCCGTAGAGACGTTGGTTACGCTTTACTTTCCAAAGTGAGACTGCACGCTTAGCCTCCTTCTTTGAAGCAGTAAATGCGGCCCAATTTTCGGGGATCTACGAAGCAAAGAACTTGTCGTATGATTGCTTTATTCAACCAAATCTTCACCTCGATTTCGTTTGCCCAAAGCCTTGTTCGTTCTTTGCTAGAAGCTTTGCTTCTTACAGAATGGACTCGAGACCTAAAAAAAAGTCTTCAAGGTGGCGCATATGTGAAATCTAGATGAACAAGTTTTTTTTGAATTGTTTTTGTGCAAGATGAAAAAAGTGGGAAAAGTGGTGCCTTCCTTAAGCGGCTTTCACACTGCCGTTGCTGCTGTTGCAGCAACGAGCAATGAAAAAAGGGCGGAGTTCGATGTTTCTTGCAGCCGCAACGCGGTGAGATAAGATAATGGGATAAGACGTGTGATATCCTCCGTTGACGAGCATCAACAACAAGGAATGATGGCGATCATTCCACGTTGCTGAGGCCGCGCAACCGTTGTGCAACCGATGCCGGTGTTGCTGATGCAGGGTTCCGGCAACAGAGGTGTGAAAGCCCCCTCGTTGCTGCTGTTGCTCCTCTACGTCTTTGCGGTATGCTTCATCATTACGGCATCGGTTGCGCAACAGCAACAACGGCAGTGTGAAAGCCGCTTTAGAAATGAATAGTTCATGATAAGCTCAGTGAGGGAACAGATAGAAAACCTGGGGTCTACGCAGCTCGAATTTACTAACCATCCTTTCGTAATTCACATCAGGTACACCTCTGTAGTGAACAACGAATGGTTTGTCAAAGTTGATGGCAATCTCCATCTTGTAGTCTAATAAGAACAAGAACAGTGTCGGCGGTAGTCAAAACATTTTTGAAAGATTGCGCACTCTACTTCCGCGGATATCGATGAGGCAACTTAAATGCACACATATCTAACAAAAAGAATCAACTGCAGCGGGCAGGCGATGGACAAGTCTTCGCTTTATCCTTCACAGACAAATCTGGTCCCAAGACTCCGACCTCGAAAAGATACAAGGCTTGGTTGGCCTCTCTGGGAAATCCGTAGCAAGATTCTTGAATTGTGCGCACGCAACAGCCGGCACCTCCTCCGACTGCGCCGCACGTCCCGCAGATAGGATTCACAATTACGAAAACAACAGGATTCAAAATGACGTTGAGCACCACGGAAAGACAATGTTTTTTGGAATAACGGCCTGGAACAACTATTCGAGTAACGGCTCGGAATACCGTTGATACCCAAATCATCATCCTCTTATCATCATCGTCTTCCTTATTGTCATCTGTCCTTTCCAGACCATCGCCCGAGGTGCGAACCAGTTTAATGAGGCACCTGAGAGACGGAGCCCGCCTCGGCTGGAGCGTGCCTGGATGGTTCGTTCAGGTGCCCTGATAAATCGAAATGTTTCCTGCCAGGCGTTAATAGCCATTCTGTTTCATTTACGGGCCTAACAGTAACATTCAATGACATTCAGTTACTGATTAGTGATACTTTACTGCCTCTTTCAATTATATTTGCTTCCTCGTTTCTAAAAAAAGTAGAGAAATAATAGAGAATGGAGGGAAGAAAGGTAAAATAAAGCATCTGCAGATACCATCACACTAGCTAATCAATCCAATTACCACAAGGATTTAGGTAGATGTTTTGTGTTCTTCTTTAAGCTAGCCATACCACAATTTTAGGCGCTATTGTGTTGGGAGCGTGTAGCGCAGTCGGAGGAGGCGCGACACTAGCGTGCACCCGATACCAGGTTCCTGGTTCGGATTTCCCGCCCAGGCCAACCAAGCTGTCGTGACGTTCGCCACGCTCCATCACGACTCTTCAAGGGCACACACGCTGGGAGGCGCACTGGTCCCGCCGCGCAGGGCATACGGTCGCGCGCACGCGCCGCGACGCACCATGAACGCCTTCCCGCGCGCACCCGGCAGTCTTCGGCTTCGTCGTCGCTCCGAGCGGTCGGTCCGCTCTCCGCTCCGGCACTCCATCGTCAGCGCTGTGTCCACACCATCAGGACTCGACTCGACAGGCCGCGCAGGACTCCAGGACGACCAGGATAGGACGCGCAGTGTCGACTACAGAGGTAACCGCAGAGGCCGACCGAGCCACCGCCCTCGTGAGCGCAGGCTCCAGGGTAGGAGCGAGGAAGGATCTGCGGCTTGCGCTTGGGGCTGACCCGTAGGTAAGCTGGCGGGGCTCAGTCTTGACTCGTAGGCATTGTGTTCTCCATATTGATGTATTGTCTGTATGTTGGGTTGATATGAAGTATGATGTATAATGCGCACTGTCATGTAACTCGAGAGCGGGGGAAGGTTTATTCTGAGCGCAGTGGCAATACTGCAGAAGGTCGGCTGGTTCAATTGTATCACGCGAGTGATGTGAAGATGGGCGAGAGTCGTCGGGGGCCAGCGCAGGTGCAGTCCCGGGAAAGGTCCTAAATAACATCCGCATTGGTATGAGGTGTGCTAAGTCGGGGCAATAAGGGCCACACCCTTACGTGGCAGGTTAGGTAAGAGCTGGCGCGCATAGGTAAGACCTCGACACCGGTTGTGCCTCACACGTGGCCTCGGGTTGAGGGCCGCCTGAGTTCCACCACCGATGCAGCGGACTCACCCGGGGCACGACATGGTGCATCGGACCGATGTTGGGCATGCGGAAACGCATGTTCAGCATTGGCGATCGAGCCTTCTAGCGCGCAGCCACTGATGGGAACAACGGGGTCTAGGTGCGCATGGGAGTACTACAATCAGTACAGATCTGGTTCCAACGAGCCCCTGCGCAGTGACTGCGAAGGTAGTCACAACTAGGGTATTGCCTCTTCCACTCCCGTGGCCTCCGTTTCTAACCTTAGGGGCTTCGAGTGGCACGGACTCTCCTTTGGGACAGGCTGAACGGCTTGAGCGCAGGGTCACATGGCGCGCAAGGGAAAACGGGGAGGAAACCCTAGGCGGTAACCGTCATTGTTTGCGCCCGGAAACTTCGAGCACGCCCAAGCGCTGGTCTGGGGGTCTCCTCGAGGCACATAAGGACTGCTACAGCAGCGGCTTGGCGACGTAGCTTTGCGATAAAGTGTCTTCGCCGAAGTTGCATTCCGGCCCCAACTGAGATGCTTAACCGCACGTAGTCAACGGACCGTTAGCGCTGCGAAAGCCTCGCGAATTTCACGTCTCCCTTCTTTTTGTACCCATGTGTCACCACCTTGACCGCACACTATTCATCCAATGCTTAGGTCTTATGCGCTTGCCTGGTTTCTCGCTTCTCTCGTACCGTCGGATCTTAGTACTTTGATACTGGCTCACCCGCTCGATAACCCATCCCGCAGTCGCGTGTTGGCCGATGGCCACGGCTGGCCGCGACAACTCGACGATATGACACGTGTTGCTTTCAGATAAGTGTATTCTCGCAACCTTCGTACAACGGTCTATCGGCGCAATGACATCGGTCGCCGAACAAGGGAAACAACTCCTCGAGTCTGCCGCGCAGCTCCACGAGGTCACAAGTAAGATCCCACAGTATCTACTTGACCCCATCGACGTTTCGTATGCGCAGCGCGAAAAGCGTCAACGCCTTTTGGCTCATTACGAGCAACTCGTTACGCATTCGAAACTTCTGCGTGAAGCGATCCGCATAGTCAAGGATCGCCAGAACTCATTTCTTACATTTATTGGTTCATCCTCTACGCCTGAGGCGGATCAACAGACCTACGCAGCTCTTGACCGAGAGGCACAGGTCGGAGACACTCTAGCTAAGGCCGAGGACACCAATACTGTCATTTGCCTTCGCATTGCCAAAGCGTGCGAGATGCTCACAGAGTACTTCGAGGAAGTACTCAATCTATCTCCTAATACGTTAGTAGCAGCGCAAGGCACTGGTCAACAGTCCATTAACACTCCTGCATGCGGTAATGGGGCAGCGACATCGCCCGCACATCCAGTCGATAATAGCGCAAATAACATCAATAGCGATGTGAGTGCTAGCGACGCGCAGCTTCAGTTCCAGCCTACCATCCAGCTGGACAAACTTGCACTTGAACCGTTTACTGGCGACATTACCCAATTTCATCGTTTCTGGAGCGCTTACGAACTCGCGGTGCATAACAACAGCAGCATCCCTCAGGTCTATAAGTTTCTTTATCTGCAAAGGCTTCTACAAGGCGACGCGCAAATAGTTCTCCAGGATTTAGATCCGGAAGAGTGTAACTACCACCACCTGGTGCAAGCGTTGAAGAAGCGCTACGATCGTCCGCATAAAACGCGGGCTACACTCCATCAGCAGCTTAAGCAACTCGCACCAGCACGGCTCTCTGGGTCAGAGCTTAGGAGCACGTGGTTTAGAATTTCAGGTATTCTCCATGGACTCCGCAAATTCGAGGATTTCCGCAACGTGTTACCGATCCTTGACCTAGTCAAGGGGAAGTTTCCGTCGGAGATTCAATCGAAGCTTCACGATCTTGAGTTCCAGCTTGGAGAAGAGTTCGATATCGACGCAGTAATGCGTCACCTCGACAACATCATCGCCTCGCAAGAGCGATACGAGGACTCGACCACGTTGAGTGACAACTTCGCCGTGAACACCAACAGCCCGCAGAGGAAACGCACATCCAGGTCAGCTTCCTCAGAGTCATCATACGACCCTAATAAGTGCTGCTTCTGTAATTCAAGTAGTCACCAGACGCGCAAATGCAGCGTTTCGATGCCAGTCTATGCTCGCAGGAAAATCGCTCGCTCATACGCGCTTTGCTTTAACTGCCTAACTGTAGGGCATCAGCAACGGGATTGTGAGCGCAGTGGGTGCCGTCGTTGTGACGCCAGCCACCATCAGCTTCTCTGCGAAAGAAGAGAACGGCGCGATAGAGAACCTTCACCGCGCAGCCGTCATGGCACGCGCAATGACAGGTATTCTCGATATCGCACACACCGTTCGACATCTAGTGAACGACGTTCCTCACGGACGCCGAGCAGAGACACTTCCCGTTCCAGGAGTTCCTCCTGGGAAGATGGGTATGTACGCTTACGCGATAGGCGTCGACATAGCTACAACATCCATAGGCATCATAGGTCATACTCACCGCGTAGGTATCGTTCACCATCGCCGCATGTTCGCTTCTGTTTACCATCTAGCAGACGCAGCGACAGCTACTATCACCGCTCTAGGCGCTATACACCACCTCGTAACTTTACGCGCGATTCCGATCAGGAATACCATCTCTTGCAGCATTGCTACGACGCGCTTAAAACACCTAGCAAGTATTCTTGCCCGCACGCAGCGTTAATGCTCGCAAAGGCTAAAGCACGTTCTTGCGACTCCGATGAGCTCGAAGACGTCATCCTATTACTCGACTCAGGAGCACAGAACAGCTTCATAGCTACGCACGCAGTTACACGTTTAGGCCTACCAGTAGCTAATAAGCGGTCACGTACCTACATAGCGTTTGGAGGACAAAAGGTTTCAGAGGTTTCAGGCATTACGCAAGTGACTCTTGTCGACTTGTTCGACGAGGAGTTGACTCTCCATCTCACGACTAAGGACATCCTCACGTTAGCGCAGAAACCACCTCAGCTGTCAGAGGACGACAAGGCGCACATCAGGAAGCATGGCTATGACATGCCGATGTGTCACACCCAAAAGGCGGTTCTCCCGGACTTGCTCATTGGGATCGACAACTACTGGGACATCCTCATGCCAGAGGCACCAGTAGTCTTGCCTTCGGGCATGGTTCTGACTCACACGAGGTTCGGAACAGTCGTTTCCGGATTACCGGTTTTTCGGGTTCGCCTCAACAAACGCCAAGTTCCTATACGACAGTCATCGCCGCCGACGGAGAGGAACAAGAACAGTGGGTGCAGAGGCTTTGGTCACTCGACTCACTAGGCATCACAGAAGACCATAACCCCAACGCAGATACCGAAGCGCAAGATCGGATTCTTGCCAACTTCATCAACACCTCGAAGTTTATCGATGGCTACCTCTACGTCCAGTTCCCATGGAAAGAAGCGCATCCGAAGCTGCAGGACAACAAGCAGCTCGCGTACTGTCGTCTCGTTAACCAATACAAGAAACTACGACAGTCGCCACAGGCTTGGAAGACCTACGTCAAAGTGATAGAAGACCATCTCAAAGCAGGATATATCGAAGAGGTCGATGAGCGCAGGTTCGATAACCATCGCGTTTACTACATCCCACATCAGGCCGTCTACAAGGAGTCGTCGTCGACTACGAAGTTAAGGGTAGTGTTTGACGCCTCGTCTAGACAGCGAGGTGCTCCCAGTCTTAACGACTGCCTCTACCAAGGACCGACACTCCTACCGGAGCTTGTCGCGATTCTCCTTCGCGCAAGACTCCATCGATTCCTGCTCATCGCCGACGTCGAAAAAGCGTTTCATCAGATTCGCTTGCAGAAGTCTCAAAGAGATGCAACGCGCTTTCTGTGGGTCAAAGATCCAAATCGTCCGCCATCGTCGCAGAATCTTCGCATATTTCGGTTTACTAGAATACCATTTGGGGTTAACGCATCGCCATTCATGCTTTCAGCATCCATTCAGCTGTATCTCCAGCGCAATCCCACCGCGTTGGCAAAGGAAGTAGAATTCAATACCTATGTCGATAATGTTCTTTTAGGCGCAGACGACCGCGCAGTAGCTATCCGCAAATATCGCGACGCGAAACTTCTTTTCAGGCTTATGCACATGAACTTGAGAGAGTTTCTCTGCAATTCAGAGACGGTCAACCACTCTATGGACAAGCGAGATCGCATTTTGGACGCTGCTCATGCGAAGCTATTAGGGATCAATTGGAATGCGCACAGAGACACGCTTAGTCTCCCGTTTAAGACTTTGCGAATTCAGGTAACATCAAAACGTACAGCTCTACGCGCACTTGCGTCAACGTATGACCCTCTTGGTCTGCTAACACCATTTCTCTCACCCCTCAAGGTCTTCATACAAGATCTATGGGCCAAAAACAGGGGTTGGGATGATCGCTTGGACCAAGCAGAATTAGATCAGTGGTCACAACTATGCGCAAGTCTCCAATATCCATTACCATCCATCCCTAGGCACGTTTTACCATCTAGCGCAGCTTCATCCACTTTTGAGCTTTGCGTCTTTGGCGACGCATCAAAACGTTTGTATGCGTGTTGCGCGTACTTGGTTTGCCGTACACAAAGCGTAGTTACATCTAGGTTGGTTATGGCTAAGTCACAACTCAACGAAGCCAAACCTATAACCATACCTCGCGCAGAGTTAATGGCAGCCTTGATTAGCGCACGTCTCGCTAAATACTTAGTCAAGCATTTGGGCATCAAGGTCGCAGCGGTTCACTTGTTTTCAGATTCTCTAATCACGCTACACTGGATCCACTCCGCAAAAACGTTTAAAACCTTTGTCCGTAATCGAATTCAGGCTATACGTACCATTATTTCGGCATTCGAGGATCAGGGCATTAGCACCAAGTGCCATTATGTACCATCAGAGTACAATCCAGCAGATTGCGCGACTCGTGGCTTGTCCACGAGAGACGCAGCTGGGCACATTTGGTGGTCCGGTCCAGAATTTCTACTCATGCCGCATTCCGAATGGCCGCATAACGACATGGACTTCAACATCGTCCCGGACAACGACGTCGCAGAGGAAGAGACGGTGAACGTGAGTGTTGAGATTCAAACAGTGTTCCGGTCGACAGTTCCATTTGCCGCTACCAATAGGTATACTAAGTTAGTGCGTATTGTGGCACACATGCTCAGGTTTCTCCGCATTGTCATGCTTGATCGGGTTTCATCCACATCGCAGGAACGGTTACTATCCAAGTTCCCACTATTAGGCAAAATTTCTCCATCTGGGCTACTTACGGTGCAAGACATTACTACCGCAGAAACCATGATCATCCTCGCGCATTATCGCGAGAGTGAGAACATCTTGCGGAGGACAAATCTCGGAAGGCTGAATGCGAAAAAGGACGAAGACGGAGTAATCCGTTGTCCCGCTCGTATAGGTCCGTACGAGACAGCACCTATCCTTTTGGTTCCATCGCACAGGCTAACATACATCGTTATATTCCATCAACATCTTGCGCAGTATCATTCCGGCGTTTACTCAACGGTTGCTAGCTTGCGCCAAACGTACTTCATACCATCTATACGGCGCACAGTATCTAAGGCACTTCGCACTTGCGTTACGTGTAATAAGTTCAACGCATTTCCGTTTCGCTATCCTAGCATGCCGGACCTTCCGAAGGAACGCGTCACCCGTTCGAGACCGTTCCAGACAGTCGGTTTGGATTATCTAGGTCCAATACCATTCAAAAGTGCGCATACTGTAGCTAGTAAGGCTTGGGTATGTCTAATCACCTGTTTGGCAACTCGCGCAGTACATTTAGAACTCGTTCTAAACAACACTGTACAAGAATTTCTGTTGTCCTTTCGCAGGTTTTTAGCTCGCCGAGGAAGACCAGATCTCGTTTATAGCGATAATTCGACTACGTTTCACGCTGCTGAGAAGACCATCGCAGAAGTCATCTACGAACCTTCAGCATGGCGCACAGTTTCCAACTACGTCTCCAGTCGCAAGATCGTCTGGAAGTTTATAACACCTCTCTCGCCATGGAAAGGAGGTTTCTACGAACGCATGGTCGCGCTCTTCAAGTCAGCGTTCAAGAAGACCGTCGGAAGATCATTGCTGCAGCTGGAAGTTCTACAAACGGTCATCGTGGAGATCGAATCCGTCATCAACTCAAGACCATTAACTCCCTATAGGGAGTCGGACAGTTTGGCGCATGTACTGAAGCCAGTTGACTTCGTTTCTCCAGCGGTAGACATCCAGCTACCACCATCGCAGCAGCCAGAACTTCAGGACGCCTCGAACAAGCTCACCGCTTGGTACCAACAGTCCATCCGCGTTCTTGATTCGTTCTGGGATATTTGGCATCAAGACTACCTATTCGCACTTCGTGAGCGTCACCAACAAGGAGTTCGAAGACAACGATCCACGAACATCACTCCGCACGAAGGTCAAGTCGTACTCATGGCCGATGACAAGCTCCCTAGGGGGCAATGGCCACTTGGAGTCATCACGCAGATCCACGCAGGATTGGACGGCGCAGCTCGTTCCGCTAGTGTACGCAACAGTGCTGGCAGGGTACTACAACGTTCCATCTCTCATTTGTACCCGCTCGAGATCTCAGAACCTAAGGCATCAAAGTTAGTAGTCAATGTACCATCAGCTACTCAGGTTCCATCGCCCACTAGGGTTCAACCAGCACGCGCAGCTAAAACTGCGCATAAATTCATCACTACACCTAAGAACATCACGTAGTTTCACCATCCCGCTGTCCTTCCTTGCCAATCGTTTATTACAGAGTCAGGGTCGTCGCGTAGCCTAGAGTTACGCAGGGCTAGGTCCCGTCACGAATACCCTGAGGTACCGTTGCACCTCCGCGTGCATTCGGGTCTCAGGTCGACGTCATTTACCATCGGCACTACGTCTGCAACGGTCGGTTAATACGGTTCATCGTTCGCAGTTGCACTTTTTATCCTTCTTTACGCGCAGTATCACATTTTATGTATTTCCCGCAGTGTCCAGGTATTAGTTTGTTATTTCTATGTGTGCTTGTCTACATCTCCGCGCAGCATCTTATCTTCATTTGCCCGCTTCCTTCTTCTTTCTCTCCTTTGTTAGTTTATCCCGCTCGCAGCTTCAAAAAGAAGGTTGTGCAGTACCTTCACTCGCATTTTTGGATGGCCCACTCTAGTTTTTCTTCTTCTCTAACTTCTTCTAGTACTTTCTCTAGTGTCTCTTGTCTCATTTTACGCTTCTTCGTTCTCTCCCACGTTGTTCATCTGTCTTCTTCTCTGTGTCTGTTTAGGTCTAGTACTTTCTCTCCTTCTCTAGTTTAGGTTACGGTAGTGAGCCCGAAAGGGCATAGTATTTCATCATCTTAACCTTACTCTCGTAGTTGTCCAGCCCACTTCACTCCTTATTCGCTTTCCTTACTGCACAGTAGACAGCCGCGCACATTCGTAGTTTTTGCTGCTCTTTAGCGGTCTTTCTTCTAGTTCTTCTACCGCTCTGTTAGTACTCTAGTAGTTTCTTTCCTATCGTAGTGTAATGTAGATATCCTGGACATTCGTTTTAACGCGCAGTAACGTACTTCTATTCTATCCTATCATAGTTTAGTTTAGTCTCCTTCTTAGTCTAGTAACCTCGCCGCGCAATGTCCATTTCCGCTATCATGAACATCATGCCGTATCATCATCCGAGTAGAGCTTCCATCCGGTTGTTCAGTTTGCACCATTTGCCTGTTGCAGGTAATAGCATTCGGTCTAACCAACCTACTCGCTCATCATGGCATTCCGACCAGTCCGCACTACCACCATGAACGCGCAGGACCAGTCAACATCATCGACGTCGCGAGCCGACAACACGACTACGACGCAGCCTACCACCACGTCAGCGCAGCCGACTGCATCGCAGGAGTCACGACATACACGAAGCGGACACATACGCAACAGCAGCGGTCGCAGAGGCTTACGATGTGCTCAATCGCCTCAACCACCAGCACATGGAGCAGCTCCAACAGCTCCACGATCAAGCGGTCTTCGTCACGGTGGCAGAGGAGCGCAGGCCGGCGGCAACGCCGGTACAACAACCCGCAGATGCCCACATGAGCAGCACGCCATCGCTGCATGAATCGTTCTTGCAGGAGTTTGTAGAGCAGCCAGGTCCTAGTCATAGGCTTAACCCGTGGGAGCAGGCCATCGCTCCAGTTGCTCAGCACGCAGGAACAAGACCACACGACCGTCCACCCTCGCAGCAGTCATTTCAGGCCTCTAGGGCTCCTTCCAGGGCTCCGGTACCAACTAGGCCTCCATCTAGGGCGGTTCAGGTCAGGTCTCCATCTCCCGCACCCATCAGGTCACCAACACCACCTACGCTCAGGGAGTACGTGCAGCAACGTGAACCTCTCTACATTCCCACGCAGGAGCCAGCTATGGGCATTCCGCGGTGCTACTTCTGTCCGCAGAATCACTACTCTTCGGAGTGCGAAAGGGTTCCCAATCTCTCGCGCAGGCTCATGATCCACGCGAACAGGGGCAGGTGCTTCAAGTGCGGGGAACTGCACGACGAGGCGCTCTGCACTAAGAAAGTCAAGTGTCGGGCCTGCAAGAGTACCAACCACTGCACACCCTTTTGTAAGCGCAATACGCACGTGATCGTCGACTTTCCAGAACACGAGTTCTATGACAGACTTGAAGCCGCAATGAGGCACGCCAAGGGCGTCAGGGAAACCAAGCTGAGGCGATCCGCAGGCAACATGGACAACAAGAAGTGGTGGCCGTAGGTTTAGACTTCTACTAGTTCTTTCCTATCTTAGCGCAGTAGTCATTTCCTTCTCATAGTGTAGTTTATTAGTCTTTCTTTCCTCTCGTAGACTACTAGTTTATTTCCGCGCAGTTCCGTCTAATTCTATTTGTAGATTTTCGACTCACCTTAAGCGCAGAAGCGACTTCGCACTTACGTTTCGGCGTACAGTGCTCCCTTGGGGAAGCGGTTGGGAGACCGCATACTGATTCTTTCGCTTGACCCTGGGTACTCTCTCGTGTTTCCACGTGCCTTGACTTTGTCCCTTGGGGTTTTCTTTCGACTAACATGGCGAGGCAAAACTCTCCCCCTCGCGCAAAACTGACCCTTATCCAAAGCGCACAAAACGCGCTAGTAGGAGGAAATTTGCCAAGTTCGTTCTCGTTTGACGTCATCAACGCCTTCGACCACGCAACATCCTGTCGACTTCACCATCAACGTCAACCGCAGTTTCGTCCATCGATTCTACGAGTACGAGTTCGAACCGCAGTTCCGATCACGATGCCGTTTCGTCGTCGCCGAGGATCCACGTATGCCACTCATCATCATTATTGATCACTCATTTATCGAAGCTTACTCACATATCATTGTATTTGTATTTGTGTTTTGTTCTCCTTGTTCGTGTATTTTAACTCGTAGGTTCCCTGTCACATCATCGTCAACTACCCAACCCTCTGAGCCTCCGCTGTCAATGAGTTTGTCGCAGTGACGTCGCGACCTTTTTCAGGTAGTTTAGGCCAATTAGGAAGCTCGTTAACTGTGTCTGTATGTTGGTAGGTAACGGGTCCCTTGCGCAATACCTCGCAGGAACATCTTCGTTTTCGCCGCCCCCAGTGTCGTGACGTTCGCCACGCTCCATCACGACTCTTCAAGGGCACACACGCTGGGAGGCGCACTGGTCCCGCCGCGCAGGGCATACGGTCGCGCGCACGCGCCGCGACGCACCATGAACGCCTTCCCGCGCGCACCCGGCAGTCTTCGGCTTCGTCGTCGCTCCGAGCGGTCGGTCCGCTCTCCGCTCCGGCACTCCATCGTCAGCGCTGTGTCCACACCATCAGGACTCGACTCGACAGGCCGCGCAGGACTCCAGGACGACCAGGATAGGACGCGCAGTGTCGACTACAGAGGTAACCGCAGAGGCCGACCGAGCCACCGCCCTCGTGAGCGCAGGCTCCAGGGTAGGAGCGAGGAAGGATCTGCGGCTTGCGCTTGGGGCTGACCCGTAGGTAAGCTGGCGGGGCTCAGTCTTGACTCGTAGGCATTGTGTTCTCCATATTGATGTATTGTCTGTATGTTGGGTTGATATGAAGTATGATGTATAATGCGCACTGTCATGTAACTCGAGAGCGGGGGAAGGTTTATTCTGAGCGCAGTGGCAATACTGCAGAAGGTCGGCTGGTTCAATTGTATCACGCGAGTGATGTGAAGATGGGCGAGAGTCGTCGGGGGCCAGCGCAGGTGCAGTCCCGGGAAAGGTCCTAAATAACATCCGCATTGGTATGAGGTGTGCTAAGTCGGGGCAATAAGGGCCACACCCTTACGTGGCAGGTTAGGTAAGAGCTGGCGCGCATAGGTAAGACCTCGACACCGGTTGTGCCTCACACGTGGCCTCGGGTTGAGGGCCGCCTGAGTTCCACCACCGATGCAGCGGACTCACCCGGGGCACGACACAAGCCTTCCATCCCTCCGGGGTCGGTAAATTGGTACCAGACTTGTCTGGGAAGGATAAGGCGCTGACTTGTTCATCGGCTGGCCACCGCAAGTCATTGTAGGCCAAATACGCATTCATGTCGCCTTCACGACATCCCGTAGAAGTAGAATGCGCTGGTGCATCCCAGAAGGGATTGAGTAACGCCGTCCTTTATCCTTATCCTTTATTGTGTTGTGTTAATAACGTCTTTTTTGGCACGTCGTTACTGTAGAATAAAATAAAATAAAATAAAATATGGATGTTCCGCATACAAAGTGTGGCCTCAATATATTAGGCTATCCGGAAAGGTCTCAGCGTTTTGTGATACTATTTTTCATTCCTCTATTATTAAGTAAGAACCCAACCTGCATTGCGCATTACTGCTACTTTCTGTACGGAGTTTTTCGCTCTATCGGAGTAAATAATTTACGTTTCACGTTGTTTTGTATTTCCGTTCATAAAGGGCTTATTGAAGCATGTTGAAAGAGCAATTCCGAACGATATTTTATTTCAAAATCAAATGGGGACAATCCACAGCAGAGACAGCTCGACAATTCAATCAAGCGTGGGGGCCTAATAGTGCTGGAAAAATCATTGTGCGCCAGTGGCTCAGAAAATTTCGGACCGGAGATTTCAGCCTCGAAGGTGCCCCCCCCCCGTAGCGGTCGACCTAGAGCAATCCTGGACGACGAGTTGAAGGAATTGCTGGAAGCTGAACCATCCCAAACAGTTCGCGGGATCGCGGGAGAGTTGGTCGTCAGTAAAACTGCTGCTGCAGATGCTTCGAAACGCCTTGGGAAGGCGAAGAAGCTAGAAAAGTTAATGGCTGACGAGTTGAGGGAGGTGCAAAAATTGTCGCGTTTCGAGATTTGTTCTTCTCCACTTTTACGCAACAAAACTGACCCGTTTTTGAAACGAATCATCACTTGTGATAAAAAGTGGGTTCTCTATGACAACAGGAAACATTTCCTCAACTCCCTCCCGCTCCCTTCCGACAGTGGTTGGACGCCGACGAGCCGGCGGCTAGTGTGGTCCATTATGGCTTTTTGGCTCCGGGCCAAACGATCACAGCAGAGTCCTACTGCAAGGAAATAGATAAAATGCACCGAAAATTGCGTCAACTTCAGCCAGCATTGGTCAACAGAAGGCCCGATTCTTTTGTACGATAAGGCCCGCCCACGCGTTTCACAAATCACAATTGGAAAATTGAACAAATTAAGGGCTGAAGTTCTGCCTCAACCGCCATATTGTCTAGACCTCTTGCCAACCGACTACCACCTTTTCAAACACCTTCAGAACTTTCTCGCTGGTAAAACCTCCACCAATCAAGACCAAGCCAAAACAGCTTTCGTGGATTTTGTCGAATCCCGACCACCAAATTTTTTAGCTGATGGAATAAGCCGACTGGTGGCCCGTTGGCAGAAGAGTGCTGATTGGAACTGTGCTTATTTCGACTAAATCCGATAATATTTGAGAAAGCTAAAGTAGTTCAAAGTGAAGCACTCGAAATGCTGAGGGCTTTCCGGACAACCTAATAGTATTAGGTTGGTGCAAAAGAAATACAGGTTTTTGTTTAATTGCTTTCAACACTATTTAAAAAATAAACTCAGACTTTTTCACAAGGTATTATACATTGTTGGAAAGTATAGCGTATGCGCTTTCGGAATATTTACATGGAATTTTATTCGATTTGCTTTTGTAAAAATAATTATATTTCTATTTTCAGAAGTCTAAACGCAATTTTCGTCAAATTTAATTCTACGAGTTGAAACTGGGCTGGACTTCCGCTCAAACCGCTCAAAATATCAAAGAAGTACGGGGAAAAGGAAGTATCAACGAAAGCACAGTATAATGTTTGGTCAGAAAGTTTTGTGCAGGCCAGCTTCGAAGACCACATGGCAGTCGTCTACCAACACTTGATAATGATCCATCGAAAGCGTCAGGCGAAGCGAAGAAAATGGGAAGACCAAGCAGTTAATTTGTCCAAAAGTCAGAAAAACCACCGTTTTGAGATATCGTCGGTCGAATGTCTTGTGCGCAATGCCAAGAATCCGTTTCTCGAACGGATTGTGATTTGCATGAGAAATGGATACTTTATGAGAAAAGGCGACGTTTGCCTAGTGGCTGAACCAAAAAGAAGCTCTCCAACATTATCCAGAGCCGGAAAATTTCATTTTTCAGATTTTTCAGCTTCAGATTCAGTTTCTTTCTCGTTTTTCTGAAAGTATAACTAATTTATTTTATAAGTAAGCGACCCAAATTAAATTCCAAATATATTTAGAAAAGGCATGTCACTTTGTGAAAAAGTGTTAATTTGTTTGGAAAAAATAGTGTTGTAACCAATAATGCAAAAAACGTGCATTTCTTTTGCACAAACCTAATAGATTGTGCAACAGGTTCAACAACAACAGCGCGAAAGACTTGACACTGTAAGCGTCAAGCTAGCTCACCTTGTTCGCGCATTGGCTATTTTTGGTACCCGATCCGAGAGAGACCTCTCTGATCGAACACGTCGAATTGCAAAACCATTGTGTCTTCATTATATTAGGTTGGTACAAAAGCCTTGCACCACAGCGTAATTTTTTCAAAATTTTATTGCTTCGTTTGTAAGCGACTTCAATCTACAAAGTAATTACCATTTACATCTACAACTTTCTGCCATCTGATGGGAGATCACGAAATCCTTTTTTTCCAGAATGAAGTCAGCTATGACTCGGAGAAGTGCGCCACCTCGGTTCGAGTTCGGCTCGGTCGTTCCTTAGTTCTTGACTGAGAGCTCGAAAGAGGTAGTAGTCCGATGGCGCAAGATCTGGCGACAACGGCGGGTGGCGACAGCACCTTCCTCCTAAGTTCCTGCAACTTCTGCACGCAACGTGAGGGGGAGCATTGTCGTGATGAAGGCAAACATTCTTCCGCCCTCCCCGTTTCCCTGACATGGCCTCGCCCAGATTCTGCAGCTGTGTAGCGCAGATGTTCGCTGTTGCTGCGGTACCCTCGTCAGGAAGCTCACGATACAGCGGGCCTCGAAAATCCCATCAACAACACAGCGTTACCTTCCTCTGGTGGATGTCTGCCTTGAGGTTGTGTTTCTCCTTGTGGGACCACTGGGCCTTCCGAATATGGTTAACGAGGAAGTCCCGGGATTCATCTTCCGTGCCGACATTCTCGAGAAAGTCCTTATCAGTCGCTAAGCCTCCGAGTCACGGAGTCAGTCAGTCTTCACTACAATCGTAGTATTTATATGCCCTCAGAAGCAACTTGTAACGTATGCGAAATATTCCAGAATGTTTGTGCAACAACTACGTGGCACTAAACAGTCCGTGGAAGTGAATGTTAAATCTTGAAAAATTTTCAAAAAAAAAGGGAATAGCTGGTAAGTTTTACGTGGTTGTTCTTGTAGCTTGTGTTGAGCTGAAATTATTTAAAGTTAAGATTAGGGTACAGGCTATGCTACATATAAGGTAGTCACAAGCATAGTTAAGTTCCAAACTTAAATTACAAGGAAAAAACCGTATTTCGAAGGATGTTATGGGTTTTTGATTGTTGCTCCCTTTGACTTGCATTTGAAGAGCATCACAAGTAGAGATGAACGCCAGGGGCGGAATTCATCAACGACTTACAGCCATTTAACGGAGAAAATAAAGCCGAAATCCCTGATAGCGCAGCTTATCAAGCGATACGGCGAAGCACTCCACCAAATCGCTTGTTGATGAGCCGCGCTGTCAGTGATTTCGGCTGTATTTTCTTCGTTAAATTGCTGTAAGTTGTTGATGAGCCCGGAATTGATTGTTTAGCACAGAAAAACATACAGTTTCGTTGTTAATAGCTGAACGCTACAAACTAGTGTTATAAAGTGTTCAAAACGTAGTGTGTAGGAACTACGTTTCCCTTAACAAACCTTTTATAAATATGAGTACGCTCTGATACTCAATTCAGTTTCTTTAAGTCTCTAGTGGCTGGCACCGAGGACGTAAGCTGTTACAGCGATGCTTTGTTGCGATCAAAACTCAGGCGCCAGACAGGACGCGAACTCGCCAGTCCTCCTGACCGGGCAGGAACGCTGTGCACCATTACACCTCCGACGCTTATGCGTCGATACTCGGTTGGGAGTCGTTCCAGAACTTGAGTGCAAGTTACTGCCAGTTTGGCACCTGGCCATTCTCTTGCCTTTGCTACAGACGAGCTTTAAACTTGAACTTGCAGTGAACGCTCTAATGCTAAGAAAATGAGCAAAAATTATGCTGTTACAGGTTGTTTTGTTGCGATCAAAACTATTGCGCCAGACGAGACTCGAACCCGCATCTTATGCTTTCCGGGCAGCGATGTTCGCCTTACACCACCGGCGCTGTTTGACCGCACATAACAGTGGCGCTAACCTCGAGGTCCAACAACACTCACCCGTGAAATCGAGCGGGGCTGGCCGCTGATATCAGCATGGAACCGGTTATGCTGAATACCTTGCTATTATGGTTACAATATTTTAACACTTTTGCTTAATGCGTAGCATTGCTGCACAGAAAGCAGAAGATGCGGGTTCGAGTCTCGCCTGGCGCAAGAGTTTTGATCGTAACAAAACATCCTGTAACAGCATATAGCCTCTATATCAGCTGCTCCAGGCTTAAGGAAATGTGTTAAAACATTGTTACTAGTGAGGTCTTCAGCTTAACCGCTTTCATGCTGATATCAGCGGCCGGCCCGCTCGATTTCACGGGTGAGTGCTGTTGGACCTCGAGGTTAGCGCCAATGTTACGTGCGGTCAAACAACGCCGGTGTGTAAGGCGAACATTGCTGCCCGGAAAGCAGAAGATGCGGCTTCGAGTCCTGGCGCAAAAGTTTTGATCGCAACAAAAGCAACAACATATAGCCTCTCTATCAGTCGCTCCAGGCTTAGGCAAATGTGTTAAAACATTGTTACAAGCAAAAAGGACACCTGCATAGAATGCTGCAAACGAAAGGCAACTTTGGAATTGAACTGGTTGTCACGGCAATCTAAATCCTAAAATCAGCTTTAGAGATATTTTCGACCGCACTTATGTTTTTTTAATACTCGGCTTGACAGGTGTAGTTATGCAAGAGAGTAGAACTAAGCGAGGCGTGCGACGAAAGTGGGTCAGGTCAAAGCAATTAAGAACCTTCTTAATTTCGGTAACGGTTTTCAGGTTTCCGCTTATTTTCGGATGGCATGCCAAATAAAAAATAAGATAAGGCTAAAACCCATAGGAAAGTTCTGCGGGAAAGTCATTACTTTGAAAGGAGTTTTAATGAAATAGCCCAAAAAAAAACGCGCTAGAGCGTCTAAGGCCTATGCTATACTTCAGCGACGCGTCGGCGACGCTGTGTTGCGCGGGCTGCTACTCTCTGTGTACCATACTACTCTCTCTGTGCAGCCCGCGTAACATTGTCGCCGACGTCGCCGACAACAGCGTCGTCGAAGTAACATAACATGGGCCTAACGCAAGTTGGTTTAACTTTAGCGGCACTCGGAGTTGTTAGGTCATTGCATACAAAATGGCCAATTTTGCTACCTCAATTTCTGGTCTTTTTCCGTGTTCCCGTTTCAGGCATTGCGAGGACAGTGGTAAATGTCATCCCAAAAACGTCAGCAAGAGACATTGCTGAAGAGCTAAACGATGTTGACTACGCAGCCGTAGCACGGCATTTGAAGAAATGCATTAGAAGGGCAAAGAACTGGTGGGCTGACCATACACCAGCAGTCTCATCGTCTCAAAATGTATTCGTCTAGTTTTTTCCGCAACAAAAGCGATCCTTTTCTGGAGCGTACTGTGACATGTGGGAAGAAATGAGTATCTCTACAAGCGGCGACTTTCAGGTCATTTGCTGGACCACGAAGAAGCTCCGAAACATTGGCGAGAGCCGGCATTTCACCAAAGAAAGGCCTTGTGGTTTGTTTGGTGGACAACCTGCGGCCAGCTTCCTGGTTCTGGGCGAAATCATTACAGCAGAGAAGTGATATGAGGAACTCACAGCTTGCCCACTTGTGATAGGGTATGCTCTGCTCGCAAGCATAGGGCTAAGAAGGTGAACTGAAAATGGTCTTTCAACATTGCTGCCAGAAGCGTTTGGCAGATATGCAACAAATATTTGCAATCGGACTTCGAATGCGCGTCTAGTAATGTATATCTCATCTCAAAGTGCCATGGCCACTCAGTATCCTTACTTTCACAGTTAGGCGAAATGTTTCTCAGGACATGAAGACTGCTACACATTTTCATCCTTTCAGGCACATCAGAGCAGTGAGCACGAACAAAGAGATCTTGAATGATTTCGTCTCATCTGCTCTTGAAGAGAAACGGACAACACAAATAAATGGCCTTAACGACAGTTCTTTAATTGACAAATAAATCCACAAGGATCGCAGAAAACTGAGACTTGGTGACATAGAAATGAACATAAATCGGAAACATGGCGGTTGACTACGATCACATCATCACGGTATCCAGACTTTCGGGCATTCCTTCCGCACCAAGCTTCGATCTAAGCGACATATGGTGCCACCTTTTCCTACCGGTAGATCCGCCTGTTGCGAACTGGGAACGAAGATCTTGCAAATGCCCTGAATATTGCATAATATACATATATACACATAGCGATGTTATAGAACTGCAAAAGGGAGAGGTTTAACAAGTAAACACCAAGAAAAAAAAACAAAAATTCGTTAATGTAGCAACGAAACCACGCATCATCCTTGATCTGTGAATCTCCCTCGTTAGAGAGCCTTTGAACTCTCCTGTTAAGTATGATCACGCGCCGCTTGTTGCTGGTGTTCGTGTCTCGTCTCGGGTGGTGCAGAAGAATGAATCGCGAACGAGATGAAACCATTCGCTGCCAAAGAGCAGGTGGGATGCAGGAGATGGACTCTGTGCACCTACTGTGTCGGGTGGACTCGATCCTTGTGTGTGGGAGCGGCATGCTCGTGCACAGTGCGCGTGGATGTGTCCGCGCCTCCGCGGACTGTATCATGTGTTGGTAAGAGCAAAACCTTGCGCTCGCTAGACTGGGAGTACATCGTAAGCAGGGGTGTGCGTTAAATTTTTTTCGGTAATTTTTAACAAAAAATTTTTGCGTTAAAATCGGTAAATTCGGTAATTTCGTTAAATAAAATTTCCCTTAGCTGCAGTAAGTTTGGCTGCATTTCTGTATGTAAAAAGTTAGATCTTTTTCCTTACTGATTTTTTCGACTCCATCTGTATAGCAGTTATATAAATACATCTTCATTTTTACAACGAATAACACCTTCATCTATCAACAACAAAACTGATAAACGAGAAAAATCATTCAGATTCCAAAACCAAACAGCAACGACAAGACTCCTAAAATAACAAATGTCATACTATGCCTAGTTCGCTTAGCTTCTGGAATATCGTTGATCTTCTGGGAATATCCAAAGTGCTATGCACCACAGCTCAACGTTTTTGAGCGTTTTCGTTCTTCCTGACAAAACTTTTTACAGAACCTAAGTTCGCTAGGTAGACTTTACAGCCCTGTATTCTTTTATAGTATTGACATAATTGTTTCGAAAAACTACAAAGTGATTTAATAAAGAACCAAGCAGTGACAGCAACGAGTTCATTGGTACAGTTGTCTTTGTAAGATTTTTGCGAAGTCCATAGATCTGCCTGTTTCACATAAAGGTTCTTTTTGTCTCACAAGGTCCTGCTCTCACTGTAAACGAAAACAGAGAAGCGAATAAACAGCCACATACGGTTGACCAAAAAAGCACATTTCTTGCTCTACATGTAGTAGTCAGTACTCCACTTTGCCTTTCTCCTCCCTAATCCCTCCAAATAGAATTCGCCACTGTCTGTCATTCTTTTACGACTTTTCATCAATTGACCAATCTGATTTTCTTTTCGAAGCACCTGGTACTATACTGTACAGCATATTTGCTAAACAGTCGAACGTGAACTGCGCTGTTCAATTTCTTCCCGATTGTGTAGGGCCCGTATTGGATTGACGAACGGTATTATAGAATCGCAAATTCGCTATAGATAACAAAATCCATGGAAGTGAAGAAATTTTTTGTTTCAGCCAGAACTGCCACTATGAAGGTATGTTTTTTCCGTAAAACTAATAAAAATCTTCATGCAATAGATTGCGTGTAAAGTATCAGTTTTTTGGACTAACTTCATATAACGGACGAAGAGAGGTCATCGCTATCTCTTTTTTATTTAATTTTATTCCTTTCATGTACATATGTTCATGGTTTCACGTGTATACTGATTGTGCTTCTCCCAAAGAAAATTACCAAGAGTGCACACGAGGAAAAGGTTTAGAAAAATCGTTAACATGCCTGGCATAAAATTCTAAAGGCGAAGCGTTACCAGCACCTATTTTCCCCGTTGTTTGTGTTTTTAGCGTTTTCTTCACGACTTCTATGCCTTTTCAAATTCACTCATTAACTAAATACCATAAAATGCTTGAAAACTGACTGGTTGAGAATTACGAAAAATTAACGTATATCAATCATTTGCGAGAAGAAACGGCTAGGAAGTCAAGAAATACGAAATGACTGTATAGAAAAGTGGGGCTCACGCAAATATTAGGTTGTAACGAAATAAATGGCACTGAACCACTGTAAATGTAAACAGTTAATATCTCGGCTTGTAGGCAAGCTTACTAATCGAAATAAAAACCTTCTGATTTTACACATCTTTGCCAACGTGACACAAGCTTTTTTATCCCAGTAGCATAAAAATCAGAATTTCTGGAATTGACGAAATCTTCGAAGGCACTTTCGGCATCCTGTTGGTATTTGAATATTTTCCCTACCAAGAAGTCGCCAAGATACTTGAAGAAATGGTAGCCTGTTGGGGAGAGGTCGGGAGAAAACGGAGGGTGTGGTAGAGTTTCAATGCTCAGCTCATTCAATTTCTGCAACGTCATTCGTGCTACATGGGGGCGAGCATTGTCGCGCAGAAGGAGAACTCGCCTTCGGTTTACCAAGGCCGGCCGGATATCCTTCAACTTTTTCATCATTTCTTCAATTTCAATGCAGCACTTCTCTGCCGTGATGGATTCACCGGGAGGGAGGAAGCTGTGGTGAATAATTCCCAGCGAACACCACCATACTGTCACCATTACTTTTTTTTGGTGCAATTCCGGCTTCGCAAAAACCTTGGGGCTCTCATCGCTGTCCACCCACTGTGCCGATCGTCGCCTGCTGTCGTACATTATCCATTTCTCGTCACAGGTTACGATGCGATCAAGGAATGGGTCCGTTTCGTTCCGTAGAAGCAGTGCGGACGAGATCTCATATCGTCGGTTTCTTTGCTCCTCAGACAGCTCGTGAGGCACCCATCTTTCCAGCTTTTTGGTCTTTCCAATTTCCTTCAGATGCCGGGCAGCTGTGTCGTGACTGACGCCAAGAACCTTCGCTATCTCCCTGGTACCTTTGTGTGGATCCTCATCTACCACATCTCTCAGCTTGTCCTCATCAACATCACTATGCCTCCCACGACGTTCATGTTCTTCCAAGCTCTCATCTCCATTCCGGAACTTCTGATACCAACGATACGCCGTCCGAATTGTGGAACATCCTTGACCGAATGTGCGTTGATCTTCTCGTCCGCCTCCTTAGCTGTAGTGCCCAGCTTGAATTCATACAAGTAAATGCCTCGGATTACCCTTTTGTCCATCTGCAAAAAGTCAATAAAACTCTAAACTTTTCCCACTTTTACATAGAAAATTTGGTACTCACCGGTAGAGCAAAGTTTGCGCTTCTAAACGACATGCCACATGTTACGGTTTGTTCTTGATCAAACGCGTAAAGACGCGCCAAAAATGGCGCGAGCCAGTGCCATTTAATTCGTTACAACCTAATAAATTGGTTAACGAGCAAGAAAATTCCAACATTTGTCGAATCATGATTACGATATCGACTGCCCGTTTTCACTGATTCGAGCACGTAGAGGGTTCCCTCGATATCGCAACTATACTTCAAAAGCTCATCCAAAAATGCTGTTCGAAATGCATTTACATGAAGAAGAGGAAAAATTTCAAAAACGGTGTGTAGGATGTCGTTAATGCAATTTAACGGAAATTTTCGTCGGTAAATTTCGTTAAATGTTTTTAACGAAAAATGCCGGTAAAACCGGTAAATCGGTAAATCGTTAATCGTTAAACGACACCCCTGATCGTAAGGCGATTCGAGGCCGCCTCAAAAGTCTCGCCCCGTCCCTTCGGGCAGTCTGGCTGGCAGCACGGACTTCCTCCCCCACAGGACAGAGCCCAGCTGCTACCCGCGCTGAACTTCAGTCAAAAACGGCTGCCACCAAAGCGTCTCATTCCACGAATCCCGAACGAGCCCATCATTTTTCAGGTGGTGAGAAGTGGAAGTACGGAAGGGGTGCTAAAATTTCAGGGCCTCACCAGGCTGCCCAGACTGCCCACCTATATTTACTTACTCACTTGCGATTCCAGCATGCTTGCATAGGATGCATACGTCGAGGACCTGATGATGTAAGCCAGGAATACCAAGTACAAAGTAAGGGGGTTGGTCGAGACGACGAGAAGGTAGCACACCTTGCACGTCGCCTACAACTACTGGGAGGAACTACGTATTCATGGAAACGTGCGAACCAGGGGAGTAGGCGGCGTTGGTGTTCTCGTCAAACGTCACACCTGGCCATGAACATAGATTCGCACGATTCTCTGACAAACCGAATCGGACGTCTGCCCTTTCTAAGCCAGCTTTGACGGTGTTCCTCGCGTATGGAGACGCTGATGTTCTCTCGAGCCACTCGATTATCAACGGGAGGACAGGTGGTCCAAATTTAGTCACCTTCACCAACAATTGACACATATGTGAATCATAATTATCGACACCATATTGCCATTTATCGGATAATTTTGGATTCCGCTTACCGAATACCGATTTTAGGGGATTTGAAAAGAAATGGTCAGATATGCAGTTTTTGAGTAGATCCATATCGTCCGACGGCCTAGCTAAAGGTAAAAGTAAATTGTTTAATAGCGAAAGAGTCGAATAGTAGTCCGTTGACCCAGTGTCTGGTGAATATGGGGTGGGTCATTTCGTGCCGACTGAAGCTTTGGAGTTTTTCATGCGTCTCTATCGCAATGTGTCGACGAACATTGTGGTGGAGAAGCAAGGCCTTGTCCCGTTCTTCGTGTAGAGAGCGACGCGACCACAGTACTTGCAGTAGGCTTCGTCGTTTACAATTGAGTTTATTGGCAGCAACTCCCGGTGAGCGAATCGTTTGCAGATCCAGCAAACACTGAGTATTGTCTTCTGAGTGAACTTCTGGCATTGACCATGGTGTACCAGATTCGCTTTGTTCGAGCGCCTCCGTAGGTGAGTAATGCAAAGAACTGAAACACGCGAGGTTTTCGTCACCGGTGATAAACTTGTCGAATCAAGCGAAATTCCGACGCAAAGTCAAAAAGTTTAAGCACGCATGTCTCCATATTTGAAGCTTGTGACCGCTCATGTCCATCCGTCATATTCCCATGTCTTTCCAAGGTGAAGCTACCGTATCGCGGGAGCACTGGAGTTATCCTGCCAGCTCAAGGGTGTTACGCCAGAGAGTCGACCAGGGGTAGGATTCATCAACGACTTACATAACTTTAACAGAGAATTCACAGCGGAAAAGTCAGATAACGCTGCTTAGCAAGCGATACTGTGAAAATTTCGCTGCGCTACCAGGAATTTTGGCTGTATTTTCTCTGTTAAATTGCTGCAAGTCGTTGACGAATCCGGCTCAAGATCGTAATTTATCACTTGAGTCAAGGTAGCCGTTTTTGAACCAGCAGACGAAACTTTTGCCTGTTCTAGGAAACAGTTGGATGGCGCCTCATATATTTCTTAGGGCAAAAAATCCAAGTGGAAAAATTGGCTGCTACGATATGGATTTCCTCATGCCCCTTCGTTCTCCATGCATCTCTCAACACTAATCTAAACTTAAAAATGAGAACGGAAAGCAGAAAGAAATCCTGAAAGTTCAGACAGAAGAAAGCTCCATTTTACCTGCCTAACAAGGGAAGGGTCTGAGGCGCCTTTTATACTCCCATCGTAGCGCGAATTCCGAATTTGACGCGCGGCTGCGCGGTTGCAGTTAAAGGCCCCCACAGAGTTCTGCGGCAGCGCCGCGGTCCTATGCTTAACCATAGGCAGAGACGCAGAGCTCGCCGCCGACGGCGTCCCTGCCCTATCCTTAACCATAGCGGCGAGCGGCGTTGCCGCTGCCCTATCCTTCATCATAGGGCAGGGACGCAGAGCTCGCCGCCAGCGGCGCCGAGCTGATTCGAATCACTCGAGACGGCGTCACTCCAGCGTCGCCGGGAGAGTCTGTCTGCGCTCTGCCCTTTCGCGCCGGGGATCGGAATTAAGCACCAGTTGGTCTGGACTAGAAAGACTACAGTACCCCGCCGTCGCCGCTAAAGGCCCTCCCAGACTTCTGCGGGTTGCCGCTGCCTTATCCTTCATCATAGGGCAGGGACGCAGAGCTTGCCGCCAGCGACGTCCCTATCCCTATCCTTAACCACAGCGGTGAGCGGCATTGCCGCAGAAGACTGCGAAGGCCTTAAGGCCCCCGCATACTTCTGCGGCGAGCGGCGGGCGAAATCGCTGAGCGGCGACGGCGAACGGCGAAACCGCTGAGCGGCGCCGCTTAGCGGCTTCACTCATCATCAGTGGGAGCGGTGACGGCGAGGTACTGTACTGTTTCTAGTCGGGACCGACTGGTGCTTAACAATAACGCGATGCCCCGATGCTTAACCATAGGGCAGCGGCGACGCCGCAAAAGTCTGCGGGGGCGTTTAAGCGGCGCCGCTGGCCGGCCGGCAGCCGCCGTTGAGCGGCGTGACTCATCGATTTCGCCGTCCGCCGCCCGCCATTCGCCGCAGAAGTCTGGGGGGGGGGGGGCTTTAGAAAGGATGAGCGTCAGCAACGCGCGGCCACAAGCTTCTGCTCACTGTGGTCCATGCACCATGACGGATGGCGGAGAAGACGGTCCATGAGTCAATGGAGGACCACAACAGAAAGAATTAGTCTGGCTGATCAGCGGAACGTATCTTGCCGATGGTAGTCGTAGGATTTCTGTGGAGAGCGATAAATCCTTTCTCAAGGCTGGGCTCAAAGTCGTCCGCTCAACATACGGTTGAAACTGGTGAGTATGGTATTGAGTCGAATTCCCTACAATGCTAACAGCATGACCGACACTTTGTTTTGTAACTTATGCGTGTTCAAAAGTAAAACGGTCGGAATGTACAAACCTAAAAAAAAACCTAAACCTGACTCGCACCTATGCATTCTTGAGACTTTGATTCTCAGCTTTGAGATTCTTCATTTGCTCAGAGAGAGCGTTAACAAATTCCAAATCATTTCCGAGCGCTTACGATCCTCAACGAGGAAGGAGATCACCGCCCTGAGAAGCGTTGGGAGTGACAGGTCCTTGAGAAGGGATTCGATATGATAGTCGAGGTCGCACGGCGAACTTCCCTTGTCGAAATCGTTCACACCTTGTTGGTTCTGAACAGTATCTGCAGCCGCAACTAAGCAAACCATGATCAATCACTGGTGGCAGATGACTAGGACCATGAAATCGGAGATATCGATTCAATCAAGAGGCCACCGTGGCACCAAAGAAGAACATCACTGGGAAAATAGACCTGCTAAGGTGGCGTTTGAAGAAATACTTACAGAAAAACTGGGTGTCCAAGTGCTGGGCTAGTCACAGTCATTTGCCGCAACTGCGTTTACCACTTGCCCAGATAACTACACGGTGAAACTTTCAGCTGGTGTTCTACATGATCATTTATCGCATAGGGCGAAGACGCCATTCGTATAATAATAAAAGACGTTGGTTGTCGGTATTCAAAAAAGGAACGAAATCCTATAATTTCGTAATTTTGCAAAAAAATTCACCTGCACACCGTAGCGAAAGATTACACAGTTAGGATTGTTAAAACAAATTTGAGCGCACTCAAACTTGTTTTTCGCGGAAAATCGACTCCCTTCCGCCTGTACGTTAGCGGTAAGTACTGTTCCATCTGTGGTGGGTACAGGGTAGCAGGAAAAGGAACAGCTAACAGCTGGATGCACCTGTAACAGCACCATTACATAGACTTCCTTGAGTTATTTGCAAGCTCATTTTTAAAGATTAGACTGAATTCAAAATGTCCATTATGTAACGTTGAAACGAACATGAAATCTCTGCATTAATATAGACGTTTGCCTGAAGGAATTTTCCGGTATCATTGATGTTGTACAAAGAAAATGGCAGTTTTGAGGTATAAATGAACGCAATTCATTAAAATGGAAACCTTGCATACATGGCTAATAGTTTTGCCTAGTCGCCTAAAAACTTACCTGACGCAAAAGAAGGATGACAATCAGGAGTGAGCCACCATAATCAGCAGAGGTTGTCATTGTCACCTGAATAAAAGGTGGCATGCAACAGGAGCAGGATACCTGTTACGTTGACATGTTTAGGGTGACATTTCGTGGCAAATGTTTCCTGCTTCTTCAGTCTTCCGTCGATGTGGCAGCCTTATCGCGGTTTTCACGCAATCATGTAAACATAGAAGCTTGCGCGATCATGTAAACATAAAGACTTGCGCCGATATCCCAACAAAAAATCAGCTACTGGAATAGCGGTCTAAATACCTAAGAATGCTCAGGGAATGACTTTCTCCTTCCTGTCAGCGCCGCATCATGGCTCGCTCCCCGCTCGCCCCTCCTAACTCTCTCATTGCGTAGATTAGCCTTACCGTTTCTAGGAGGATTGAGTAGTTTTCTAGCGCGTAGGTAAAAGAGGAAATCATAGGTCAGATTAGGACTTGCCGCCAATTGCCGCCACATTGGGCCTTCATCATCGTCATATTGTGGCTTTACCATCTAACTGCGCCTCCTGTGTAGGATTAGGCTTCTCATGTTCGATCATGTTTTCGTGTCGAAATTGTGTATTAAATTATTATTCGATCGGTTTAATTACCTAAGTTTGAGGCCAATAAACTGGTTGGTGGCTACTCGAGTGTACCGGTACAGACGAAACCACGTGGCAGACTGAATCGTCGCAGAGTATTCCACTGTTCTGTTATTCTAAACCCTGTTAAAGGGACTGAAGATGAAAATCCTTTCAAACTTCAGAGCCCGTGAGTCCAAGTATAGGTACTATATATAATCGGTAGCAAATTCAGAGAAAAGAGAAGAGAAAGACGTTGGGTGAAGAGTATTGCTAGAAAGTTATACGATTACTATTCAGCATTTATGCACAAGTTATTAAGTAAAAGAAAAAGAAATAAAATTTTATATTCTTGTGTTACAAACAGCCCACGTATGTCGCAAAGAGTGCTTAGTAATAAGGCGCTCATTAAGTTTTAGAATTCAGGATTAAAAAGTTGTCTTCAATGGACATATTTTGCACAAGAGAACGCTAGTTGATGCTATGTTAAAAATTGGGAAGTCGTTTATTTCGCATTAGCATGCAAAGCCTTGTCCTTAATTCTAGGTGAAATATATTTTTTCCTCATTTCTAAAACCACACATTTCTTTTTCATTGTAGTGAAGCTCAATGTGATCGAATATTTATTGATGATGTTTTGCGCCTTAACCCCTTCTTCAAGTCTAGAAGAACTGCGTCGCATGTTCATTGCATGTACATTATACCACATGCAGTCAATAGCAACAAAACGACCGATGCACTACAGACCTGGCTGGGTTATTCGGGAAGGAAGGGGGAGAGCCAATGACTACGAGTAGCGTGGCTTGGCCGAAAATGAGGTGCAGGTGTCTCTGGGCTGCTTAAATAGAATCGCGGGGAGTGACCGGTCTCCCGTCTCTCAATGTCGCCATCATCCACAGCAGTCACATCGTTTGCCCTTAGAGACCGACAAGGATCATTGCACACTTCATTTCTTCCTTCTCGTTGAAGAAATGAAGTGTGCAATGAGCCTTGTCAGTCTGAAGGGTGGTCGCCAGTGCCTTATTTCAAGCGCTTGCTCTATCTTCCTTTCCACTGTATCTGTCACATTCCTATATGTAGAGGATCGAGACTCGCAGCGTGTCAGTGGATCATTAGTGTTGCAGAGGGTGCGGTGCCTGGAGGGTAGATTATCTGGATAGCTCTTGAGGCTAAGCAGTGCTCTATAATGTTCATCAAGCCTGATACCATGCGGTCTCGCTGTTTCGACTACGTAGAATTCCTCACATGCCATACAAACCTCATTGTATACAACACACCTCTTTTGGCGAATTTGGTTCTCCTTAAAGACAGATAGTAAACCTTTCTCACCGCTTCTCATACGCGACGCTGTAAGCCGTCGCACGTCGCAGATATGGAGGTGGTCGAAACACGAGTTTTTTTTTGTTGTTGAAGGAGCTGCGATCGTTTTACGACACGGTTGATGTCCAAAACGAAATAATTCGTGTAGAAAGGAACAGAGGAGAATCGCCAGGACCTCGCTGAGGTTTCCAGCAAGGACGTAGCTTTTTGCCGTGTCCGATCTGTCGCAGGGTTCAATTGACTTGTGAAGGATGGGCGAGGCGCGAGGCCTCGCAGAAGTGATCTTTGTAGTGTATTTTTGTATTTGTAGGTTGCTTATGTTGTTCTATTTAGTGTTCTGTCAGTATTTGTGTACATTATTGCATTGTATCTGTATTTTCCCAGCAGCGGGATCGATCGATCGCCGTCCGCCTCGCCTGTGCCCAGCGCTGGCCATTCGGAGGCAGGGGGCGCCGCGTGTCCACTTAGGGGCCGGCCTTCCCCGCGCGCAACTCCATATAAAGGGGGCCCGGGTGCGCCGGGGGCAGTCTGGTCTGGTGTCAAGGTCGCGAGCGGTCGGCTCGGAGCATTCTGGTCTCGGTGGTACCTGGCGAGCGGCCGGGTCAGAGAGGAGCGCAGGCACAGCAGAGGCGGACGGACCGACACCTGCTGGTGCCATAAGAAGCCAATAAATCGATTTCCCTGTCCGGTTCAGGCCACAACCCTAGACATCCAGCTCCCGGGTGAAACACCCCGGCGTTACAGACTTGATTTTCCCCTTGTTGAGAAATCGTAGTAGTGAGGAGTGAAGATGCGATTATTGTATGATAAACGATATTTCGTCTCATATACATTTATTCAGCATACGTTTCATATACTTGAAGAGCTGTCGAGACCTGCTTGCAGCTTTTAAACAGTATTAACAGAGCATACAGCTTTTTGGGTTGCGAGTAGCAGAGATTGAAGAGCTCCTATGAAATGTGAGGGGCATCATGACATTCTGTTTTTGCAGTGTTTTCTACAAGCAAATACGAGGTCTAGCAATGGAAAGTAGGCTGGCTCCGCTGCTCGCCATCATATTCATGGACCATATTGAGCGGCCAGCATTATCTCCAAGAGTGTTATGTTTTGGGCGATATTTCAACGACATCTTTCTTAAGGGTAAATAGCGAAAAACATTTCGAGAGATGCTCAGTCTGCTGAATTCAGCGTTTCCTACGATTCAACTAAAATCAGAGACTGCAGCTAAAGTTGGATTTCTGCCTATTTTGAGAATGAATATGAGAATTTCGGAAGGTGAAGAAAGTAGTATGTGATGCAGAAACCCGACATTCTATAACATCCTTTTACATGCGCAGAGTTACCATCTATGTATGTGACACGAAATATTGTTCATCATACAATAACCGCATCTACAGTCTTCACTAGTGCGCTTTATTTAGCTTGTAAAACAGCTGGATTTAGATCGAAATCAACTTTGCTTAGCATGATCTCATATGGTTAAACGAATTTTGTGCTCATCATTGTTGTGGAGAACGGCATATGCTCACTCGTCTTTCAGCAAATTTAAAGTTCAGAACAGGCGAAATTTGAAATTAGTGGGGCGAGAGGCAGCTGGACCGAAAATGAAATCTCCGAACGGATGTCATCATCGTCGGTGATGCAACATATGCATCGTCAATAGCATGGAGATGCTAGAAAAGTGAGCCCAGCCCTACGAAGCGCAACTATTGTAGTCATTAAGGTGCTCTGCTTTGGATTTTCTAGCTAAAAATATAATTTTGAACAACTGTCAAAAAATTTATATAGACTTTGTCGCATATCATCATTTTCCATTTTGTTGCGAACACCGCCGCCAAGGACGTGTTCCTTTTTCCGATGGTACTCATTTTATATGGAAGCGCTAAGTTTTTTTCGCATTTTTTAAAGCATCCTTAACAAGAGGCTTTTCAATTCTCTTATTTAATTTTCGTCGAAAGCCGTCTTGTAGTTCTAACACTTCTTCGTTCTTTTAAGACATTTTTTTGTACCAAAACACCTCATTCTGTTAGAGAAAAACCGTACGAAAGAAGTAGTAACCGGGGTGGCAAGAGTTACTGTCCAATATGTGTATGAACAGCATACATCGCACCATACCGGGACAAAAACAAAAATAAAAATTAGGTATTAGAAACAGCCGTTACACAAATATTAATTAAAATATTAACTAATTAACTACTTACATTTCTTCGCAAAAATCGATACCGTTAACAAATTTGAAAGCGCTCGTGTGTGGATTTTTGATTCCATAGGCTTTATAAGGTAGAATTACAACCTAAGAAATCCTTTTATATATTATACGAGGTTTATACAAAAGTGCTCGAAATTTACGCGCAACATGCACTATTTCACTATATTTGAAGAGCAACAGCGAATCAAATGAAACAGGTACCACTAACTGATGTTTAGCTCTAAACTGCCTATTCGTCATCGAAGCCTGTGTTCTAGAAAGTGGTTGGATTGGGTTGAAGAACATATTCGACGCCTCCTCTATGTCATCGCATTAAATTTGACTTATTGTGGAGTGTAGGCTAGTCAAATTGTGCTGAATGCTGGGAAAAAGTGGCAACCGAAAGTCTGGAGAGTATGGCGGATGGAGAATTATAGCACAGCCATGTAGAGCCATCTAGGTGTTTATTATCTATTCATTTAACTGTGTCTCAAAAATACTGTTTGTGAGAACAACAACAAATTAGGCCATGCAACTAAAAGAAGAAAGAAAACCAGACAGCAACGTGAGATTAGTAGCAACGTTAGACATTAAATCAGGAATTTCAAAAGCCATCCATCTGGTTTTGAGAGCTTATATGACGATTGCATGCGCCAAAAGTAAGAAGAGCAAGTTAAATACTAAAACGAAATCCTCGCAGGTTGCCTAGAAAAGCAGTTGCTTACCTACACTTGTTTACCTGTGAGCTATGTCAATCAGGAAAACGACTAAGGCAGAATAAATCATAATCTATTATAGTAAGTAACGTGGCGACGTCTCATCAACTACCATAGAATAAGTCGCGATGTTCTCCGAAGGAATGTGAAACTTAGATTGGAGCAGAAGTTTTCCCAGCTCAGGACCGTAACACCATCTCCATTCATTATCCCACAGTCCACACCTCCATCACGATGTACGATCATTGACGGTGATCTAGTGGACGAGGATATACGAGCGGTTTTAAATTTGGGACCAAACTTTTGCCCCAGACCGAGATTTTCGGACGAACTAAAGAACGACGTTATCACTGCAGTCCACAAGTTTTGGTACACCCAAAGCTGGAAGGACCAACTTGGAGCAACCATCCACACACTTCAAGAATCCCTCCACAGATCGTTACCGTTTCCTCGAACTCGCGTCAGAATCCCGCAACGTGCACCTGAGTTGTCTTCCAAAGCTGCAGCATTGAAGGTTGAGCTTCTTCGAATATTCGAGGACCACCGAAATCGACGTCTGCCTGACAACATGACAACAGCAGAGCGAAGGGGGCTTCGGAAGGCAATATGGCTGAAAAACTCCCTACGTTTTTCAATAGGTGATAAATGCGGAGGCTTTGTTGTGATGTCGCAGGAGCGCGACATTGCCCTCAGCGAGGCTGTTTTATTAGACGCTAGCACATACGTTAGAGCAAGCTATCAACAATACAGAGAAGAGTGTGAACGTTTGAAGGAAGTTATTAAGAGAATTTTGGGTCCGAAACTGGAGAGACCTCTTCTCAACCAATTCTTACCGAAGCACTCTAACGTACCCGCTTATTACCAGCTTGTGAAGACGCACAAACTGGTGAACGAGGGAAACGCGACTCAATATGATAACGCTACGATTAAAACAAGACCTATAGTGTCATCCTGTGGTGGTCCGACAGATCGAATCAGCTGGTTTTTGCATCACCTCCTATCACCACTACTTTCGTATATACCGGCTCACTTGAGAAACGTGCAGCAGTTTCTCGAACAGTTGAGACAGTGCAATTTTAATGAAGAACGACGACTCGATTATGAAAGTTTCGATGTGGTTGCGCTGTATACGAATGTAGACACTCGAAGAGCTGTTGAGGCCTGCATACAGCTATTGCAGCTGCACTACCAAAATCTCTAACTTTTCGGGTTACCTACACAAGACGTTGAAGAACTTTTACGAAACGTGGTCAATGTAAGCACATTTCGGTTTCGAAATGTGTTCTATAAACATACTCGAGGTCTTGCAATGGGGAGCAGGTTGGCGCCGCTTCTCGCCATCTTATTCATGGATCAGCTTGAACGACCAGCCTTATCCTCTCGAGTGCTATACTTCGGCCGATATATTGATGACATTTTTGTTGTTGAAAAAACGAGAGCAACATTGAGGCACACCCTTAGGCGGCTGAACTCTGCGTTTCCTACAATCAGCTTAACATCAGAGTCTCCTACTCCAGATGGGTTCCTGCCATTTTTGAATACGAAGATCAGGATATCGGAAGGTCAGGTTAGCAGTATGTAGTACAAGAAACCGGCATCTAAGAACATCATCGTTCACGCTCGGAGCTGCCATCCTCTATATGTGAAACGAAACATCGTTCATCATATGGTGCCACATCTTCCGCCTTGACCTCGACGAATTATCAAGAAGTGGATGATGAAATCACCGAAATTCTGCGGCAAAACGGCTACGGTTCAAAGGAGTGCCGTTGTTGGAAACCCCACAGATCTCTCTGTGGATCTCCTCTGATCATGCCCTTCATCTCGGATTCATTCGCAATGGACGTCAACCGCGTCGTGAAGCGATCGGGGCTTCCCATAAGTCTCATTTTCCAACCACCACCATCTTTGCAACGCTTACTCACAACGTCACGTCCATACGAGAATCAATGTGAAAGAAGGAATTGCATGATCTGCGAAGGAGACAACAACGTGTGTGAGATGAAGTGTGTGGTCTACAAGGTGGTCTGTGTGCCCTGCGAAGGATTTTATATAGGTGAAACAGCGAGACCACTATGGAAGAGAATGGATGAGCACGTGAGAGCTTTGCGCAACCCTCAGAGCTACCCGGACAATCCATTCTCGAAGCACCGCACCCTGAGACACACGCGTGAGCCACCGCCGCAATTGCGGATTTCCATCCTCCACAAAAATCTGGCAGACCCAGTGAAGAGGAAGATCAAGGAAGCGCTAGAAATAAAACACTGGGAGCCACCGATTAACAATAGGAAAGAAATGAAGTATGCGATGAGTCTTATCACTCTATAGGGGCTAGCGACGTGACCGCTGAAGACCATCGTGACATATAAATGACTAGTCACGACTCGACCATATATAAAGAGTCCGAGCACCCCTGCACTTTATTTCCGGCCAACCAACGTCCAAGAAGACCTTGGCCCTTCCCTCATCCATTTAATCCGTCGTGGATCCCAGGTCCGTATTTCTTGCCGCTTTACTGTGTGTATGTGTCAAGTAGCAATATTGTATTTAGACCTGAAGAAGGGCTTATGCCCGAAACGTTGTCACCATAAACATCAACTTCGAGTTTCAAGCAGTCACATAAATCGAAGATAGTAAGTAACGTTTAAGTTGGTTGTAGTCGACAACGCCTGCCTATCCGAGACAGCCAGCTATGACGCCCTGAGTGATACCAGAGCTTCGGCACATTGGTACGCTGGCCTCCAACATGGAACCGACAGCTAGGACAGACAACTTGCACTGACATTTAAAGTCAAAAACTGCAAAAAAAGTCAGCTATCAATGACAAAAATAGGCCATTTAAGCTTATTATAGCTTATTGTCCTAGGTATTGAGAAGTAACAGAGCAAGACACAGAGAACAGAGCAGAAAAAATAAGTAAGAGATTTGGCGATCCTCCAATGTGATCTGCTTCGCTAGTGGAAAAGATTAGTCTGACCACCGCTTTGAGGTTGGCTTTAGCTTACTATGTCGTCATTGTCGCACCTTCAAAAAAACAACTTCCACAAAAAAGCAAAAAAGCAAGTATTCTTGCTGAGGGCGAAAAGCACAATATCGCTTTTTCTCAAGCTCACTGGATTTCAGGACGCCTTCTGACACGTCGTTATTTTCGATTCGTTAAACAAGGAGGTAAACCGCTAGAGCAGAACACGCTTTTTCATCTTTAATAGGAACCAGTTCAAGATGAAGGGGAAACAGCTATAGCGAGCTGGTGATCTCTATCATCAGGAGGTGTGGCACCAACCTCATGATTTTTGAACTTCTTAGACGTCTTTACTCCACAAGCTAGAGTTACCTAGGTAACAATAGATGTGCCTTGCAGTAGAGAACAGCGTGTTTTGAATTCGCCTTAACCTTGTTTAGCACCATGATCAAATATTAGTCTACCGAATGCTCAGTGGTGCCTTTATTTTCGAGGAATTTTGTGGTCGATTTCTAAACACCCTCTACAAAGGATATACTGCTAGTCTACTTAAACAAAATAATTCGTTTAGAACCTATTGCGTTTTGGTATTAACTGATCTGTTTTGAGGAAAGGTAAGAATACGTACGAAAAACAGTAAGCCTAGGAGCTAAGAAGGTATGAATTACGAAGCCATAACACCAGTTGAAAACTAGAACAAAGTCAACATCACACACTGCTTGCAGTTCTTTTGTAATGTTGCCATCTGATGCCAATTCACAAGTTGTGATCGCTCCTCTTCCCACTAGAAAATGTCGATCGACTTTTTAGTTGCTGTGACTTTATTTGTTCAGTTGTTTACCCAACCAAGCAGCTAGTGACAGGGATGTGTGTAATTACGAATTACGATTTTAGGATTTACGGTGATTTTTCACATTTTTTACGATTTGCGCATCTTGGGTCGTAAATAGTAAATCGTAAATCTTTCGTAACTGTGAGCTTCGATTCACAGATAGCAGGCGTGTACATAACGTGATACAATTCGGGTCGTAACGACGTACCCACCTTTAAGAACCACTCAAATAGACCACTCTGCTATTTCCTATTCAGTTTTCTATCTTCTGGGGTGGCACTGCAGCAGAAACCCCCTTCGCGCTCGAGTTCGACTCATACCTCTGCTTACCCATTTTTCTACCCCTCTAACGTTGCAACTTGCAAAGGCTGCCGATTTATGGTTAGTACCAGAGCCAGGGTCAAGCTTGAGGCTTGAGAATCGAGGCAGGGGGTCGTACTCTTTCGGTTTTGACAAGAATTCTCTCCAATTTCAGGTCTAATAATAGGCTATTTTTTCCAGATGTGGCTACGACAATATGGAGAATTTTAATTCCTGAAGTTAAAAACATAGAGCTGAGCATTAAGTTTTTTAATATTCATTGCTGTTCAGTAAAAAATAAAGATACTCTGTTTGCAGACCTTGAGTCAATGAGAGGTTTTCAATTTTTTCAAGTTATTCCAGCATGTCATGGACACAACAGTTTTCTACCTGATGGAGCGACATCTGCTCCCAAAATTGCACACTACAAAATTTCAGCGCGACCTAAATGCTTTTCCTACAAGATTTTTGAAGCGCTCTTCGAATCGATGATGGAAAAAAAATGAAAGCCGAAGGATAAACTCGGCACGAAACCAATTTTCTTTCTTCTGCAGGAAACAACATCAGACAGAAAAATCGTACCCTATTAAATTTTAAGTCATCGTTGTTGTACAGCAAAAACCAAGCTTCTTCGCAGAGCTCTTCGATATGATTCGGGCGAATCGTATTTCGAATTATGGTTTTTTATGAAAATTTAATTTTCTGCCTGAAGGAGACCATCTGCACAGTTAAATTTTTGTCACCAAACGTTTCAGTTTCTCATCATTGCACAGTGAAAAAATCATAATTTTCTGCATCGAACAGGTTGGATCGACCTTTGGTCGGTCAAGCTCCGACGTCGTTGGAGCAACAAAATTGGACATTCACAAAAATTATCATGACTCGGTAAGCTTTTCAAAATTTGAAAAAGCCGAAAACTTTTCAAAAATTAGAGGAAATGTGCTTTCTTACCATGTATGAATGAGATTTAAAAAAGGGATCTTCATGCGGCGCGGAGATTTTCGATTTCTGGTCGATTTTTCCCAAAATACTTGCCTAAAATCGACACCCCCGTCCACCATAAAGATATTTTTTTCAAATCTCATTTATACATAAATGAAAGAAAAAAGCACATTTGACCTAATTTTCAAAAAGTTCTTGGCTTTATCAAATTTCCGAAAACTAACCAAGTTATGAAGACTCTTTTAAAATGTTGTATGGCACAATTTCACTCTCTGATGTTTTGCATGAAGGCGTCATTCTTGAAAGCTGCTTCTTATGTGGCAGAAAGCACATTTCCTCTAGTTTTCAAGATGTTTTTGGCTATTTCAAGTTTTGAAAAGCTTACTGAGTTATGACAATTCTTGCGAACGTCCAATTTTGTCGCTCCAATGACTTTTGAGTCGAACAGGTTGGATCGACCAGAGGTTCATTGTCTTGAAGAAGGACTCAAATTACGAAACCTTGTCAACAGCATTGCTTAGGCCGAGCTTCATATTGCAAATAAAATAATAATCATATAGAAATCAAAGCTAAGAGAAACTAGCTTGTATGAAATGATAATATCTGAAATACTTAAGAAACTAACCAGCATTCCATAGCGAAACATGACGCAGTCTACACTGTTGACGCAGCTGAAGGAGCACCGGGAACCAGGGTCAAGCTTGATGTTCGGGAATCGAAGGGGGGGGGGGTCGTACTGCGGCCTCGTCTGGAAGGGGGGTCGTACCGTGACTCAGTTTCGAGGGGGGAATTGACGTAGTGGTCGTTTTCGGGTAGGAGTATGAATGAAAAGTTAGTACATGTAATTGCTGTAATGTGCTCAACATTTTTAAACACTAATTCAGTATTCAAACTCTTTCAGTATTTATAGTATATTTATCTGTTATCGAATTCTTCATAACCTGAACGGTTTTCGGTAACAACTCGTCTGGTCCGGTCAAAAGAGCAACGATGTGGTGTCAGAACAATTGAGGATGCGAAAGCAATTTATTTGTGAATGAATATGCAGAATAAGTTTTTGCGAGTGTATTGCTATGCAGAATAAATTGAATTGTATGCAGAATAAATTGCTGTGTGAGATTGTCATATCTCTTCTTCACCGTGGAGCACACCCCTAGAGAAGATCGTTGCTCTGGAAGTCTCAAGATCCTGCCGTGATCGTCGAATGTCATCACTGTCAGCTCTGTTGTTTAATCCGTTGGCGATCATATATTGTTTGACGTCAAGCTCCACGAGCGCACGTGAGTTTCATGCGTATGGCAAATATCAAAAACATGAAAAACGGAGTAAAACAAAGTGACTAAGTTAGACTCGAGGTGCTCTACCACTAGAGAAAGTCTTTTATTTGTTTCATTATGCTGCTATCCTTCTGGAATATGGATGGTTTTCCCTTTGGTAAGTCCAAAACACTATGAGGGTTTAGCCATTGCCTTGCCAATTTCATCGGTTTGAAGGTGAGTACGCTTGGCCCATCTCGCTCTACCCTAGAAATGTTTGCAAGTAAAAGCAAGCAAAGTTGAAGTAAAAAATGTGGAGTAATAAAGTGGCTCACGTCAAAAGAAAGTCTAAAGTTTTAGTTCGAAGATTGCTCTCTTCTCCTATACTAGGGCGATTAGCCGTTGAAAAGCTGCGTTCAGGATCAGCATTACTTGCAGGAATAACAAGCATGCACATAATGGCCTAAAAGTGTAATTTTTCAATTGCTAACTAATTGGTGTTCTACAGGGTGGCCCATAAGTCCTGCAACAAAATTAGGAGACCTTATTGGTTGTCTTTTCCAACTGCAAAAAAACCGCATACCAACAGTTGTGTAGCATATACTTAGTGCTATACTTCTGGAAAGTATCGTGGTTGTAGCTGCTCTTATTACAAAGTAATGCGCTCTCACGTAAAACTACCGAAAATTCTTCTCCGGCCCGTGGTGGGGCGCTTCCGTTCCGATGTGACTAAATTTCGGAAGATTTGTTGTTGAACATGCAGTATGATGGTATTGTGTAGGGCAGTGCAAAGGCTTCTCAAGAGTAAACATTGGATGAACGGATCTGAACTTCAGTAGAAGAACGCTATTAATTTTCTGATCATACAGGATGCAGCAACCAGCTGGAACAAATTCAATATTCAGCCGTGTGCGTAATATATTACTAAGCAATATGTTGTTTCTAGAAAACTACAAAGAATGGTCTACAAGTCCACAAGTGAGATGAAGACTCAGCTATGAGGAGAAGAGAGTAGAAGGAAAATTTTTAAGCGGGTATTCAGCCTCTGCCTCATTTGATGAAAAATTTCTCAAAGTTGAGCGATCCCAGAAAGGTAAAAAAGTGCGTTTAATGTTACCTTTGCGGGAACCTGATGATATAAAAACAACGGCCACGCATGGCAAGTTTTTGTCATACACGATTTTTCAAAATGTCTCCCCGCACTCTATAGGTTTTTGTGTAAAAGGAGTGAAAATCAATAAAAATTTCGTTTGATAGGAACAAAAACCTAACACCATATATTAGAGACTCAATTGCGCTGTTTAAAAGCAAAATGCACATTTTGGTAAGCGATTCCTGCAACAGCAAAAGAAAAGGGCGTGGTAGCGGTTCTCAGTCCATCTGCAAAATATTGCACCTGCGAAAGACTAGCTGTGAAATTCCTAAATATTTAGATTTTCAATCTTTGTTTATTAACCATCTTAAAGAAAATGTCCAAGCTCTATAAAGCCTAAAAAACTATTGTTCAATATCTTCTTTATAACGAATAAGAAGTAAAACTCCGTAAGAGGGGCTGCGACGTGAGCTGCAAAGCAACCCACACGATCTGAAGGCTCTTATCAATCCAGGACTGGTCCCTTATGAAAAATACCGCTCCACCATAATCTACATGCCATGAGCAAACAAGGTTTAAAAATGTACCGAATTTAGTGCATTCTTAGCCTTTTTATACGCCTATGTTTTTGTTGCAGGACTTATGGGCCACCCTGCAGAATGCGACGTTATTACCTCAGTAAGCGAATGTGGAAGCATGATGTTGTCAGCATTGTTGAGAAGCGCTAAGGTAGAGCCTCACACTTTCACTATCTTGGCGGAGGTCTGTAGGCCACGAGCTTTACGTCCTTGGCAGTATTGTCATAGAAGGTCAAAAAATCTTCCTGTGCTGGTGGCAAGTTACAGTACCTTTCCACGGATGATAGAACGTAGAATTAGATCTTCCCGAACCTGTGGGTTGATAGTGTCGGTTTCGTCGAAATACGCGGGATATCCTCTGCCTTCTCGAGTAGCGGATGCAGGCACACATGTAGCAAACTGTTCGAAACCGCCTCCGCACTCAATGATATCCAAAATAATGTGGCGATCTGAAGAGCTTTTCGTTTTAATTGAATAAAATCTTCACACAGCAATTTGTGGAGTTTAGAACTCATTCATTTAATAAAACCACTCCAACAAAAGCTTTATTTTTCTCCTATTATTCTATTAGAAGATGTCGGTCATAGGAGGTGTTGATGCTCCCCATCTCTTGTTTCCAAGTATAATACTCCAAGGTGAGTTTCTTGAACTTCAGCTCAAAGATCACATTAAAGATTGTATTTTATAAAGCTTCAAGTGTTAATTTCTAGGGCTGACATGAGTGATCTCCCTACAAGAATTTTTGAGCCACACTCTCAATCGCCGACGGAGACGCAACTGAAGGGTGGACTTCTCTCGGAAAACTTTCTACCTTCTGAAGGAAGGAACATCTGAGAGTAAAATTGCACAATACAAAAATTTAGATCGTGATTACTGTACGGTAGAAAAACCAAGCTTCTTCGCAGTGATCTTCGATATGATTAGTGGAGATGACATTCAAAATTCTCGTTTTTCATGAAAATAAAATCATTTTCTACCTGAAAACAGACCACCTGTATAGTTTAGTTTATTTTTTATAGTTTTTCAAATTTTGAAAAAGCCAAAAATTTTTGAAAACTAGAAAAAATATCCTTTCTGTCCTATGAGAAGCAGCTTTCAAGAATGAGGTCTTCATGCGGGGCGGGTGAGGCTTATGTTTCAACCGAAAAAATTGATTTTGAATAATCAACCATAATTCGGTAAGTTCTTCAAATTTTCAAAAAGCCAAAAACTATTTAAAAACTTCTTACCGTGCATGAGCCTTTTGTAAAAAGGGATCTTCTTGCGGGGCGGGGAGGTTGAATTTCTTGTCGATTTTTGCGAAAATACTTGCCAAAAATCGAACCCCCCGCCGCGCGTGAAGATTCCCTTTTTCAAAACTGAGTCATATATGATAAGAAATCGCATTTCCTTTAATTTTAAAAAAGTTTTTGGCTTTTTTCGATTTCTGAAACTAACCGATTATGATCGTTTTTGTGAAGAAGTCGGTGCAGAGTAGACCAGAGTCCAAGAAAACTTCTTCACAAAAACGGCCATAACTCGGTTAGTTTTTAGAAATTTGAAAAAGCTAAAAACTTTCTCAAACCTACAAAAAATGCGCTTTCGTATCATATATGAACCGGTTTTGAAAACGGAGATCTTCATGCGCGGCGGGGGGGGGAGTTCGATTTTTGACAAGTATTTTCGCAAAAATCGACAAGAAATTTAACCTCCCCGCCCCGCAAGAAGATCCCTTTTTTACGAAAGGATCAAATACGATAAGAAAGCTTATTACCTTTAATTTTCAAATAATTTTTGGCTTTTCAAAAATTCGAAGAACTTACCAAATTGTGGTTGATTATTCAAAATCTTTTCAATTTTTTCGGTCGAAACATAAACCTCACCCGCCCCGCATAAAGACCTCATTCTTGAAAGCTGCTTCTTATAGGACAGAAAGGATATTTTCTCTAGTTTTAAAAAAAGTTTTTGGCTTGTTCAAAATTTGAAAAACTTACCGAGTTATGATAATTTTTGTGAACGTCAAATTTTGCCGCTCCGATGACGTCGGAGCCAGATCGACCATAGGTGAATCCAACCTGTTCGATTCGGAAAATTATAGTTTTTTTTGCTGTAAACTGATCAAGGCTTGAAATTTTTTGTGGAAAAGTTTTAACTATACAGGTGGTCTGTTTTCAGGTAGAAAATGATTTTATTTTCATGAAAAACGAGAATTTTGAATGTCATCTCCACTAATCATATCGAAGATCACTGCGAAGAAGCTTGGTTTTTCTACCGTACAGTAATCACGATCTAAATTTTTGTATTGTGAAATTTTACTCTCAGATGTTCCTTCCTTCAGAAGGTAGAAAAATTTTCCGAGAGAAGTCCACCCTTCAGTTGCGTCTCCGTCGGCGATTAAGAGTGTGGCTCAAAAATTCTTGTAGGGAGATCACTCATGTCAGCCTTAAAAATTAACACTCAAAGTTTATAAAGTACAATCTTTGATGTGATCTTTGAGCTGAAGTTCAAGAAACTCACCTTGGATTATACTTGGAAAGTAGAGATGGGGAGCATCAACACCTCCTATGACCGACATCTTCTACTAGAATATAGGAAAAAATTAAAGCTTTTGTTGGAGTGGTTTTATTAAATGAATGAATTCTAAACTTTACGTATTGCTGTGTGAAGATTTTATTCAATTAAAAAGAAAAGCTCTTCAGAATGTCTAATCCTTGCAACGCGAACAATCCTGAGATAGAATCGGTGGGAATTTTTTCTACGTTTAATCTAAAAGTTTGCTCCACTGATGGGAATCCCTTGTTTTTTTAGGTCACATGCCGAACACTTTGCCTCCAAATCGCAGATGTAAAAAATGACATAACTGGCATGGAGAAGGTTTGGAAAGACATGAACGAAGATTACATGTACACCAAGAACATAGCCATGGGTGTGCTTGACCGCCTCGACTTCCAGTTCGAGAATGTGAAAAGGGTAAGTAGTGGAATTGAAGCAAAAATAGGAGTTCAACAATTTCCTGTCAAGTTGTTTTTAATTTTCAGGCTGTCGAAGAATTAAAACGAGAGGCAGAAAGAATCGATCGTTTCCTGAAAAACAGATCGAAGAACTAAAACAAGGGATACGAAGAATCGATCCGACTCCATGACAGATCAATTGTCGAAATGTTTTTTTAGAATAATAAAAAGTTGCATTGAATTTGTCTTTCACTTTCCTATATCTGTGGCGCGGTCATGAGACCGACGGAAAATCTAAACATAAGTGATTAGTTCGAACACAGTCGGCAAAAGTTTTTTATTCTTGATTGTAGAACAAAACTTAGAACATCAGTTCATTCCTTTTGCTTCGATCAAAAAAGTCATTTAATTATACAATAAATCAATCAGATCATCTGTGAATGAAGCTGCGAGCGAATAACCACGTGCGCGTCGTAAGCAGTGTCGTAGTAAGTCGCACCTGGAAAGATGAACCTATTAATATGTACAAAAATCACATAAAATTGAAAAGAAAGCGAGGAAGATAAGAAATAAAACAGTATTAAAGACTAGGGGGGTCGCACCAAATCCCTTCCCGAAGGGGAGAGGGTCGTAATTTTTCGACTAAAATCGAACCCCACGCTTGACCCTACCGGGAACGATTGTCTGCTGGAAACATGGTAGTTTCTATGACACGAGCGAAAATATGATTGAGTTTTCCGTTTGCGGTTGGTGCACGGTAGCAGGAGAATGTGCAACATTCGTTTGAGTGCATCTGTAACGACTCAACTCGATTCGTTTTCAGCTTTATGGCCACGGCCACAAATGTTTTTTGAATTAAATACGTTGCAACGTTCATTTCTTTGTAAGATTATGTTGAGTGAGAGAAACAAAAACGTTGAACGGTCGTGGTGAGAAGGTGAGCAGGCATATCAGCTAGTACGGAGCTTAGGTTAAATTAATAAAAAAACGTTTGGTTAGAACATTTAACACATCAGTTATCTGGTTTAAACATACCTGAAAAAGGAGAATAAACAACAAAAACGCACCGGTGTAGACGGTAGCTGTTGCCATTGTTCCTTGAATCTGGATTAGAGATAAGCTTATGTAAAAAACTTCACCACTAATTTTATCCAATTTCTCGAGAAGATACTGGCGAGCAGGCAATCGAGCCAGGCTTTTGTGTTAACTAGCGATCTCGTTTTTGTACTGTAGTACTTGTATATCAAGGTAGTTGTTGTGTTATAGTGTTTACTAGCTGTATTTAGTAGTTGTTTTGAATTGTTTCTAGGTTGTAGATGTCATATTCAATGAGTTGCATTGATTATTTGTATGTGCCTGGCCGTGTATTATACACTGGATCCGAATGAATCATTTTCGGATATCCGATTGGATAACCCGATCCGAATCATCCAAAAATCCGGGGTCCGCGAAATTGCCGTTATCCGAATCATCCAAAGATCCGGGGTCAGCAAAATCACCGTTATCCGAATCATCCAATTATCCGAAGATTTTCGATCGGATTGTATTGAATGAATCATTTTCGGATATCCGATTGGATAACCCGATCCGAATCATCCAAAAATCCGGGATCTGCGAAATTGCTGTTCATCATCCATCCATCGGATCATCCAAATATCCGAGCGCGTCAAAATCGCCCTTATCCGAATCATCCGAATGTCCGGTGTTCCCGAAATCGTCGTTATCCGAATCATCAAATTATCCGAAGATTTTCGATCGGATCCAATGTACACCGTGAGTATATCCGGTGCGCCGAGGCGGTGCCTGCCGGCCTGCCAATAGGCGTGGGGAGGCGTGGCTTCCTGTCTGGCGGCCATAAAAGGCGAACGCTCGGAGAAACCAGCAGTCTTGAGCTGTGTGCGCGGTGCTGAGCGGTGCTCAGACCGAGTGTCTGAATGAAGGCTTAAGGCCTATGTTATACTTCGGCGACGCTGTGTTACGCGGGCTGCTACGCAGTGAGTAGCAGCCCATTTAACACAGCGTCGCCGAAGTATAACATAGGCCTAACAGCCAAGGTATCGACACATACCAAAGAGAATTCATCTTTCTTGGAGGACACCTTATATATTAGGCTTTCGCAAAACTAATCGCCGAAACGAACCGCTTACTTCAAACTCCTATAGCTCAGTTCAAACAACTTTATTAGTCGGAGTCAAACCCACCAGAGTCTATATATTTTCGCCAACGAAATAGTAATACACCTAATCCTTTACAATAAAAAAGTGAGATCACAGGAATTAGAAATCAAGGAGGGCACATTCAACATCGGCCAAATTAGTAAATTGTTTCTGACGCAAATGAGATTTAAGAGCTCGGAAAAAGCGGAAGTCAGTGGGGGAAAAGTCGGGAGAATATGGGGGTGAGGGAGAACCTCGACACCTAAATGGGTTAATTTTCGCAGAGTGATTTGTGAGGTGTGCTGCCTTGCGTTGTCCTGCAGCAGGAGCGGTCCTCTCTATACACCATTGCCGGCCAAACTTTTTCAACTTCTCGTACATTTGGTCCAAATCACGGCAGCGAGAATCTGCTGTGACTGCTTGACCAGGTTGCAAAAGCTGTAATGGTCTACACCTTTGCAACACTCCTCAAAGAAGGACGACTTCTTTAGGGTGAAGGTCGGGTTTAGGAAGCGATGTTGGAGGAGCATCCTTGTCTAGACAAATCCCCGCTTCCTTATATCGAAAATGACCTTTTTTTCATCTGCAGTTATAACACGGCCTACAAAAGGCTCATTTTTAAAGCGAACTAGAAGGTAGGAGCAAGTGCCGAAACGTGCCAGACGCTGCTCGTCGGTCAGCTCATGAGGCACCCACTTCAACATCTTCTTCACCTTGCCGATTTCCGACAGATACCTTGCTACCGTGCTATGATGTACGCCAAGGTCCTCTGCTAACGTACATCTATTCATCTCCATTGCTTCGACGGCTATCCTCAAAACTTCATCGTCAAGCGATGACCTGCGCCCGCGACCCATTTTTTTTCTCGGGATCAAAGTCGCCGGTAGCGATTTTTAAAGATTTTTCCCAATTTAAATTCGTAAAGCGTAATGAGTCGATAGTCGCGTCGGTCTTTGGAAGCTGTGAAAAAAATCGGCTAGAAAAATTAGAGCGACGTCCAGATATCTCTTTTGAAAGAGCAGGAAGAAACCTATCGAACGCTATGTGTAGCTTTCGCTGAGATGGAATGATTCAGGGTAAAAGCGTATTTATCCATACCTCGAAACGAAGCTTAATTTTGCGCAATATTTTTGCTAGACTTGTTTGTACAGAGAATTTTTCGAGAAGTTTCCTCGAAAAAAGTTGTACCATTGGTTGTACTGTATAGTAGTGCGATTGCGGCATGCGGTTTGGCTACACTAATCTAACTGTAAGCTGTGAGGGGCATACAAGGTCTGTCTGAATGGCGAATACAAATGTCACAACAAACGTCTCCTTTTAATGTAATCGTGCACTATTATGTGAAAGCGAACATGGGAATGGCGATATTGAAGGAGCCGGGTAATTGAAAGCATTCAAAGACGTTTTAAGAGAAAATTCTATTCAAAGACTAAAACAAAATGGAAATCAAGGTATTCTTAGTATTTTCGCACACAGGTAGTTTTCGATCCTTTGTCCTCCAGTTTATTCGTTTAATTTTCTTTTGATTGTATTAAACGAGTTTGTTCTTATTTTTTTACTGACTCTGAAAATAATAATGAGGGATTTCAGAAAGCGGCCTGACGATGAACGACAGCTGTGGAAAGACCAAGGGTATGCCTCTACGCGATCCATAGGAGATTTTCTGTCTATGGGTCATTTACTGATGTGACATCCAAGCGTTCATTATTAGCTGCATTGCCGTGGCAACTGAAGTTGAAGCGAGTCTCCTGAAATTATTCTCTCACAGTTTTCACTACCTTTTGTAAAGATGTCAGGTATGAAAGCACCACAGTTGAATACTAACATCATCGACAGTGTCATAATCCATATTAAAATTATAAAAAAGTGGAGATTAACACTAACCAATAATTTCGTGGAATTTTATTTTACGACTCACTCTAATAGGTTGTTGCAACCGTTATCGCTGCATGTTAAATTAGGCAGTTATTTCTCATAGGAGCCACATTTTTTTAAGTCGGGTTGCGCAGAGTACTTTGTAGTTTTTTTTTCCTCATTCGAATTTTGTTTCACGTTTTTGCCTTTCTTCATGCTGAACGTTGTTATAGGGTTTGGAAAGAAGGGAACCAACGCGACTTTCGAGTGATTATGGCATAAGAGTTCGAGTTCCAACATTCAGCAGCTGATGCAAATTGCAGTATTGCGATGGCATTCGGATTTCAATCGCCTTCTGATCGTACAGCATCTTGCAACTCGGTAAGACAGTCACATGAAAGTCCTGCTGCTGTAATTTAGAAATTATGTTTGAGAATTTAATATGGCCAGCAGTGGTGAACAGAAGGAGCCCGCCCTGCTTCAGTGATCGTACTCATGAAGCGGCAGAAGCAGGAAGTTAAGCGAAATCATCACGCTTCCGCTCCTTCTCGCGCGGATAAGTCTTCCCTACCAGACTTACCTAATCTGCTCCATAAACTTATTTCTCCAGGGGCAGATTCATCTACCGCTTACCGCCCTCTAACAGTGAAAATACCTCCAACCGAATGAATGAATGTAGGAGCCAAGTTCTTCAACGATACCGCCTGTATCATCTCCCGGCAGATTTACCATATCGGCCTACGTAGTAAGTGATACAGAGAGATACAGAGATAGTCGATATACCGTTGCCAGCCGAGAAGCGGTTCATAAATCTGGCCTCTGATGAATGTCATATCAGGGGTTTGCCGGTATTCTCATTGTTAAAGTGCGGTAAACGGTTGACGAATCTGCCCCCATGACTAGGTCGGCCTCATTTTCGGTAGAGTTACCCTGTGGAAATCAACGCAGTCAGACGTCCAGCTTCTCACCCACCTTACTCTTCTTATTCTCCAGACCTTTCATTGGAGCGGAAGGTTCACTCTCTAGAAATGTTGGAAATGCTGTTTTTAGTCGAGTGAATTATATATTTTTTATTTTTTACTTCATACACTCACAGATGTGCCACAATGCGAAATCTGTAACAATTCATAGAGAGAAAAACATCATCGTGATATCAACGAAAGAAAAAGAAACAAGGAACGATTAATAAAGGATTAACAGCAAACCGAGACACAACTAACAAGGGAAGGATACTAGGTGACCACGGAACTTTGAGATGAGACGTATGTAACTGGATGCGGCTTCGAACGCTGATTCCAGATATGTGTTCCATTTCTGCTGTGCGCGTCTGTGAACGAAGTTATGGACGATTTTCGTAGCAGGCTCCTTTGCGCTCTAGGTCCACGCAGAGCGGGCCATTCACAAAAGAGGGAGCTCAAATAGGGTTGAAACTGCGCTTCCGGCCAACCAGTGGTAGGGTAGAAGAGCGGCGTGGTCAGACGGAGTGGTTTACGGTTCGAGTCCCCAGTGGTGCAGTATTTTTGCACTTCCTAAAAAAGATTTGCCACGATCAACCAAGGTTCTCTATGTCAAATGGCAACGGAAAAGATCACCAGAAAGGACTTGTCTTAATACTGAGAAATTCATACTGGCATGAAGATACAATTTATCATGAATAGTGGCTAAAAGCATGGTGAGAAGACAAACAATGCGTTACACTAGCAACTGTGAAATAACACTACGAAATGTTCAAAACATAACAGCTGTTGGCAATGACCGCAGCGGATAAAAAATACGTCGGTGTAGCCGCTGAAAGAGCGGTGCTCTACGATGTCAGTAGTGAAACAATATTGAATTGGTGTATCAAACGTCCCGGGTGACTGTGCAGGTATCCTGCAGCGTGCCATGAAGACGTGAGAAAAGTTCTGAATCTTGGGGCAAAAAATTGAGTGTAAATCAGCGATACAATCGAAGAATTAAGTAGTGGGAGTGAAGTGAGAACTTTACACCGTGTGTCAATACATGATACCTTCTTCATTCTCTACCTCGATGCTCCCGCATTGCGCATCTCGCAAGATGTATGCGAAACTGTTGGCCGTCTTCTTCTCTTGCCTTGTAGTTACGCGTGAAGTATCGGATTGATCTAACCCTCCAAAAGGCACGCCAACACAACAGCTGATGAGAACATATTTGAGAGGATAAGTCGGCAGTATTGTCCTTACCGACCTCGTGTGTCGAGAAAGAATCCGCCCAAAGGGGTTATTTAAGGCACTGATCACCCACTTGTAAGTATGGGTGTTGGGATCATGGTAATCGATTTCACTCAAACTTCGCCATTTGACTTAGAAAGCTTTGATCGTGGCAGATCTTTTTTAGGAAGCGCAAAAATCCTGAACCACTGGGGAGTCGAACCATAACCCCCCTCTCACCACGCCGCTCCTCTACCCCCTGCGCCACCATTGCCTAGAGAGCAAAGGAGCCTGCTATGAGAATGGTCCATAACTCCGTTCACAGATGCGCACAGCAGAAACAGAGCTCATATTTGAAAAGAAACGGAACATATCTGAAGCGTTCGAAGCCGCATCCAGCGATCTCATCTGGTCACCTAGTGTTCTTCCCTTGCAAGTAACTAACTAAAAGGTTTTCTTGTTTTTGTGAATTAAGCTGATCCTAAAATACCTCATAAAACTAACCTAAAATCAGAAAAATCTAGTAGTCAGATTAATAGCCCACTTCACTAAAAATGTGGCAAGGAGAACAGGTCTTAACTGCGGCTCCACTTAGATAGCTTAAAATACTACCCAGAAAGCAAAAAAAAAAACGCATTGCACCATGAAAGATAATTAGCTGTACAGAATATAGTAAAAAAGTAAAAAATCTTTTTTGGGGAATGGCTGTATGTTGATTTATGACATACGTTGATAGGATTGTTCCTCCATGTGTGCTACGACTTAGTAGGCACGCAACTGGCAGAGCCACTCCGGTGGGGGTTCTGTCTCTCAAGAACCTCTTTAACTACTACGCACCACACGCAATAGCCTACTAAGGAGAAATTTAGAGGAGATAGGTGTGTAAAGAATAAAATTAGCTAAGAGTATTGAAACAGCAGACATTTAAGTTATGTTTAGGTACAGTTTTCAGAGTGAAGAATGGTTGTCTTTAAGCTCAAGAGAATCGCAGTAATGCCTGTATATCCGAGCTTTCTGGAGTGGTATGGTTTAACGACTCTAAACGACAGCTGTCTCAATATGCTCTGAATATGTTGCTGCATGTAGGGAATATGAGGTGTTTCTAAGATAAGCGCTAATACATCACGCCTTATAAGAGTAAGCAAGAGAAAAAGCTAAAACCGGACAAGAATAGGACAACATTACACGTGCTCGTGAAAAGTAGCATGTGGAAGAGTCTTCGAAAAGGGAAACGAAAAAGGAATACAGACCTGGGATCCACGACGGATTAAAAGTGGGGAGGGAGGGGCCAAGGTCTCCTTGGATGTTGGTTGGCCGGAAACGAAGTGCAGGGGGTGCTGGGACTCTTTATTTATGGTCGAGTCGTGACTAGTCATTTATATGTCACGATGGTCTTCAGCGGTCACGTCGCTAGCCCCTATAGAGTGATAAAACTCATCGCATACTTCATCTCTTCCCTATTGTTAATCGGTGGCTCCCAGTGTTTTATTTCCAGCGCTTCCTTTATCTTCCTCTTCACTGGGTCTGCCAGATTTTTGTGGAGGATGGAATTCCGCAATTGCGGCGATGGTTCACGCGTGTGTCTCAGGGTGCGGTGCTTCGAGAATGGATTGTCCGGGTAGCTCTGAGGGTTACGCAGAGCTCTCAGGTGCTCATCCATTCTCTTCCATAGTGGTCTCGCTGTTTCACCTATATAAAATTCTTCGCAGGACACACATACCACTTTGTAGACCACACACTTCATCTCACACACGTTGTTGTCTCCTTCGCAGGTTATGCAACTCCTTCTTTCACATTGATTCTCGTATGGACGTGACGTTGTGAGTAATCGTCGCAAAGACGACGGTGGTTGGAAAACGAGACTTATGGAAAGCCCCGATCGCTTCACGACACTACTGGCGTCCATTGCGAATGAATCCGAGATGAAGGGCAT